>VXBB01023743.1:459673-566559 GCA_013399915.1 Illadopsis cleaveri
TTTTTCCCCTCCTAGGAGCAGATGCTAGCCTGTGCTGACATCATCACCCAAAAGATTGCTTTGCTAATTGCTATGACAGAAAACGAGTTGTTTGTTTGTTTGTTTGTTTGTTTTCCATTCTGCTTTTGGGCTGATTGATCTCAGGTGAGCTCAGCAAGGTCACTGCAGTCAGTGGCAGGCTTGTGCAGAAGGGTGTCCCATATGATCCTTTTGAGACACACAACAAAATCTGTAATGTCTGCTGACAACTCCAAACATTTTATAAATACCATTATTTTGTAAATACTTTAGCTGAAGCCTTACTATTGTCAATTATCAGAACTAGAACACTGCTTACCATATTTCACTTATGCAACTGCACCAGGCCTTACATGCATACAGAAGTAGTCTGTGGGTAAATTGTAACCTTACTTAGCAGCATAAAGGGTAAGGAACTGGCTAAGTAAGACAATTTAAAATCAGGTTGCATGTATGGGTGTCATTGCTGAATTTTTAAAAGTGGGGTGATGATGTCTGAAAGCCTTGTTAGCAAGTATCTTTGAGAAGTGAGGAGAATGTTGAGGTGCCATGAGGTAAAAGAAAGGCAAATATCTTTCAAGATGCATGAAAAAGGAGAGAAGGACAATACAGACCTGTCAGCTTCTTCAAAAGCCAGATGAATGATAAATGGTGCTAGAGGCAAAATCTTATTTTGTGGGGATGTAAAAGGTTTTTGTACCAAGTGTGAGTTAAAAGTTAACAGATAAAGTCTGTCTGAGATATAGTTCTCACCAGAAATATCTTGTGGCTCTGAAGGATAGAAATATCTTGGAACAACAAGAGGGGATACAAATGATACAGAACAGATCAGAACCTTCAGCCACAACATTTTTCTTTTTCCAGAGAAAAAACCCTTCCTTTGCTCACATGTTCATTTCAATACCTGGCATTTAGGTATGCAATTGCAACATTTTTTCCATGTAACAAGGTATTTAAACTAAAATTTAGCCCATGTTCTTGGAGGTGAGAATTTAGCAATAAGCAAGTGTACCGCTTTGCAGATGTGGCTAATTGTTTGACCCCTGACTAAAGCACCATTTTGAGAGTGTGAATTGATTTCATAGATCTTTTCTCATTTTGCTTCATAAAATGCAGAAATGGAAGAAGTGTCTTTGGGCCTATGACAGCCTGGGAACGGTCTGTGGTATATCACCACCACTGGACAAGTTTGCTCTCAGCCCAGCCTACAAACCTTAGTGTCTGATAGGTATCCAAATACTGGCATCTTTCTTTTATGCCTGTCCATAGCCAAAAGTCCCCATCAGTGAACTGATCCTACCAGAGCAAACACTCCTGTTAGAATGGAGAAGATCTAAAGTCTTAGTCTTACACCTCTGCTACAGGTCAAATAAATCACCCTGAATTTTCGGTACAATGACAGTGACAGCTGAGAAAAGCAATTCATTAAAGGCAATTGCATTTTACCAAAGAACTGTTGTCCAAAATAAAACAAAGGGTTCAGTGAAGAAAGAAAGGAATCTAAAATAGTGTTGGAATAGATTGTCCTTTCCAGATCAAATGCTAGTATTATTTGCAGCACTGCTTTTGGGAAGTCTGCAGTGCTCTGGCTAAGCATCACCACTGGCCAGTTACCCATCTCATCCTCTGCAGCACCGCGGGGGAAGATAGTTCAGCAGAAACCACCCTTACCTCCACCTCCTACCCATGGGGCAGATGGAGTGTCTCAGGCCTTGATGCTGCTTATGCAAAGAGAGAGGGAGCTAGAGACGTATTCAGCCCTACTGGCGTTAAATATTCACATTTTGCACCATCTGCAGAACAGGAGAAAAGGCAGATTAAGAATCCTTGACTAGGAATCCCAAGGTCATGCAACAATGTACTGTTTATTAACCTGTGCAGGTGATGATGATACAGACTGGTCCTTGTGACATAAGTATTATATTTGATGAGCTTTTTGAAAGAGTGGCAGTAGATTTAGTTATCTAAGCTAAATGCATGGGAGCATATACAATGCATTATACATTTAGTTGTTTCTATACCAAGAATTTAATGGAGTGATGGCAGTTGAGAATCTCTGCTAGATTGCAAAATACTTACATGCAGAATTTGGGTACTGGAGGAAATTCCACCATATTTAAGTTCCAGAGTTCCTTTATGCATTCATATAACAGTCTGACACACTGTGTATAACACACAACAAATTGTGTACCAATCTCTACCAAGGAGACTGCTCCACAAAATATGCACAATGCCAACACTGGAAAAGGAAGGGTGGCCATTGCATTTTAGATATAACCTTTAGATATAACTCCTTGCTCCTCTATGAATCAGAGGTCGTGGTATAATTAGCTCACTTTTTTCTTGCTTCTTGGCTAAGATATCTGGATTCCTTTGGATAGTCATTTGATAAATCTATTAATACCTTTTCCACTGCCTTTCTGAAGTAATTTGGCTAATGTGCAGAGCTGAACTTCCAGCCAAGTCTGAAAGACTTTTTTCCCCATTTAGAATTTGCAACTGTTCCTTATGTGCAGCAATAGTTTTCCCTTTGAAGAGGGTAGGATGGCTCTATTAGAAAAGCTTATGGTTTTTGGATACGCCTCTTGGGTACTTTTACACAGAAAATGATCACATTGAGACACTTATGAAAGGGAAATCCTTTTACCTCTTTTGAAGCTGGCATGGTGCACATCAGGTAGTTCTGGATGCTTGTGCTTTGTGTGCCTTTGCAGTGCCCTTGTCAGTAGGACAGGACAGCTTTGAGCACCATGAGAGATGATCCTGCCTCCTTGTTATGCTTGTACCACCTTTCATCCTCAGCTTGGGAACATGAAAAACCAGTTGATGTCAACAACTGCAGTGGCTTTTTGTTATTTGCCAGGCTGGATCAACGTGTGGAGCATTTTTGCTGGGATTGCATCAGGGCATTGCCTCATGCAAGTGGGCTGAAGGCAGGCAGGGCATGTAAGGGACAGCTTTGCCCCAGGCTGCTCTGGTTTTCTGTGGCAACACAGTGGCAGAATCAGGTTGTAAGGGTAGGTGCTGGGGATGAGCCAGTGGCATTAAAGCAGCAGGCAAGAGGCTGCATGCAGTATCCAGTCCAAGTTGGCATTTCTGTCTGGTCTGCAAGACAGCCAGCCTTGGCCCTGTCAGGCACAGTGCACATACAGCTGCCTGCTGGGGGAAGAGCTGTCTAAGAAAGAGCAAGGCTGGTGCAGGGGTGATTGGAATATTTTCCCATAAATATTCTTTAAGCATAAGTGATTGTGATGAAATCATAAAAGTAATTGGCTCTTGTAACTCCTTTTTTGAAAACAAATTAAGCCTAAAAACATGTAGAGATCTCCTTCCTTTCCAGAATATTATTGAAAATTAATAGACCATCTGAGCCTGCAGTATCATAAAGCCTGTATCTTTTTTTTTTTTTTTCACATACCTTCAGATTCATCTCCAGCAGCTCTCCATCTGTTTGCAGGCTGTTTTCTAAACCAGTGTGATGCCTCAGGTGCAGAAGAGAGAGACAATAATTAACAATGTGGCCTACAGCATCTTGAGAAACAATTAATTTTAGTGAATGGACAGGGGGAGGAAGAGGGAAGGTAAGCTTTGCTCATTTGTCTGCTCACGCATTCACAGCTGGGCATATTGGATAGATGCACATACAGATATGTATGTATCTCCCAAAAAGACTATTTTCAGCATTCCAACTTTCACTCTTTTGCAATGGCTGTTGTGCACAGAAGCTACTTGAAAATGACAGTGCCATCTGCACTGAGGAGATTAGGGGGTGTCAAGGAATACTCTTTTTCACTTCTCTCATTCCTGCTTCTCTCCATCCTGTCCCTGGAAAAATCCCAGCTTTTAACCTGTCAAAATAGTTTTAAAGCTGGTCTCTGATGTATAGAAACCTGTGAGACAGAACCACGACAGCTATGTACTGTCAAAGGAGTATGACTGCTCAAAAAATAAAGAAAATCCAATGCAGCTAAATAAAAGAACAGGGAAATGTAGGAGTCTGCAGTAGCATGTGGGGTAGTTCTTTCATGCATATGAAAGATACATTGATCAGGGAATACTAAATTTATATACATTTATATACAGGAAGACCATTTGACTGGTTTATACTTAGAGAGATTATAATGTGTATGCATGGAACAGAAAATTAAAGATCTTCACATCTACAGAGAGGTTAAAAATGAAAACCATGAGATGAATTAGAATTTTTTTCTCCAAGTGTAAGTCCTGAAATTAGAAAACCAAATCCATTTATAAGCTCTTAAATGCAAGTGGCCTCATTTCCGATGTGCTGAGCAGCCGCTGCATCTGCCTGTTTCTGTTATGAACACTGGCTCTATTTCTGAAAAACAGCTGTCAGGAAGGAGATCCTATAGGCTTTCCTCTGATGTGTATAGCTGGCAAATAGCCACAGCCAACTGCAGGACCTATGTGCCATGTGAGTGCAGCTGGAGATATGGGGACTGCTGCTGAGCTTTCTGGCTGTCTGTGTAATCTCCAGGTAGGAATCCAGCAGAGATGCTGAGGGAGGAATCCCATCACACTTGACTTCTTTACTCCTTTTTCCCATCCCTCTGTCCCTTCCTCTTCACACACAGGTGCCCATGCTGAATGAAGAGACTACTTGAAGTGGCAGAAGAAACTTGCCATGTTGTTTTTGAGAGTGAGATATCACAGATGTGACTGCTTGTTCTGTGTGGAGCATGGAAAAATGAGATATTTCAAGACTGTTCATCTCACAAGTGCATGGTCAGATTTGGAAAATGGCTGTGCTAATAGCAGGCACCTGAAAGCTTAAACATGAGCCCAAACAAAGTGGTTTCTAAACCTTTGACTTTACTCAGGAATTTTGTAATTTCACAAGTGTGCTTGCAGTAGAGAGGAAACAATGTGCCCCACTGGGACGCTAGCAGTGCATTCATCCCTTCAGAGAGCAAACTCATTTGCCCTTTCCCTTTTATGTCTGCTTATTCAAACAATTAAGTAAACTTAAAAAAGGAAAAGCATCTCCTCCAAACCTCCACTCTCATATGTTTTCAGGCAGTAACATAAATGAGAGTCAATAATCTAATGCAGAACTGATTCGAGCATGTTTACATGTTATCAGGAAGCTAAAAGGTTTATTCATGCCTTTGGCTCTGTATGCAGAAACATGCATGAAGAGACTGCTGTTAGCTGACTGGTCCTTGTGCAAAATAAAACCCCAAAGTTGGGCATTTTTCCTCTTCCAAATGTCCAGGCTATGACAGCAGGGAAGACTACAGAGTGTCTTTTAGGATGTAAAATCTGTCATTTGTGCATCCAAGAAAAGACAGGACTGTAAAGGTAGAAGTATTTTTAATAAGGAAATTACATGCTGGGAAAGAATGTGAACTTCTTTGAAATGTGAGGAGCGGATTATGTTAATATCTGCATATCAACTTTGCCCTCTTGGTTCACTTCATGCTGCATCAATTATACTGTAACTTTTCAAAGCACTGTCTCTAAGTAACATTGTTAACTATAGCCAAAGGTTGGGAAAATATTATCCTTTTAAAATTTGATTGCTTGCTCACCAGGAAAGCAACAAGGGGAAAAAAAAAAGGTATTACCAATTCTGAAAAAAATAGAATTCCATCTAGTTTCACTTCTAAATAAAATAAAATCCCCAGAAATTTTCATTTTTGACAGTATAAAATATTGCAATGTGAAATAAAATTTTGGTTGTAATGTATGTGTGATATTGCACAGAAGTATAAATGTGTATCATACAGAGGTTCTTTGCCAAAATGCCATTTCACTCCCATAAACAGCTTACTCAAAACTAATTTTATATGGGGAAATTCATAAAAATCCATAGATTCCCATGAATTTTCTCATACTTCTCAAGCTGCTAACTTTAGTGAAAAATGTTCAAACGTTTTCCATTTGTCATAAGTTCCACAGGCCTATTTTGGTTTAAAATGTAGTTTTCCATGTCCTGGTTTGTGTTACTCATTTTTTGCATTATGAATGGAAATGAGTTTATGACCTGAAAAAGAAAGCAAATGGTAGCATAGGGAGCTCTTCCATAATGTAAAGAGTAGAGCATAGAGCAGACAAAGCAACTCCCAGTGTGTGAGCTTTGCACAGCTGTAATTTCTGTGATTCAGTGATGTTTCTCTCAGTTCTTCCAGTTCTTTGTCAAATGACTGCTGAACATGAAGGATGAGATGCTTTTAATTCATACTTTTAAAAGACTTGTTACCAAAGCAAGTGTCTTTCTCTTTCATATCACTGGGGGTAATTTTACTGCCTAGAAGAATATCAGTCTTCCATGATCCAAGAAAACCTTCCTCAGAGTTAAACATTCACTTGTATGATTATAGGCAGTAAGGTTCTGACCTTCTTATGTTAAAAATAACACAAAAGAAGCTGTATAAATTACACCAGTGAGTAAAGGGTGAGAAGAAAGAAAAGGGAGTGACACCCTCAAAAGATTTACTAGGGAAAAAAAAATCCTTACTGGGAAAAGCTTACCATCATTAGTAATCAAAGAAGAAACTAGTGTAAGGAAAAGAATAAAAAGATGGCTGTTGAAAAATTAGCATTTGGACATAGGGGAGAATAACATGGAAAGAATTGTCCCAGGCACAAATCCCGCAGGTAGGAAGCACAATTGGAGTCTCTGCCCTCGCTGAATGGCTGCAATATCCCCAAATAGGGTACTGATGCAGGACAAGGACTCTTCTTCTGAGAGGTGGGACTTGGAAGAATCTATTTCCATATATCTCTGCCCCAAAAACAGAACAGAAAAACAACCCAAACAAAATCAAAAACAGTGACAACAAAAAACAGATGGGAGGAGAAATTCTCATGAAAAATCATGATATAATTTATTATTTCATTGAAATTATATGAACCCAAGGAATTCCAAGACTGTTTGGTCCTGCAATAACAAGGCATAGAAAAAGGAATAATTTTGTAGCAGTACTGGAAATGTTCATAAATTATTTTGAACCTGCCCTATTGATATAATCTTGATTTCAGAGAGAACTGGTTCCTTAGTCCTGTCTAGCCTGGCCTAGAGCAGTAAGAAAGGAGAGAAGGCAATTAAATGAATTATAAAATGGAATTCAAAGTGCACTGGCAAGAGAGACAGGGTTTTTTCAGTGCTTGTGTCTTTCCTGCTTCTGGCATTCCATGATGATATGGTAAAGATACCATGTATAGAGAAAAAATGGAAGGAGAAGAATATTAATAAGATGATGAATTCTTCCTCCTGCTTATTTACTGTCAATGAATGTCAATGACCTTTTCATTTATACCTCTGCCTAAGAATGGCTCATAGTTACTGCATTCCCTGTCTCCTGACCCACAGTGGTTCCTTAGCCAGGCTATGCATATTTTCACTCATTTAATCTTTCCTTTGAAGTCATTCCCTCCAGCACTTTGTCATTTGTCTTGCCTTTGTCTGGATCCCTTCCAATTCATCCTGGCATGAAGGTATCCAGATGGCAGTGTTTGTGGTGTGCTTTCAAGAATATGCCACCAGGAAGGGCCACCCAACCCTTGCCATTTCCCAGGTGGACTTGGTAAACCCATGAGATCTCCCGTGGTAAAACTCTGTAACTCAGACTGCAGAGTCTGTTAGTTTTACACCCATGGTAAAACTCTGTATTACAGACTGCACACAGTGGAGCACCTAATAAAAGAGCTGCAAATTGCACTGGCTGTTAGCTTGGGCTATTTTTTTGTTACTGAATACTGCAATCCCAGTTTGGACCCTTCTTCCGATGTATACGACTCAAATCTTTTTCAGCCTTGCTACCTTTCTGTTCCCTTTTTCCATAGAGTATCTGTCCTGCAGTGTATGATTCATCAGATTTGCTCTTCTGCATTTTCCCAGTTTGAATCTCCTTCAGTGTTTGTAGACAGTATCATGAGACTCCTTAGTGCATTGCCTTAGGTATTTGTTTCTCCTCTGTGGGCTCCTCCCATGAACTGAGAAATTGATTATTGTCTGGATTTTATGACATCAAGTCACCTAATGATGCCCACATTACAAACAGTAGATTTTGGCTCAGTGTGCTGCTCTTTTTGAAGTTCCCAAGTCTCTCTCCAGAGTCTTAATCAAGAAGACAGGCTATGTAGTTTCTCAATGTGTTTCACTGCTATGCTTCTCATTTGGAACTCAAATTAACTAACAATTCTTTCCAGCACTTGCTGACCTCCAGTGATGCTTAAAAAGTGGGTGCTGCAGCCTTGAACTTGAGACTATAAAAACTGGAGATCTCTTAGGTCAGTTTATAAAATGAGAGATTGCTGTCCCATTCTCAAGGAAAAATATTGTTTTTCCTTGTAAGACTAACACACACTCCCTTCATTTTCCCAAATGTGAAGATAGTGGAAATACCATGTCAGATGTCTCAGTGTGATAGCACAGGTAGATAAAGTATGGTACCCTGAGTATGTCCAAACCAATGAATGTAAGAATATTTCAAGATGTTTCAAATGCCTTATTAAAATCAATGTTTTGTATTTATATCCTGTTTCATTGACCATGTAATTCACAGTTCTGCCAAAAAAAGTTACTAAGGTGCTATGCATTATTTATTCATTAATATTTCATACAACAGATTAATCTGGATGTTTACTTGCTTGATTCCCTACTGTGCTTGCTAGTGATTCCCTTTACAGTAACCATTAGGTGACCTTGTGTTTTGTTCTAAAGATTCTTCTTACTTTGGAAGGTCTCTGCTTTCTACTTCCTTAGTTCCTTGTTACACCACAGCTTTTGAAAAGCAGTAGTTAAATGTTTCTCCGTTTACCGAATTTTTAATCCCCCATTATGTCTACAATCTCAGTCTAGTGATCCTGAAACATACAGTGAGAGTGTAGATCAAGAGGAAAAGCAAGGTATGGTAATTGGGAAAAACTGAGAGATGTGGCTTTGGAAATGCATTCCTGACCTGAACTAAAAACTTAATGGAGACACATGTGGAGAGCTCATTTATAAAACTCAGAAATACAAATAAATTGTGTGCAAAGACAGATTTATTTGGGATTTTGTTTGCTGGTTTGGTTTGTTTTGTTGTTTTTTTTTTTTTTTTTGAACAAAGAAAAAGTTCATGGATTTAAAGATACATAGCTCATTTACATAACAGGAACTTCAGCTGACAGAGACCATCTACTTTCAAGAGCATTATTTGCACATTTAAGCATAAAGCCTTGCTATGTATTCATAGAAACAGATGCAGAATATTATTTGAGATCACAGAATCAATTAGGTTGAAAAAGCCTCTGGTATCACTGAGTTCAACCCTTGACCAAAGCTCAGCTGTGGCACTGAGTGCCACATCCAGTCATTTCTTGAGCACAAGACAGTCAAAATAACTTCAGCAAGGCCATTACGAATAGTTCTTTGTTGCCCACAGTTCTGAGGGCCTTCTGAGGTGCCCCTTGGTCCCCCAGATGTGTGGCCAAGACTGGCCATTACCAGATGGCTCCAGGAGAAGTCCTTGGAGCATGTGCCACGGATGGTCCAGGGATCTCCACGGCACAAAACCAGCATGGGTTGTCTATGTTTAGGCATCTGAATCCCAGGCAGGTGTCCAAATGAACAGTTCCTAAGGAGCTCCTTAGCATTTGCTAACTGAAAACAGAGTTTAGGCATTTGTCTGTGAATGGCTACGTGTAAATATCTTCACATCACACTGAATTCTTCCTATGATGTCAAATGTGTAACTCAATAGAAATTAACATGACAAAGTAGAAAAAGATACAATCACATCCAAAGTTGACCTGTTTCATTTTGTAAAATTTTCTTCCTTGTTCAGATACCTGCACTAATTGCCTCCAATTAATTAGCTTCATCATTGTTACTTTACAGGCTTTGAGCAAGCCAAGATGACTAAGCAACTCCTTGATATCATCTCTTGTACTGCACCTGGTATTTTGTGCAGCACTGTCACCAAGAAGCAGATCTTTGGATAGATCTGTCATGCTGGGATATGGCAAAAGATGCTTTTCTGAGGAGCAGGGCACAGAGCTCAGCAAGATGGATAAATACAGGCATGGCTCTACTGCTTGGAAAATCAGCTGCTGCAGTACTCCCTGACCATGCTCTGCTGAAGCCAAATTCTGCATATCTATAGCCATACCCTATATAGCTACAGAGATGAGTTTTGTAATAGCAATGGTAGTAATGCTGATTAATGTAATGCCAGTCAGAGACCAATCTATTTCTGTAATGCCAAGATAGCACCTTTTAAAATAAAATTAGCTCCTGCTTCTGCCTGAATGCTGTTAAGCCTTGAGAAATACAGAAGGGTTTATGAATCTCAGGATCATCTGTCCTTTCTCCATGTGTTCTTATCAGTTATTCCCTATCTGCCCCTCAGTTTCACTGCACTCATGTTCCCTGTCCTTCCCTTCCCTTCCCTACCTAGCCTGAAGGATGCTGTTGTTATTCACTCTGGACCTGACCTGCCACCTTCATTTGTGTGGCAGTGCCAGTATCTTTGTCCTCTTTGGCCAATCAGTTCTTGCATGCAGAAACAGATTTTAAAGCAAAAGTCACCAGGTGTTAATTGGAGATATACTGGGGGCTGTAATTTTGAAAGGACACCAGTAGCAGTGATTAATGGAAACCTGTTACATATAGAAAAGACTATCTAGCAACAAAGGTAAAATTTGCTCAAGAGCGGAATGTCAGTGCAAGGGGAATGAAACATCTAATTATAGCTTAAGAAACTAAGATAATAATTTTTGGTGGTTTGCTGGGATAGATTTCAGGAAGAAATTTCATCTGGGCAAGTCTCTATGGCCAGGGCTAATGGGACATGAGGCAGGGCTGGCCAAAAGGCTGGAACAGCACATTTTCTTGGTGGCAAACTAATGTGCTCGGCTCTGGTGTGCAAACTGATGTGCAGCTCTGCCTACTCTGCAAGTGTGTGGCTTTCGGACAGCCTTTCAGACAATCCAATGTCCAGGCAGATGACTGCAGACAGATGGAGTTTGTCTTTCTCTGCATTTCCTAGGCTCGATGTACCACTTTCTCATTTATTTTTTCCTTTTCACATCATGTTTCCAGGAGTTTTTTGAACAGTTAACTGAATATCTAATTATTAGGCAACTGTAAAACCACTGAAAAGGAAACAGTGAAGGATCTAGTAATGATGTGAGTGCAGGCATAGATGCCCCTGTTGGAAAGATGTGCTTCAATTCCAGCCTTTGTGAATGACAATATAATTGCTGTGTCTCTGCATTTGTGCTCCATTCACTACAAAGAAAAATAAGTGGGAATTGAAACATGGGAATAGATGCACTGGTCATAACTGAGCTGTACTGAAGTGCTGTGTACAAGCTGATGATTTTATAATGGGCCCATCTGCCCACCTCACAAAACCACTACTAAGACTGACAGGATTTGCAGCCACCTGTAGTTCTAGTTTCAGCTTCAGAATAGCAAAAGGTGTTGAGTTTTGGATTTTAGCTGCACAGGTCTTCATAGTTTAGTTTCTTCTTGTGCTCTATGTATGAGTCCTAAATAATTTTCTCTTGCCTTTTTTCTGGTCCCTCACTGAGATGTACTTTTCCCCCCTATTACTGAAAGATGGCTTTGTACCTGTTACGGTTTCTCTGTATAAATAAGGGTCTCCTTACACTTTATCCACTTAGCAGAACTGGAAAGTTTAATGACATTTCCATGAACCTCTCTTTTAATTTTTTTCTAGATGTTCTAGTGGTTTTGACACTGCATCTTTCAAAAGATGTTAAGTATTCATCATGAAGTCTCTCTACACAGAATATATCAAGTTCTCTTGTAGTATAGTGATAAAGTGGTCTAAACTTCCCAGTCTTGCTGTAGATAATGTACATCTTGGGATCTCCTGTTACTGTGTGAACATTCTGCACTTTCAAAAAAGCTAAATCATTCCCCAGCATATGAGTCTTCTCTGTAAGATGAGCATGACCAATTCTCCTCATGGGATATGATCATTCATTTGCCCCACAGCTACTTATTTCAGTCTTAACTTCCAACCAGTCCTAATGCTCTTTGGCAATTTCACCTACCTCTCATAAGAAACTTCTTCTGCTCCCTGCATCTACATGTCTAGGCTTAAAGTAATCCTGCTTTGCCACCAGCAGGTTCCTTCATTAGAAAATCAAAAGTGCAGGCAGTTTTCCCAGTCTGGATTAAACTCTGTACCTGCCTATCAGCAATAATGCGTTCTCTAAAAAGTTTTTCAATGCCATCACTTCTGTTTCTGTGTAAGCAGATTTCTGATGTCTACGTGTTTATACACCTGACTGGCCCATCAGGCTCTGTTAAATTCAGTTTACATAGTGCTGCTTTGTTCATGGCTCTAATACCACCCTATCCCTTTTCAAAAAAAAAAAAAGGCTCTTTTATTCCAGTTGCTTGGTCTCTGCCTTGGGAACAAGATTTCCTCTGAAAATTTTGTCTTTTTCCTATCCTCATTTATATTCTCCAAATAAAGAGAAAGCAAGCAAAGCAAACACACACTGAATCTCCAAAGCATTGCAAATTGATCTTATGTTGTCAGGGAATAGCTATGATTTAAGTTAAATGACAGGCAGGCAGAAGTCCTGCCTCAGCTTTGTTATTCTTAAGAACTCCTGGGAGGACCTTCCGTGTTCAGACATTCCATTTTAGCATTTGCTTCTCACTTTCCTACAACTTCCTGGGGTCAGTCCTGTGCTGTTGCCCAGTGAAAGATGCCTCTTACACAGAGGTTCTTGCATTAGCTCCCAGGCCTGCCCTGGCATTAAAGTGGAATGCACCCTGCTGCTTTACAGATACCATAGAGAATTGTATTGGTGTGGTGGGCTTTGCTAGAGCGCTCCAGTGTCATCCTCTTAAAGCTTGCTATGCACATACATATAAAACCAAAGTAAGCTGTACATTTGCAATGTCAAAATTGAGTATCAGGTCACAGCCTAATAAAAATGTAGCCAATGGGAACTCAGGAAAATCAAGACTGGTTCTATCCTTGTATCAAATCCAGAAAAGCCTGTGAAATATGTCTGTTGGCAAGGTATAAAAGTGGATCTACTATGTGTGGGCAAGGATTTGAATATGGTCTACACAGCATGTCCTCAAAGTCCTGGCTGGTAGAAAACTCCTGACCCTGATGTGCCAAGGTCTCCTTCTGTTTCCATTCAGAATCAAAGACTTTGCCATCCAGCTCATGTATTTCCTAATCCCTCCCAGCATATCACTGGCTTCCACCCACTATGAAAATTATGTTTTTCCTCAGCAGAGACAGGTGCAATTATTCGCTGCTTAGATCATAAACAGAATCAGATAATGGCTGCCTTGGTGTTTAGATTAGGCATCCAAATTTAGTTCCTCTAAAAGCAGGAAACCCACAAGGCTTAGTGGTATTTTTTTCTCTTATGGATGACATATTTCATGCAAGTGTCATTTGCATAATTACATAACTATGCAATTTGTATGTGCTATGTACTACTTTGCACCTGTTTGAGACTATGTTAACAACTAAACTTCCCTGAGAGGACACAAGGAGGGTTAAGGGGTGACATTCACTTGAATTCTGTCCTTGGGAGCACTAATCATTATCTGGCTGCACGGAAACTAGCTGTACCTCCTGTTATTTGTTATCCTCAAGGAAAATAAATAAAATCACCAAATGATATAGATAAATCTAAGGCCATAGCAGCAGAGCTTATGCTTGACATAAAATATTCTCTACAACTTTTATGGTTTGATTTCAAATTTAAATTTAAAATATTTTAACAAGACTTTCAATTGAAGTAATGCCATTTGTTGTAGGAGGTTTTGTGTTACTGAGACTCACTGTCCTTGTGAGGCACTTCAGTAAGAGTGCATAACTTAAGATGGAAATCCCTAATTGCCACACATGCACACCAATACGCTTAGCCTTTGTGAAGAGCAGAGTGCATGTGATGTTGAAGAGCATGTGACGTTGAATTGCATGGGTGTGATGTTGCTGAATTGATAAACAGCAGCAAGTACAAGCCATGTACAGAACAGGGATTTCCACACTCATATCACAATATTGTGGTCCCTAAGCCAGTGGTCTTACAGTCTAAAATAAAGACAAAAGGGAGATATTTGTTTCTAGGGGTTTTCATGCAAGCCAGTGAATATGATGTGACATAAGCAATGTTGTTCTAATGACATACACCAGCCTGGCTTGAAATGTCATTGGTGGTTTTGTAGGATAATATTAGGTTAATTGCTATTTGGGAAAGATCACATTAAACTTCTCTGTGGTTTAGTAGTTAGACAATTTATGGTCTCACTTGTACATCAGAGGCTCAACAGCACTTGCCTGGGAAACCCACAGTACACTGAGGCTGGGATTTTTTTCCTTGTGAAGAATGGAAAGGAATTTTCGGTGCCTACTGTAGGTCTCTAGAGGCTGTACCTACATGTGCAAGAAGTTCGGTGTCATTGGAAGAGATCCAGCTGGTGCTGAAGATTCATTGAGGACAATTTTTTTCCCATTTCAGGTGAGTTTTACTTCAAACCAGCTTTGTTCTGGTCCAAAGGACAAAATGGTCATAGCAGCTGGGGGACAGTAAATGTGTTCCTCAACCCCATCGTCCAGTTTGATTTAATTTGAAAAGAATCTGGTTAATTGTAAAAGTATCCTCTGAGGCTTTTCCATCCTATGAATCAAAGCATGCTAAGTGGCAGCAACTGCACAATCTGCCTTCAAAAGCACGTTCATCATTTGAACTAAAGCACAAACGTAGGCATACTCTTTACTAAAATAAACACAGCTGCACTAAAAGGATTCATTTTATGTCAGAGTCCTATAATTTGAGATTTGGCAATAAAGTCCTGAGTAAGCCTGAAATATGGCAACTTGCCCCATAGGCACTTCAGTATAAATGTCTGGATTTGTTATTTTATTGCTTTTAATATTTTGCAGATTGCTGAAAAAAGAAACTTAGAACATCCTGATCTAATTTACTAATTGCATGAAAAATCAGCTGTAATAAACTATGTAATTGTACACGGAAATGATGATTTCTGTCCAAGCACATTTTGCACCCGTAACTCCTTTTTCCGTGCTATTCCCGTTCAGATGCTGCTGAGGTTTTATAGCATGCTGTAGGTTTACTGAAGTGCCTGCTCACTGAACACTCAAAATATTTGCACATATGCAACATTTAAGGAAATATAAATTCATTTCTGCTGATTCCTTTTTTCAAAAAGCAAATCAAATTCAGCTTGCTGTTCAATGTTAGTGTGGCAGTTTAATATCTTTTTTTGCTTAATGTAACCAGCTTGCTGTAAAAAAAGGAAGTAATTTAACAGTAACAGATTTTTTTCCCTAATCTTTCATCACAATTTCTATATATCAATGTAAAAGTAGGAGGATAAAAATTATCACTATCTGGAAATTACCTTGACTGAAATGAGAGGCTCACCTAGAAGTGCTGGAACTAGAGCAGTGAAATGTAGTTTCAATGAAAAGTTATATAGAGATGAAAGAGTGTGGGACCACCTGCCTGGTGAATGGTCTTACTTTCACATACATTTATATAAAGGTCATTGAGTTCCTGAACTCATAGAGATTAAAACAATTAGATTCTGTCTCATCAGGTCTCAAGAGAAAAACACTTTGAAACTACTCTCCTTAGGATATAACATTATAGCTGAGTTTCCTATCACAGGAAAATTTACCTTCTCATTTACAGATATAAGAAGGAAAGAATAGCTAACCAATTAAGAAACTAATGGTCTTGAGCTAATTAGTTACAAAAGTTTGTTGGCATGCAGGTGCCACAAGTTCAGGCTCCCCTTCTTGTCATGAAGACCAGCTGTATGCATAGCAGTTTGCTTGGGGGATTACACTCTTCTAGCCTGGGTTGATTGGTCCATCTCTGTTCAGCAAACAATTTAAATTCTTGTTTTCAAGAAGGGATGTTTGTCTAGTCCCCAGGCTCCCCTGCATCTTAGAAACCATGCCTAAAGCTGTTCTGTTTTTATGAATGGCAGTGTTCATGGAGCAATATGTTCCTGTGAGAACACTATTTGCCAAGCTAACTGTAGTTGAGTTTTATCTTTCACCTCTCAGATACATTATTGCAATCTGTCTGATGACTTGCACAGACTTTCTCACATCAGATTGCTCAGTAGCAATGGTTTCAGGTCACTTATCACTCAAATGAACATTCAGTTTCTGAGATACAGCTAGAAAGCAGCTTTAATGAAGAATTTACCACTGTGAAGTCAATAAGCAAGCTGAGTGTTGGAACATCTGGAACATAGGGTTACCTGATGTTTTTATCAGAAGCATGTGATGATGTGAGACTTTTTCAAAGCAGCTGATTCTCTCAGGTTTGAACTCTGTCAGAAATAATCCCTCCCCATGAAGTTTTTCCCTTTATTCCTAGCACTTCACCATGACCCCATGGATTCCCAGACCTGTCTCAGTTTGCATATGGCTTGTCTGCAACATCACTCAAATGTATTATGTCCCTAATGCTGATGTACTCTAAATTTGTCAAAATACTGTGGCTAGACAAGCTTAAAATCAAAACTGGAAAGAAAAGAGAAAAGCTCTTGATTACAGAGATGGAGCTGCTTCTATGAAAGCATCAAATTAAGCATGGTAAACTTGTATCGAAAACTAATCTGTTCCCCAAGCACTTCAGGAAAAACTGCCTTGGAAGCTGCAGCTGAGGATTAGCTCTGTGGGCTCTCCCGAGGCGGAGTCCTCTGGAGCAGCACGGACGCCCCTCCTCTGGATCGCTTCATACAATTGCTCATTGCACAATCCCTCCCCTGCTTACAAATGCATCTTCAAAGCAACTTGCTGGGAAGGTCTGCTTTCCCCTCCTCCAGCTAATCAATTTAGAAAAGCTTATTGTAGCACACTTTGCTGTTTGTGCAAATGCAAATGAAGCCTTGTTTGAGTTCGTCTGTGACTGAGATAAACAAAGCCCTTCTGATGTGTTGATTTTCCATACCCTGCTCATCCTCTGGTGTCAGAAGTTGTTAGAGTTGCAGTTTTCTGTCTCCTCTCTTCCTGGACACAGAGCTTGTGAATCTTTCTGTGGTGGCACAGCAATCTCGCAGGATCACAGAATGGGTAAGGCTGAAAGGTCATCTGGTCACCTCCCTGCTCAAGCAGGGCCATCCCAGAGCACATGGCACAGGATTGTGCCCAGATGCTTCTTGACCATTTTTAGTGAGGGAGACTCCATGACCTCTTTGGGTAATCTGTGCCAGCACTTGGTCACTTCACAGGGAAGTAGTTCTTCCACATATTCAGGTGGAACCTGCTGTGCATCAGTCTCTGCCTGTTGCCTTTTGTCGTAAACTTGGCAATCCCAGGAAGAGCCTGGCTCCTCTTGACACTCTCCCCTGAAATACTTACAGGCTCTGATGAGGTCCCCTCTCAGTTGCCTCTTCTCAGGGCTGAACAGGCCCAGCTCACTCAGCACCTCATAGGAGAGGTGCTCTAGTCCCTTAATTGTCTTTGTTGGTCTCTGCTGGACCCACTCCAGGATCTCCAGGTTTCTCTTGTCCTGAGGCAAGGCACATCACTCCAGACCTGCCTCCCTGAGGTTGAGTGGAGGGGCAGGATCACCTCCCTGACCTGCTGGCAATGCTCTCCCTAATGCACCCCAGGATCCCATTGCCCTCTTGGCCCCCAGGGCACTGCTGGCTCATGGACAGCTCATTGTCCACCAGCAGCCCCAGGCCCTTCTCTGCAGAGCTGCTCCAGCAGGTCAGCCCCCAGCCTGTGCTCGTGCCTGGGGCTGTCCCTCCCCAATGCAGGACCCTGCATTTGCCTTTGCTGAATTTCAGACCATTCCTGTGCCCATCTCTCCAGCCTGGCAAGGCCCTTCTGAAGGGCTGCCCAGCTCTGGGGGTATCAGCCACTCCTCCAGCTCTGTGCCATCAGTGAACTCCCTGAGGAGGCCTCTCCCCCTTCCTACAAGTCACTGATGAATCTGTTAAACAATATTGCCCAGTGTGGAACCTTGGGGGGCACCACTAGTTTACAGGCCTCCAACTAGACCTTGGGCCACAGATCATGATCCTCTGGGATTTGTCATTCAGGCAGTTCTCAATCCACCTCACTGTCCAGTCATCTAGTTCACACTTCCTGAGTTTGTCTATCAGGATATTGTGAGAGACAATGTTGAAAACCCTGTTGAAGTTGAGATAACCAATATCCAACACTTTCCTCTCTGCTCCATTACCATTCCAGAGACTGAGCTGAGGCTGACCTGACTGGTTGGAAGCTCCTTGAGTTCTCCTTCTTGCCCTTTTTGAAGACTGGGGTGACTTTTTCTTTCTTTCAGTTCTCAGACCGCTCTCCTGATTCCCATGACCTTTCAAAGATGACAATGAGCAGCAGGTTGGGTCTAGTCAGCATACTGGGCCCTCCATTCCTCTCAAAAGGGAGACCTCTCAAAAACCTATATTTTTCAGGGTTTTTTTCTGGTATTTACTACTTTACTTTCTTCTTCTTAATTGAGGAGGTTGTGATGTGAGGCATAGGTGTTGCGGAGTGAGGCTCCAGCTCAATCTCTTCCTCAGAGTTCTAATACTTCTTAGTCTTCACCTCTCAGCTCCACCACTAGGCCGACATAGGATTATAGAGGATGTTTGCAATCATCTTGCAGTGTGAGGTAAAATGCTGGGTTTATACCACTGTTGCACAAGACATATTAAGAATACTTGTACTAATGTGGTGTTTTGCTCACTGCCCACCACTGCAATTTTCTGAACTCCTGTCAGTCATAATATAGCCTTCTGTTCACCCTTAAAAACAATGTCTGCATGTAAGAGCAACTATATTTCGAATATCTCTGCCTCCTTGTAACCAACATATCCATACATGTCTATATATCCAGGTTTAAATAAAGTGAGGTATTAGGCAGAAAAAACAGAGACACACAGGAGATGAACTGGTCTAATTCTGTTTTCTTTAACTGGTCATAAAATTTTGGTCTAGGGTACGCACAGGGGGGATGTACAATGGGAGTATTTCCCCTAAATAGTAGGAAGAAATTTAGACCATGTTAAATAAAACTTTTGAAAGACAAGTGGGAATACTATAATATTATATATATTGCCCATAAATAGAAGGTTGTGCAGTAGTTGTGTGATGGTATACCTCTATAGAATTGGATTTTTTTCTGTTAGATAGATAGATAGATAGATAGATAGATAGATAGATAGATAGATAGATAACTGATCGATAGTTTGGTAGGTAGATAGATAGCAGAGAATGGAAGCTGAAGCAGATTTCCAAGCATTTAAACTCTCTGCTGCTATTTAATAGCACAATCAATAGTTCTGAAAAGGGAAAGACATTTGCAATGCTAATTGCAATTCACAAGTGGGGGCGTTCTGAGTGGGTGGAAGAGTTAGTTGCTTGCCGAGGGACATTTCAGAGCTGCAGAAGTTCTGATACTAATAATTCTTTTTGTAAAACGACTATCTGGCTGACTAGAGCACAGGAATAATTTCTAAATCAAAGAGATCAATGAGGGTGGTACTTCCTCAGGTAGTGATTTTGTGGCAGGTTGTTCTGGTTATCTCAGTGCTCCCACTGAGATGGAGAGCTTCCAGCCATGGAACTTGTGGCATCAATAGTCTTTGTTACCTCTTAGTGGTCTACAAAGCTTGTCTCTTCCTCCAAAATTCTGTCAAATATGCAATGTCTTTTCTTATTTTATGAGATCTATTTTTTTATTTCTAAAAAATAATGGATATTTTTACTTTTGTAGTGACCTGAATCTGCCACCTTTCTTTAATCTTATTTAAACTGATTAGTGCTCTACTCTGTACATGCAGGTGTGTTGGTGCCAGCTGAAGCACTTGCAGAATAAAGTACACACCAGAATGACAGAAGACAAAACTGAGCTCTTTACTCCTCTTTCCCTCCTTAAGCCAGGGTGAACGTTTCCTGGACTCCACAAACAAACTCCACACCATGAGGACATTTATTTGTGTGTTTAAGACCGCAGTGCCGAATCATTTTGGGGAAGAAAGGGAAGAAAAAATTAATAATTCTGATTCCAAGTCTTGTTAATGTTGACCTTCAAAAGTATCACTGATCTCTGGGCATTTGGGACCAAGGAATAGCAAAGGCAGCCATCCCCTGGCACTCTGCAGTTTGCTGCTGGCCTCCCAGTGTCCTCTGGGCTTTCCAGGTACAGGCTGGGATGGATGTGGTGTTGAGGGAACATTATCATGGGCACTCAGACGCAATTCTTAATTGGGTCTAGGTGACAATTTCTGCTTTACATGGGATAAAATGTAAACATCTATGGAATACAGTTTTAAATATCTGAAATAAGAATTTCAAAAGATCAAGTAGTAATACATATGGGGTCTTTTTGATTTTTTTTTTCCTATAGGAGTGACTACTATTGGTTATCTATGCTCTAATCATTAAGAAATGGAGGTAAGAAATTTCCTTTCTAAACAAATTTGGAATTAGAGCATTTTTTAAATTTCCTAAACCAAATATTTTTCTGGAAAAATATCCTGAAATTTCTAATTAACTTCTGCTGAATTCAACAAATAATTACCAGAAAAGGGAGAACCTTGAAAAAGTAACGTATTTTCTTTTTCCATTTCAATACAGTGTTCTGAAGCTATTTTATCACATTCAACTTTACAAACCAGTTAAAAATCCATAAAATAAAAGCAATAATTAATCTCAAAGTATTTTAATACTCTCCAAATTTTCCCTGAAAAATCTTATCACCTCTTTAGTGAAACTAAAATAAAATTACCTTCATCAGCATGTGAAGTTGATTTACTTTGAAGTTCTGAATATATCTATTACTATAATATTAAAATATCTGCATTGCCTTGCACCAACACTCTGTGTAGTCCTTGTCTGTAATGTATGGTAAAGCTGTAAAAATGTGGCTGATTCTGTTTGGGTTAGTTAGAATATGTCCAGGAGTGGCTGCTGGCCCAACCCAGCCGAAGACTGATACCAGAAAACCTGGAGGCTGATGAAGAAGCAAGGAACAGCGACTTAGGTTCACAGTGTGGTAGTACAGAGAGGGGTAATGGTGTGAACAGACTCTTCTTTTGTTTCCTTTTCAGAGGGTTTCAAGAGTCTTGCTGCTAATATTTGTTTCTGTTGCAATATCATTCAGTCTCCCCCAGGAGGGCTGAGACCTGGTTGTTCTGGCCATGAACTGAGGGTGGCAAGAAGAGAGGTCAGGCAAAAGGGAACCACAGGGACAACCTAGCAGAGGGGCAGTTCAAGATCTGTGTTCCAAATAGCCACTTGCCCTGCAGGCTCTAGTTACAGTGGCTAGATTGCACTTGTGGTTTTAAAAAATGTGATTTTCTCTTGGAAATATATGGAATAGAGGAATCTTGAAAACACTGATCCTGCATGCTGATCTGCAGGTCATAGATCTCTGGCTATGAGCTCTTGTAAAACAGTTTGGAGATCATTGAATCATTGAATGGTTTGGGTTGGAGGGACCTTAAAGATTATCTACTTTCAACTCCTCTACTATGGGCAGGGACACCTTTCACTGGTCCAGGTTGCCTGGTTCAACCTGGCCTTGAGCACTTCCAGTGATCCACCACTGCCCTGAGTAACTTGTTCCAATTCCTCACCACCTTCACAATAAAGAATTTCTTCCTAATATGTGACCTAAACCTCTTTCATCTTAAAGCCATTTCCCTGTATCATATCACTGCATGCCCTTGTGAAAAGTTCCTCTCCACCTTTCCTGTAGGTACTGGAGACTGCTGCAAGGTCTCCTGGAGCCTTCTTCAGGATGGACAACCCCACCTCTCAGCCTGTCTTCGTAGGAGAGGTTCTCCAACCCTACAATCATCTTCATGGCCTCCTCTTGACTGTCTCTAATGGATCCATATCCTTATGTTGGGGATTCCAGAGCTGGATTCAGTACTCCAGGTGGGGTCTCATGGAAATGGAGTAAGAAGGGGAGAATTACCTCCCTTGTCCTGCTGGCCACACTTCCTAGAGATTTCCTAGTTTGGTTTGTAACAAGATAAATGAACTACTAATGAACTATCAGTGGATCATTACATCCTGCGTAAATATTGAAAAAGTCAACAAATAAATACAGTGGACACCAGTCTAAAAAAATCAACATTGATGAATTGCAACAGGACTGAAGCAGAGTAAGAATCCTCTTTGAGGAAATGCTCCAAATGAGCTCTAAAAAGCTGTGTCTTACTATCTATAATACATGGGAATGTGAGAATCCTTTAAAAGGCTCAGCAGTGAGGGCTCATCTGTTTTCTCAAGGCAGATCCAACTGAAGAGGAGGCAGCTTGGTGTGAGGGAAGCATGCCTGGATTGGGAACACTAGGCTGTGCCACTGGTCTGGGAAGGCTTGCTCAGATCAGAAGGCCAGGTGACTACTTTCATGTGGTACAGAGCTCAAGTTAATGAGCTGACAAGACTTCTGGTTTGGACAGGGCACAGATGTGGTACTCCTGCTCCTGGACATGAATTGTCTGCAGTGGAGTGCTTGAATACCAAAGAAACTTCCTGAGTGAAACCTCCTGGGCACAAAATTTTATTTTCCAATTAAAGTCTTTTTTCTCTGTAATTTCCCAATCAATTATTCAACTCTCCTGCTAGTTTAAGTATGTAAAAATGTTTCTATGACTTACCAGTCACCTCAGGCTGAGGTTTGGCATACTTTCCCTATTTGCACTTCATCGCAACTTCATTATTTCTAACATTCTTTGGAAGCTACTGTCCATATGAATGGAAAAATCAGTGGAACTTTTTGCAAGATTACAAAGTTAATCTGCACATCTGTACAGGGATTCTTCTTCCTAAAAACTCTGAATATTTTTTGTGACTTTCACAGACATCCAGGCATTACTGAGGGTGTAACCAATGCTCTTCCTGCCTAAACCCACAGGCCAGTAATTTCCCTCAACTTTCCTTGGGTGTATGTCTAATTTTAAACAAATTTTAAACTTACCCTTTCCTTAGTCAAATATTTAAATTTTGTTTAAACAACATTAGGGCTGTGATGTAAAATCTAGGCAGTGTTAAAAGGAGATCAATGCTTTCTCCTTTAATCACATTGTTTTGTTTCTTGACACATGCTTAGAATGTGCATCTTCAAATTAATTGTGGTAGGATTTACAATTTCATGAAATTCAGTGCTTCATCTTTCATCTTTTGCAAATCTCATTAAATCTTCAATCACAGAACTGCTCACAAGGGTAACAGTCTTGTGTCAATACCAAAAATAGTGTAGCAAACACGTGTAGATCAGGTGGAATAACATGGCAAAGTGATTTTGAGAGAATAACACATGCCAGTCTTCACTTATGGCTACTTTCTATTAGAAGCTGGGAGGAATCTGGCAAGAGAGATTCGAATTTATGTATAAATATATATAAAAAAGAAAAATCTAAGAAGCTCTTTTAGTGAGATTTGAACCTTGGAAAACTAAAGCATACAGCAATACTTTTAATATTCAGATATTAGAAAGAGAAGTAAAACAGTTCTGTTTTATTTCCTTCAAATAAATATGTGGGATTTTTAAGAGCTAAACCATTACATTAAAACAATAACAATTTCTAAACTAGCTTAGAATCAGCTTGAAAAAACCTGGAAGTATCTTGAGGGTGGGAATAAGAAGAGAAGTCTGTTTTTTGTCAGCAGAGTGAGAGCAGCTTCTTTTATGACTTTAAGATGAAGAAACTAAAAATGTGTTGCATTATGTTGCAAAAGAAAAAGCAAACTCCAAGTCCTATGACATGACTTTATTTTGCAGTCCCTGGTTAGGACACGTAGTTATATTTTAAAAAGAAAAAGATTAAATGTTCTTCGTGTTCTTCTTTTTTAATATATTGAAAAATGCTTAGCACAATCAAAGATATGTGAGTGATAATAGTATTTTTGGATTTGGAGTGGGGGTTTCACAGTATTTTGGGCAGTGGTTAGCTTAACAGGATTGTGACTGAAGGGTTCAAAGTTTGCATATAATGCATAGCAGTAGGAACTGGCCCTGACAAACTGCATTTGAGGCCATGTTCTTTCGCCCTACAAAGACCATGTCTCTGGGGACAGGCTGTGAGACATCCTCCCCAAACAGCAGAACTACACATTGTAGCTGTGTGTGCCAGAGATGCTGCATTCAACCTAAGGTCTTGCAGGATGGCTCAAGTCACAAGCCCCTCTGATTGACTTGTTTTGCTCATATTGTCTTCCCAAACATTTGTATCACTGTGCTTCTCCCTTAATGCCTCCTCCTGCATTTTGGCCTCTGTTCTGCACAGACTTCCATGTGGCTGCCGTGCAGTGCAGGGACAGACTCTCTAATGGCTCCAAGTGTGCCACACAGAGCTCATGACATCCTGGGGCACTTTGATCTACACCTGGCATCTGACATTTGCGTACCCAGCTAAAGAATTGGTGATCAGGCTATTGAACCTGCTCAGTTCTGTGTCAGCACGTCTCTATTCCACTCTTCCTGACTCACAAATCAAATATTTCATTCTTCAGCACCATGAGAGGCTCCCTCAGCAACTGACATATTTGACAGCCACACTGCAGTTCAAAGAACTTCATGGGGTTGTTAGCAGTAGCAGGGATTTTCACAAAGTTGCATTTTTAGCACAAAGTCTGAAAGAATGACTTGACATATAGTAAAGTGATCATAACCTTACTCTAAGCACAATAGGCTGCTTAATTTATAACTTCTTTTGGAAATAAAAATTCAGCATCGAATACTCAGCAACGTCAAATCTTCTGCAAAAGAAACACAGAAGTGCAGAAATGCTGTGTGAGCATTTATTAAAAGTAGCTCTGATTGCATTTTTCATTCTGTAGTATGACTGATGACCTAGTTTTCCCTATATTGTTTATTTTGTGGATTTTTTGCTGCTAATGTTGCTGTCAAAGATACATGGTTATGAGAATACATTAACAGACTGGTTTAAGCTAAATATTTTCTGTAATATTTGGACCAAAGGAAAAGAATTCTGTTCTGGAATATTCATTATCTCAAATAAATTCCAGAGAACAATGACAATATGTTAAATCTCCCTATCTGTTGAGTGCCCATGTGTCTTCTTTTTGACTCATCCAGGCATGTGGCCAATGATGAGTATTTCTAAAGGGAAAAATTATCTTTAAAAAATACAACAGAATATACCAAGGTCATTGAATTGGCACAAGTTGTTCCTCCTTCTCCTGGTCATCTCTCCTCTCTTTCTTACTTTCTTCATTTTGTCCTTTTAATTTGCCTATTTTTTCCACATTGTATCATCCATCCCTTCAAGCTACTTAATTCAATGAGGAATGAGAAACTGAAGCAAGTAGGACTTGAGCTTGCCATTATCCTAACTTATTGGCTTGCATGGTGTTTGCACAGACATCTTATCATCTTTTTGTGTATTGTTCTTTTTTTGAAGTATTTTCTTGTGTGGATGTGCCTGACCCACTGTGTTACCCTAAAGATGGGAATTGACTCCATGTGATTAATCTGTCACCTTATTTGGCCTTCTCTAGGCTGATGTTCACAGCTCTGTTGTAGCTTGTGTGAACTCACTGCAAATTTACTCAGCTAATACCACCAGAAATGCTTGTCTAGACACTTGGCAAATGTTTGTGGTGTATATTCAGACTCATCCAAGTGTGAGTGGTGAGTGTGTGTGTAGTGGAACAAATTTTCCAGGCTACCATTTACATGGTGGATCTTAATTCAAATCCACACCACTGTGAATTGTTGTGGATGCACTGACTCTGCTCTGTGCATGCCCTGGATGCAGAGGCTGTGCTGCTGCCTGATCTCTGCTTCCTGCAGCCTGGTGGTGTGGCTTCACCATCACAGATCAGAGTGTGCCTCTGGGCTCTCTTAAACAGGCACTGAGTTGGGTTTTGTTGATTAAAACAGGCTTACGTGAAATAAGTGTACTGAAAATTCAAAGGCTGCAGTAGACAATTTAGAGAGAGAAGCATTTTTCTGTGTGGATTTTCCTGGGGTCTTGCTGAATGAGTGTTACAATATTTTCTTTTCTCTTATGTCACGTGTACTTGTCAGCACTACTCTCTGCTCTAGAAGAAGGTATGTAAATGACGTCTCTATCACATTGCCTTAAATTTAGTTTTTCTGCACTACTGTGAATGTGAAAGGAACACTAATTTATTCATTTCAGTTCCCACACTTAATGGATTTTGTTGTTGTTCTTTTTTCTTTTTTCTTTTTTTCTTTTTTTTGTAATGTTAATAGGTGTAGTGAGTCTTTTATCTATTTTTCTGTTTTATCCTAGACACACGGAAACACATTTCTAAAAGTGTAATAGAAGTATATCAATACTGTATAGAGCTTTCTGTGGATTTATCCACCATGTTTTAAGTTAAACTGGGAAATTAATTTGCAAATTCTTTCATTATGTGAGCTTGTCTACAGGATAGAAAACATCAAAAAAGGGTTTTTATTCAAGGAAGTATTGCAAGGTTTTCTCCTTTCCTTTTGCAAAAGATATGAAACAATGAAAATGCACAAATACTAAAACCTGTTAATATGAAGAATATAGTCTCTCTAAAATCTAGGTAGCATTTTGTTGCATCTAAATCCATATTCTATGAATCTTTGATGTGACATAAAATTGTAACTGCTAAGGTGGGGAGTGGGACAGGAAGTCACGGAGAGCAACTGCTGTATGTTATCTTCCCCATTTCTATCCTAAAACTTACAGAGGGAAACATGTTCTAGGACTATTTATTCTTATTCCTATTTTTTCTAACTACATTTTAATTTATTAAACCCTTAGGTTAATCATACAACAAAGATTTAAAATGAAACAGACCCTGTAAGTGAGCAGTGGTGCATGTTGCAGGTGTGTAGGCTCAGAGAGCATTTTCCTTTTCTCACCTGCCTGACCCTAACCCTCCTCAGCCTCTCCTTGACTCCTACCTACCGTATGTGTCTCCTTGCCTAAGCCTATTCGATTTTGTGATGGTTATCTCAGGCTTTGGGCAGGGGAGACCTTATTTTCCAGCCCTGTCCCCTTTAAAAAGAACTGGGTTGCCACAGTTACAGATTACACGTTTAAAGGATGGTACTTACACAACCACCCAGTGGGAACTCAGATAACTCCTGGATACAAGTTTTCTTTCATCTATCCCATCCTTACAAGCCTTAAACCTATTTTGTTATATATTTGTGTCTTCAGGTTACAGTGAATGTTTTCACCTTAACTTCAGTCTTCTTAGTATGCATATTTTTAAAGACCATGCTTGTTTTTCTATTGATTCAGGAAGCTCAGTGTCTCTGCTCCTGTTCTGCACTGCCCTAACAGAGACTACAGTATGAAACACAGCATCTCTGTATGAGTTTGGGTGGGAAGTTAGAAGGGTAAAAAGATTCCCCTGCTGCTGAATGCTGGTCGCTAAAGGCAGCTGTAATGTGATCTGTAATGTGATTGTTTTACCATTTTCCCCAGTCACTGAGGCAGACAGTCAAGCAGGGGCTTTAGCTTGTGGATTTGATTTATCAATTAGGCCAGAAGGATTTATTTTCAGTTTGCAAAGTGAATCCACTCCATCAGCACAGAGTGTGGGAGGGAGCATGTTCAGATGGTGAAAACTGATTATGTGGTGTGTTTTTGGCCCCTCAGCATGCCCATGCTTGTGAGGGCAGTGCAGATACCAGGACAAGATCAGCTAATGTCTGGAGCATCTTAATAGCCTGGGCCACCTACCATCCCATCTTATCCAAGCTCTTCTAAAGGCTTCTGAAATCAGCAGAACCTTGTGAGTGTGAGACTGTATGGAAACATGCAAAGCCCACCAGACTTGGATCTGTGCCATTGGAGCATGGGACCAGCTTAGAGCAGTCTGCCCTGCTGACAGAGCAACTGCAGGTTGAGATATCCACCCCTGCAGTGATTTTGAATTCATCCTTTATTCACAATGTGGCACTGCAGCTGAAGGATGCTGCTATAAATGTTACTGCTTTTGATGCCAAAAGACCTCTGAGTTGTTGCCACGCTTGTAGCTGGGAGAAGAAATGTGTTTGAATATTTTTAAAATTATATACAGGTGTGTTGGTGAGCTGGGATTTGGATTCTCTAGGTGATGAGGAAACCACAGAGAGATTAAAATTAAGTACCTTGCTGCTTCAAGGTGGGCTTATTTAGCTGCAGCACAGTTCCCCACTAGTGAGGGAGCATGTACTATGAGCTTTGATGGAGAAGGGGTTTTGTGCAATCTTTGAGTATCTGTCTCTTAATATGACATTTTAACTCCAAATCTGTGGTTGAGAAACAACAAAAATTTATTGAGCAGAACAGAGCAAGCAAAATCCTCCACCTTTAAACTAAATGGAAAGGCCAAGTTAAACCAGCTAAGTGAGTAACCTTTCTGTTCTCCAGCTTTCCCCAGGTATTATAAGAAATTCAAAACCAACAAAAAAAAATCACATAGTTTATCATAATGTAGGAAAACATTCTTGTTCATGATGAGGGTCATCTTATCAACTTTGCATCTTGACTGAATAATAATGAATCAAGTAAAGAGTATGAACTAAAAACCAAGTCTAAGTTTTAATTAAATCCACAGCAGTTGCTATTTTTCAATGTACATGGGAAGAGGCAGAGTATGATATATTTCCTTGATTGAAGAATTTTCAAGTTCCAGCTGGACAGCACTTTAATTAACTTCATCTTCTTCCTTTTCTCAGCTGAGGTCTCATTCCATTATGATTCTGAATCAATCTTAAATGTAACATTTTGGAAAAGACAGCTTTCTCACTGTGTGAATGCTAAACGTGCTTTTTCTTCAGTAGGCTGAAAACCTTCAAAGTTGGTGTTCTTAAGAGTGTGGTGGCAAATGTGGGGATGTGGAAAAGCCAGAGTGAATGTGGGGAAGTGATGTGGGGAAGCCAGAGCAAAGATGACGGATGTGGGAAGTGTGTCCCATAGAAGGCTGGAGTGCAGCACATGCTTTTAATGGAGCTACTTCTGTTTCTGCTGTTTGCCAGCTGTAGTGTGGCACTGGGGATCTGCTCAGTAAAATGATAACACTTGCACAACAAACTGTTTGTCCCTGGCTGGTTGACAAACTGAGAGCAGCAGTATCATTTCTGAACAAGAGCCCAGAGCCTCCTCCTTGTCATCCTCTCACACTGAGCTAATTGCCAACAGCTGAAAGACAGCATCTATTTCACAGGTTAAAGTTGAAAGAATTTGAAAGAATTTGTGGCAAGTACCCGAGAGCCCAGGTTGAGGTTTTCCTCAAGTCTGTAAAGGATGTGGACAAGTCTTCATGAGGGCTTTGCACAACTCAGCAAAAGGCTGGAGGAAGGGACTTGTCACTAGTGGCAGCCAACACCAACCCTTCCTTCCCTGACTGTCACAGGAAATGTATTTTATACACATTTCAGTGGGTAAAATATGACAGGTGCTATGCATGTAGTAACAATAATTTATCTTCTCAAAGAGTTTAGATTTCAAGAGAATGATACCAGCCAAATGGGGTTGGCCTTTGTAAACTGATCTGTTGGGAGAGCTCCATTGGAAACACAAGTGCAATGCGTGGGTATCCACACCATGTTTTAGAGCTGTGACTTTATCTCTACTTGGAAATGGCAGAATTAAGACAGACAGGGTGTCAGCAGACTAATAACAGCTAAACCAGGCAGTTGTCTGTGAGTTTGGCACATCAGAGGAGTCATGCCAGAGCATGTCACGTGTAATGTTAGGGAACATGATGTTTCAATTATTAAATCAAGGTTGAAACTTAGAGATTGTATTTTTTTCCTCTGGATTTTGCTTTAGTGAGTTTCTCTTTCCTTCCCCTTGTCAGTATTGTAGTTAGGATAGCTTGGGTCTCAGTGTTTTTATGAAAGCTTTTGTTGAGTCTTGCAATTATCTAATTTATTTGGATTATTACAGTTAGAGTTACTGAGATCTCAGAGGCAATACTACTGCCAATTTATTTATTTTTATTTCTTTTTGTTGGTGTTGCTTGTAGCGTTACCTCTAGGACAAAAGAAGGGGAAGCTTTGAGTGGAGGTGTAGTGGTTTAGCTTGCTCTCTTCCTTGCTGAGACAAAGTATGGCAATGCTGCAGTGCAGTGGTACTTGAGCTGGCATTAAAATAATTATGTTGAGCACTGGAAGCATGCTGGCTAGAGCAGAGTGGAAATCAAGTGCATTCTGATTTTCCCTGCCAAAAGGCTTAGCAACTCGGGCACCAATGAACCAATAACAATAGACAGCAGTGTCTGCGTAGCATTTTATGGGGGTGTTGTGGTTTAACCCCAGCTGGCAACTAAGTCCCACACAGCTGCTCACTCCCCATCCTGTCTCAAGTGGGATGGGAAGGAGAACCAGGGGGAAAAAGTAAGAGTTATATGTTGAGATAAGGACAATTTCATAATGGAAATGAACTAAAATGTAACAATAATAGTAATGAAAAGAATAGGGAGAGGGAGAGGGAGATAGAGAGATAAAACCTGACAGACAAATAATAGATAGTTACCACCCACTGACTGATTCCCAGCCCATCAGTGAGCTGCAATCAGCCCCTTTCTGGGTAACTCCCCCAGTTCATAGCGGAGGCATGATCTGTGGTGTGAAACATCCCTTTAGTCAGTTTGGGTCAGCTGTTCTTGCTGTGTTCCCTTCCAGCTTTTCTGCAGCTCCTCACTGTCAGAGCATAGACATAAAAGTCCCTGACTTAAGGTAAACACTACTTAGCAACAACCAAAACATCAGTGTGCTATCAACATTATTGTCATACTGAATTTAAAACACAGCACTGTGCCACCTAATAGGAAGAAAATTAACTCTGTCCCAGCTGAAACCACAATAGGCAGAGTTTGTCATTCTGATTTTTTTCATGTTCCCTACATTGCTGCCTCTCATGCTTCTGTAGCCTGATATCTCTCTTTTCTAACTTCAAAGCTATTTCTCAAACAAAGAATTCTCATGGTAGACACTTTATGCAGGAAACAGGAGTTGAGTTGTATAAGAAGACAGGATGGATGGTGGGGATGAGGTGCAGAGCTCAAGCAACAGCAACTCAGTTGTCCCCTTTTGTTCCCCTCTCCTCCATTCCCCATGCCTGTTCTCTCATTTATCTTGATCACCTCCCTTTCTCACTCTGTGTCTATTCTCAAATAATTTTGTACCCTGGTTACTTTTTCCTCAAGAGTCTCTTTGCTACCTCTGTATCCAAACTTGGTGTTTATGTAGGGCTGCTTATGCAATCATTTAGTAGTCCCTGGGGGCCTAGCAAGGGTTTACTCTTAAAAATTTCTTTGTTCTCCCCTCCATTATATGTGAGATTCCATAGAATCATTTAGGTTGGAAATGACTGTTGAGTCCAACCTTTACCTTAACACTGCCAAGTCCACTGCTAAACTATGTTCCTAAATGATACAACCACACTTTTAAATATTTTAAATACTTCCAGGGCAATACCTTACCTGGGCCACTTGTTTCAAAGCTTAGTAACTCTTTTAGTGAAGGAAGTCTTCCTGACAGCCAGTCTAAACCTCCTACTTTGGCCATCTTCACATCTTACCCATCTGTGAAATTTGGTCATCCTTCATGGTACTATTCGTAACACTTATTAACTTCCTGCTCTGTTTTCTGCCTCGTCCAGTAATTTCTCATGGTTAGTTCACTGAGCTGAACCCCAGGGCATGGCCCAACCTTTTGCCAAGTGTACCTTCCCAGCTGGAAGAGAAGACTCACATCGTGGTCACACAAATGGTGACATTCAGATGGCCACTGAGAAAACTATGTAAGAGAGGTGAGAAGACAGGAAGAGTCAGAGACCACTACAGATTTCATAGTGAATTCTGAACATGTTAAGACTGGATATAAAGGATATTTCTAATCAAGAGAGGGGTGAGTGTCTGAAAGGTGCTCCCCAAAAATGTTTTGACCACAGCAATTCCCAATACCAACTAATGAAGTTTACAAGGCAGCTTGATCAAATGTAAGTAAATCTGTTTGCAAGTCTGTTTTATATTTGTGATGTGCCTGTGATTTGATACTTAATGCTGGTGCCAAAACAGCATAAGGACTCAACAATAAAAACTTTTTGAAGTGACTATGTTTTCTTCATAGATTTTTTATAAAAGCAAATATATACAGAAAATAAAATGAATAGTTTCATTCCAAATGCTGTGATTTTCATAACATTTTTTTCTTTTTATTAGTAGTAGTATTATTATTGAGGGTTTGAAGTACAAAAAGAAAAGGTTAGCTGTAAGTTTGAAGTTTCAACCTGATTTTACTGTTTACAAAGACCAAACTTTTTTAAAGTGCTGGCAAGAAGGAATAGTAAGAGAAAACAACAAAAATCTTTTCCTCCACTGCCACTTCTTTTGTTTCTTCTAATAGGCTGCTGTGCTTGCCTGAGGAACTAGAGACCATGCCATAAATTTTAATTCCTACAGAAAGGAGGCCTGACCTGAGTTTTCTAGAACTAAACATGTGTTTCAAGGCATTTTCATGTTTTTATGATTTTGCTTTTTCCAGAAATTGCATTCAGCATCAGAAAAATGTGTTTAGTAAACAATGTTATTTTAGGCAGTGGAAGAAGAACTGGTAATTTAATTAAAAATAAAAAAAAAGATAGGAGACTGTGGACAAAATAATTTTTGGCAGGATAGCATATGATACCGAGAAAATTTAAAACTATCTATTTTAAAACTAAGAACTTAGACCTGGAGGAAGAGAAAGACATTTTTTATTTAGTCCCAGCCCAAGGTGCGGACGAGAACAGAGTCCTGAAAAACATAAAGCGTTTAAAACACTTCATTAGTATTAAAAAACCCCTCCTAAACACATCTGAGTGTTTAATTTTTTCTTTGTTCTTATCATGAAAAATGAAGTGAGAAAAGTATGAAAAATAGAAATGCAGCAATTTAAGACTCAGTTTAACAGTTTGATTAAAAATTTGAAGATAAGATTTAGAGTCTTGGCATTTAAATAATCAGCTCCTTCTGGTATCCTTTGCAGAAGGAAGTGCTGGATGTGGGTATAAAATGAGGATAAAATATGATATTAATTTGCACTGATGTAGCAAATATTCTACAGAAGTCTCAGGTCATTAATCTATCTTCCAGCTAAGGGAACAACATTAATAGCTTATGGGATTTACAGGGCAGGCTTCAATTTAATAGTTCACCCAAAGTTTGGGAAAAATAGGAAAGGGCAGGATACTGGAGAATACATTATATCTTGATGCATTAAAATCAATGGCAAAACTTTCTTGGCCTAAAATGGCCTCTAGATAGTTTCTAATTTCAGTGCTGCTACTGAACGTTAATTGCCTGTCTGCAAAGTGGAAGGAACCATATTTTCCTGACAACTGTTAAAACTGACTGTAATCCTCATAGCTCTGTACTGAATAGGAAAATAATCTGAATTAACATTAAGCTTTAATTGCATTTTTGGAGATGAATGGGATGCGGGTTGGGTTTTTTAGAGTGTGGCCTCAACCTAGAAAAAACCCCATATTTGCAGCGAATTAACAGAAGGTGCCTGAAGGGTCAGGAAGTTTCATTTGCAATATTTTCTGAGCAGTTCTCATTGTAGACCTGCTTGTGTTTTGTCACTAGTTGCTATGTTCTTTAAACCATATTTCCCTGGGCTCTGAAGCCAGGTGAGAAACCCTTTTTTCATTCTTTGCTGTTGGAAAGAGAGTGAGAGGAGTGCATTATACAATTTGCAGCTGATTCATGAGACGCCTCAGAAAAAGAACCAGGGAATAATGTCATAACTTAATAGCTGAAATCCTGTCTTCACAGGGGAGAGTCACTAGTACAGCACCTATAAATGAGTGTTGGGGCAGTGCATCATCAGATATGCAACCTTTTTTAAGATGATAACTCCTATAATTTGGGTATTGACCTTGTTCTATGTTGTACAGACTTGTAATCTGTGTTTTTCTGAGTGATCCCCACAGGTGGGACATTTCTAATGTGAAGTCACACTGTGAGACACCTCTGAGTGTGCTGGGAAGATGGGATTATAAATATTCATTGCTCTTGCAACCTTGGGCAATGAATGTTTCAAATTTTATAAGCTAAGCAGAACTAGGCCTAGTCAGAGAAAAAGGAAAACCTCAAAACTTTGGTAATTCCAGGTGATAAATGAAGCAGAATGGGTAAGAAAATGAGAGGTTTTCTGCTAGGCTGATTTTGAGCCAACATGCTAATTTGATTAGGAGAAGTACATAAGCACACTATAAAACCAAATCACTTATGACAAACCAAGTCAGGCTGGATTTCCCTCCCTTGGAGATACAGTAACTGCTCTGTGGTCCACCTTCATCACTGAAGAACCCACCAGATTCATGTCACAGTTTGTCTCCCAGGTCTGAGGAAGAAGCCTGTATGCTCTCAGGCTCCCCTGTGCAGTCCCATCCCTTCCCATGGTGGGACCCCAATTACGGGCCCTGGGAAATACAATTAGGGAAGTGAACAAACACATCATGAGCCTGGAGAAGAATCTGGTTTGGATCACAGATAATGCAGTTTCTTTCGACCACATGTCTGTCAAACAAGGGATAAAGGGCAGCAGGATCTCATTTCATTCCTTTCCTGCTAAATTTGCCAGGTACAGAAGAAGGACTTGCTAATGCTTGGCTCCCACCTGTGCTCTGCAGTGAGACATGGCAGAGCCCAGTCCTCAAGGCTCCTTCCTAAGATCAGGTACAAATGTGTTTGGGGTTTTTTGTTTCTTAAAGAGTAGCTTTGCAGATAAAATATCCCAAAGAAAACTATAGTCTTACATGCCTACCCTGACCACTGATAGAGCCTGCAAGTATATGTGACTGGTTCCACCAGGTTCATGGCATCACCCTGATGGAGCCTGAAAATCATCACCCAAGGCAGCTCAGTGTCAGTTTCCCCACTGGCTTGATACTTCTGCAGTGTCCCTTCTGATACAGGTGAATTTCCAAAGGCCTGCACCACTGGCTCTTGAGGTGCAATGGCCTCCTCACTGCCTCTCTCTCCTTTTTGTTGGTTTTTGTTTTCTTTAAACCAGGAAAGATCACATATCAGTGTGTTCTAATATCAAAATATCATCATATTTTCATAAAATTAAATCACTGTTTCCAGTCAGCTCTGGAGTTCTCCTTTAAAGCACAAAAAGCCTCTGCTTGTTTGAGACATGTTAAGCAGTATGGATTCAGTGGAGAAGCTGGGGATGGCTGCCTTGAGGGTGACTGGCAGGAGGGAATTCTCAAGATCTGTCACAGCGGAACATGGTAGCATGAGACATAAAAATGGATTCAAAATGTAGATCCACCTCCATGCAAAGTCTTCTGCTGAAACCTTTTTCCTCTCCAAGTGAGATCTTGGTGCTGCTGGGGAAAACAAGAAGAGAATTTTGAAATTAAATGGATCAGAAATTGATAATCCCCAATGACCTATTTTCTTATAAGATTATGGAATTGTACAAATCAGTGTTTTTTATAATGAGTAGAGCATATGGGTGGCTAAATATGTACAGGTGGGACAGTCAAGGAAAGAGCTGAGTCTGGGACTCCTCCCTCTGTCTTTTTCTTGCTATTTCTTTTAGAGAAACAGGATTTTATTGAAAACTCCTGGAGAGCATCCTTCTGTCACTTTCATTTCAAGTTCCATCGTACTTTAACTTTTGGAAGGTCTTATCCCTCTGCCCAGGGGCAACCAGCCTGAGATGGGATCCTCGGGATTATCTTTGTGAAACACAGCAGGTAGTTCTTCTATTTTTGCTGTTATGCCAATTTTCTATCCTTTCTCAGTGTGCCAGTTTATGAAAGTGAAGTGTAAAACAAACAGTGAAATGGTGGAAATTGTATAAATGATCCTTTTAACAAATTTTATCATTATCATGAACCTAAAAAAAGAGAGGAAAAAGGGAAATGCTTTAAACTCTTCTCCCTTCTGGACAGACAATGATGCTGGACCATGTCCTTTTTTTTTGATGCCATAGGCCCAAAGAATATTTCTCTGCTCAGGGCTCTTTAACAGGGATTAAAAACGCTTTCTTCCAAAAAATTATACTGTGTACTTGAACAAAGTACAAAGCAAGTGGAGAGATGGTTAAAGTCACAAAAATCTTTTCCCCCAGGATCTGGCCTGCAGCTCGTCCCCCCTAAGCTTATGGGATGATTCATATGCATTTACATTCCCTGTGCTCCACACAGCATCTGCTGCTACACATTTGTTGGAGGATTTTGTCTTCGAACAGCTGGTGACAACCCACTTCCTCTTGCTTTCTTCACCAAAGATTTTTCAATTGTTTCTTGTTGTTTTGATGTGAGACCCAGTGTTGGAAAAACAAGCCCATTTAGCCTGATTAGAACCAGCCCTTAAAACATTTGCCAATTAACAACCCATTTGTTATTTTTCTAAGGACCAAGAAATACTTTCCCTTTCTCTCCTTTCACTTTATTCAGCTGCAGAATTTCACATAAGCAGAACAAAATCAAGCACTTCTTATATAAACTGTTATTAATATTTCCCTTGTTCCCCCTGTTCCTTTTGTTCTACAGAGCTGGAGAGGAGGGCATCCTTTGTTTTCTTCAGGCTTCCCCTAATTAGTTTGATGTCATGATAATCATGCTACCTCCTTACTCTGCCACTGCCACTAGTGATGAGTGTTATACATATGCCTTGCTGAAAAACAAACATCTCATTAGCAACAATGATTAAAAAATTAATTTTTGTTACTTGATGGCAATGCTATTAACAGGCATTAAGAAAAATAATGTGCATGTGATTTTAGCAAAATTAGAGATGGTCTGGTTTATGCCAATCAAGTACATTCAGTGAAATTTTCTTTCAGGGATTTGATCTCAACTATATCTATGAAATCATACACTATGGTTTTATCCTTTTTTAAAAAGTATGTACTAAAATTGAGCTGAATGCTGAGCTACTGTTTCTTTTTGTCCTCTCCTTCAACACATCCAAATCTCCTTGCCAAGGACCACTTTTTTTTCCATAAATATTTTAAGAAAGTACTAAACCTTTAAATGAGATCATCTTGTTTCCATTTTTGAAAATACAATCACTTATCTCAGACAAATCCAGGAGTAGTTACTTGAAAAAAACTGCATATAATCCCATCAGCCCTAAAGGTAAGGGCTCTTCTGCTTTAAAATGCTTGCTGTGTTTGTTACTGATTTAATGACTTTGCCATTCTGTAAGAATTTTCCAGGTGAGGGAGGTTTTCCTCTTTTTATTATTCAAGTTGAAGTTACAATCTATTTTTTAACCTGTACTCTCTATTCCAATTGATAATATCTGATCATATCTTCACCTATACTTTGCCAGTCCCTTAAAGCATAGGTATACTTATGGTGCGTGGCTATTTCCACATTGTGCACCTCTCTGCAGAGGTGACTTTGTCATCTGCTGCATACTCTGAGCTGAATTTTCTTTTGCAAATACCACAAAACATCTGACTACAGAGGAAGGGGTTTTCTTGGAGAGTCACACTTGCTTCCTAACTTTGTTGGATATGTTGCAAGTTCTCTAATAAAGAGTTCCTTGGCTTCTGGATTTAAATACTGAACAGGCACATATATTTACTGAATCATTGCCAAACTTGGGGTTTTTATCTGTTTGTTTCCTGTGGCAAGGAAGGATTTCAAATCATTTTGCTGCTCGGGGGAAATTGAAAACAGAATCTATTTTTGGTTTTCATTTGACTCCTCAAGATGGATCAGTGGAAACCTGTTATAACACTAATTTACTTAAAGATGTATTATGTGGGCTTCGCTAAAATGCTGAGGGGAAAAAGCTTTGCTTTTGCAGTTGTTTGGCCTGAAGCCAAGATTCTCCATGAAGCTGTATGAAGATGACAACATTATTATCCACATATTTTTATGCATACAGTATAACTCATTGGCTAGACAATCTGTGCCCTTCTTGAAATATATTTTAAAAGACAGGAGGGGGCTACAAATAAGTTGAAGATGCACCCTTTTTATCATACCTGTGAAAATCAAGGACTGATGTGGAACATTAGCATGAATCTGTTCCCCAAACCTGATGTCAAAACAAAATATTACTTCCTTATAACCAGAGATTAACTATTTCTCATTTCCTGAAATGCATTGCAACTGCAAAAAGAGGTGCTAAAAGCCTCTATGGTTGGGTGTTTTTTTTTGTTTGTTTGTGTTTTTTGTTTTTTGTTTTTTTTTTTAACAAGCCATAAAGTTTAGTTGCTCATAACTACCTATTAGATAATTTTTACTATATTAACTGTAATTTCCTCTTAATCACACCTTCAGCCCCTGGTGCTCTACCACTGAATGCATGACATTTCTTGGTGCATTTCTTGGGACAGTATTGGTAACAAGGTAGGTTGTGACAACCTGTGTTATGCCTGCTCTATGAATAGCAGTGTCATTTGTCATGTGTTTGAACAGACTGCCTGTAGAACACAGCCGATGACAAATTTTAGGTTAAGACAGATTTGTCCTCTAGTTCATAGGCTGGCTCTTTTTTCCCCTGCATTCTTGTTCATCTCAGGTTAACTCTTCTTGTGCCCTTTCCATTCTCTGAGAGGAGGGAGATCTGCACATAACTGGATATTCAACACCTGTGTTTCAATTACCGTATTATTTGAAGAACCTGGTGCTTCGCTTTATGTTCCTCAAGTAGTTATCTTGATTATTTGCTACTGCAGAACTGCAGTAAACTTGTTTGTTTCTCCTTTTCTCTCTGCCTGAATTTGATTTCAGAAAGCAATCTCAGATGGAGAGATTTCAGAGTCCTAATCACATGCTGCTGTTGTTGGCTTTGTTGCTGCAAGTGGCACCAAAGACTATATTTTACCTTATACTATATCTTATCTGAAATGCCAAGAGCAGAATACATTGTTTTTCTTGCTATGGTTGGTTTTTTGGTTTTTGGTTTGTTTTTGGTTTTGTGTTTTTTTTTTTTTTTGTGAGCTCTTCCAGGACAGCCATGACAGACACAGACACATTCAGCAAGAATTTAATCTTATTTTTAATTACAAGACACCCATGTATTGGAGAGTTTTGTGGGGAGAAAACAGGTCAGGGCACATTCAACAACATTACTCCTTTCTCTGTCTTGTCAATTACCTTTGAGTCTTCCTGCTTGCATAAGTTACGGATCAATAAACAGATTTCAAAGCAGAATCTGGTATCTGCTGAGACATTAACTTCATCATGGGCTTATAGAAAGTGCATATTTTTGGTCATCTTTTTGTCCTAATATGATTGTTCTTCTAATTTTCTTCCACAGAAAGGTCCTAATGGCTCATTCAGTGTGGTTTCATTTAAAGATTTTCTGCACATCCTTGTTTTTGGTTACTGTGCACCTTTCTTCTGTGTGTGTGTAATGCTGGATAAGAATTGTTTCATTTGTACAATTTGAAAAAATCATCAGGCCCAGGAGGGGCAAAGTTTATCACAGAAGTTTGATTAGATGGGTAGACTCTCATTATAGAAAATAATAAATGTAATGGACTTCTGTGTTTCATTATGTGTTTCATTATTTTTCATTTCATTATGTGTTCTGGAGCTTACAGATTACTCATTTATTTTATTCATTTCAATAACATTATGGTGTGCTGTGTGTTCTAGGCAATGTCAGTCATTATTGAATAGAAAATGTCTATTGTTGAATAGAGAATTTCTATCCTTTTTCATCTTGGGTTTTGATGTAAAATTAGGCAAAATTTTGAAATGCCAGAAATCCATTTAATTGCAACAGGATGGTTGGACATTTTCAACTGAAAGGAAATTATTTTTAATTTCTCAAACGGAAGACTTTTGCTTTGCAAATTTCTGTAGCCTAAAGAGAGTTGTAGTACTGGCCCTTATTCGATTTCCTGGTTCCCAGCTGCTCCTGCAGTTCCAAAACTGAACTATAAGATTCTCATACTATACCAATGGAAGATCTGCATCCTGAGAAATACAGTTCATTACAGCTGGAGTCCTTTAAAGATCTGTGCCCTGCAAAGAGTAATGGCAGGGGAAAAAACAAAAAAAAGAAATAAAAATGGGAGAAAGGGAATAAATAAATAAAGCAATAGGTGTTCTTTATTGTTTCTCTGTTGATATCCCAGACAAAATATGACAAGTCTTGTACACCCAAAACTTTCATCTGACACATGAAGAAAAGATAATTCTAGGTCTTTTCTTGTACTTGATTTTCTTTTTTTCTCCCAAATAATCAGCCTACTCTTCAGAAACATGCAAGACAAGTTACATAGGCCTCAGTTTCCTTTGGAAAAAATATTTTGAATCCTTCAAAGGAAATAATACATTTGGACACAATAAGCCACAGATGCCTTTTCATTTTCTTCTTCAAATGTAAAGGCCTGCTGACCTTTCATGATTGATTGCTTCCTGAGAATACAGTGAATTTATTTCCATTCTTCCTTCTCTCTGGAGATCAGTTTCTCTTCTGTTTATAGAGAATAAATCATCCACATCTTATTTCTTTGGATTGAAGAACCCAACTAGCCCCTCATCTCTTTGACTTTTTCTCTTCCACCATCTGTTCATCATATGCTTTCATGGGCAAATTCACCCATCAAAACCAAGGAGTAGACACCTAGAATTGTATTGTAAATTAATTTATAGGTGCATGTAAGATGATGGGAAAATCTGCTGAATTGCATTATACCAAGAACAATTTGTCAGGTAAAACCAAAACATTCTGGGAATTCAGATACATACAAAAAGTTGGAATATAGAATTGATATTCATTGTTAAACATGCAGAGCTTTGTCTATTTCTTCATAGCATGTACACAATTTTATTGTAAGCACTAAAAAGTAATGACCTGATCTTTTACTCGCCATACTGCTGTTTGTTCCATGTCAGCAGCCTCATAAGCTACAGCTTGTCACAAGCAAGAGACCAATGCTTAGAAACCTTTCGCTCTGTTTGATACCTGTAATCAACATTATTTCCTCTATAGAATTCCAATTATCCCATTAAACAATGAGTTAGGATGCTTATATTGATACAGGTGCCTTAATTGATTAATTTGTACTCATGTCAGCCCCAGCTAAGAGTTTGTTTCCCTCAGGTCTCCTTAGACAGCCACAGTTCCTCCTAAGCCATAGTGGTAATTCCTGGCAGGTGTAGTGCTGGAGCACAGCATTTAGGTGGACTCACAAGCACCACACAGCGCACACTAATCCATGTTTAGCCATACATATTCTTGCTACTGAGGTTTTATTTTCTTGTACCTTGTAATTTCTAACCTATTTAGTTTTAATTATAAGATTGTGATTATACAGCACTGACCATATGCTTCTAAAACCCATTTGCAAGAAAAACATCCTAATAATATTGCTTTTTTTAGTAGCACTCCAAAGCAATTAAACACCTATTAGATGCCAGTGAATTCTGCTTTCAGTCTATCATATGCACATTTATTTGCATACGCTGTCCTGTGAGTGACATAATTTTCATTATTGATTTATAAGGATAGAAATAATAGACAGACTATTTACTAAACTGTCTTTAATTCTGCATCAACAAAACAGCTAATTAAATGTGTAACAATTTTCACTGACGTAAACAGTGAGATTTAAAGTCAAGGGGAAGAGAAGGACAAACATTCATCTGTGCTCTCTAAGACTTGTTCTCACCATGGCAAGAAAACAGGTTATCTAGTCTTGTAAATCAGAGAAACCAGACAGAACTACAGGTAGATCTTAAAAAGCAATTTTCTAGGAAATCAGTTTTTCAGGACCAAGAAAACCCACTAGTGAACTGCCAGGATTATTGTATTCCAAACTTGCATCCTGATAAATGTCATGAGCATGAGCTTCTGCTATAGTCCCTGGAAGGGAGTTTCCAAAAGAGCTATAGAGTAATTAAGTGCCCTACTCAAGGGACTGTAATAGTTGTCTCTCAACTCCATTTCTGGTTTAGTTTATTTTACGGATTTAATTTCTTTCTCTCTGCTGATGTAAATTAAGAGCTCACCTTCTCCCCTCCTTATTCTGCTATATTAGCTGGAATTTTACAGGCAGGAACAGCTGTAGGAGGCATCAGAGTCATTGCTAGTCCATAGATGTAATCCTGTACCTGCCAAAGACAGCAGCTTGTAGAGAACAATCAACTCAACCTGCATCTTTTGAGTTGCAGACTAACATTCAGAATTCTGCTTTTCTGTTCACAGGAATGTATCTCTGTTTATCCTTTCAGTAGATACATTCAGTTCATAGAAAGTAAATTAAGCTGTTTCTGCTAATGATCTTGTGCAATACCCATTTTACATTCTCTCTGTTGTCACTTGTGTGCTGGGTTGATGCTAGCTGGACACCAGGTAGCCACTGAAGCCACTTTGTCACTCCCCTCCTCAGCTGGGCAGGGGAGAGAAAATACAGTGAAAGGCCTGTGGGTCGAGATGAGGATGGGGAGAGATCACTCACCAGGTACTGTCATGGGCAAAACAGACTCAGCTTGGGGAAGTTAGTTTAATTTATTACCAATTAAATCAGAATAAGATAATAAGAAATAAATCCAAATCTTAGAAACACCTTCCCCTACTTCTCCCTTCTTTCTAGGCATGATTTCACTCCTGTTTTTCTCTATCTTTCTCCCATCCAGTAGTCCAGGGCATGGGGAATTAAGTCTGTGGTCAGACCTTGTCTCAGCCTCTCCTTCCTCCTTGGGATGACGACTCTTCATTCTTCCCCTGCTCCATATCTGTGGGAGACAGTCCTCCATAAATTAATCCAAACTGAGTCTTTTGGGCTTCCTGTAGAGTCACAGCCTCCTTTGGCCTGCTTCACTGTCGATCCCTTGCAGGGCTTGCAGGCAGATTTCTGCTCCAGGGCCACATCTTCCTCACCATGGTGTTCATCATGGGCTGCAGGGGAATCTGTGCACCGGCACCTGGAGCACCTCCTGCCCCTCCTTCTGCACCGACCTTGGTGTCTGCAGAGCTGTTCCTCCCACACAGTCTCGCTCCTGTGGTGGGTCTGTCGTGTAGCCAGCTGGCATTGGCTCTGTAGGCTTGGGGAAAGCTTCTAGAAACTGCCCACAGAGGCCACTCCTAGCCATGCAAACCCAGTACAGCTCAGCTGTGTGACCTGACACCTCTCTGAAATGTGCTAAAAGCTTCATATGCATATAATTTTAAATAATAATTAAAGTAATATAGTTTGACTGGAAAATCCCCAACCAGTCCAAAAAGACAGCGATATCTGCAGATGATACATTCCAGAAAAGCATCTTTTTATACACACAGGCTGACAGGGGAAATTTGTCAGTGGTTTAGTCACCATTCAGCTGAATCACCACCAATCTCTTTTTAAAAATAGCTTGATTGAAGCAAGGGGATTCATCTCTCCTTTAGTAAATTAGATTAAATGCAATACAACAGGTACTCTGCAGAGATATATTTTGGGATACAAAAGAACTCTGTTTCTCCTTGTGGGTGTTGGCTATTTTATATTGTTTGAGTAGTATCATTTATTGACTGGGGTGCCAATTGCTACTATGCAGCAGTATGAAATAATGCCATTTCCATACGTGCCATCTTCAGGGACACTGCTTCTGAAAATGATCACAAAACTAGTGAGGTTTCTCCTTCTGAGCATAAGTAAACTGTATAAAATAAGTTCCTTTTCATACAAAGCATAATTGTCACAAAATAATAAAAACAGCATTTAGGACACCTGTCTTAGGGAGGGAACCAGTTAAGGTGGTACTTAGGCCCAGGATAAAGCATTCCTTTCTCCTAGGCTCCACAAAACAGCAGCTGGAACACCAGGCTCTTGAGCACAGAGTGCAATTTCTATAGGACTCTAATATATTTTGTAATTTTTATTCCTAATGAATTCAACCAGTATCCATTCCCTTTGTCCAAAAGATTCACTGAGGTGCTTGCACACATTTATGCAGTAGTACCTGGCATTTTGATTCCTTACAGTTTCATCTCAAAGTCAAAAGGCAGCGGTTCTCAAAGTCAGAGCTGGGTAAATCCCAGCATATTCAGCATATTCATGAAAAATATCATAATTTTGAATTATTGTTTCCTCAGTGACTATATTTGTGAATGTGAACAAAATTGACAGAAGTTTTTCATATTTCTGGTACTTCTAAGTTTCTTCTCTGATTTCTCTGGTATCTAAAAAACTATGAATGCAAATGGAAAGATTTTCCTCTCAGTTGGGACACTTGGATCTCTCTGTTTTTTTGGGGCCACTGTTTTCATAATAGATGGAGAAATCTTGTTTCTGTTCAAGTCTAAAGATGCTTTTTTTCTTTTATCTCCATCTTCATTTTCTACTGTCAGGAGCAGACCTCTAAGATATCATGAGCTGGCTTTGTGGCATCACAGGCTTGAATTGCTGACCTTGCAATGACAGTACTTGTGAGATTTCCAGATCAGTTTTATGTCATCAGGGAGCTGGTTACTGAAAAAGTTTTTCAAAGATTTGATTTTCCATTGAAAGTAATTTCAAGCTTTTTTGAAGTTTACTCCTTAATTGCTAGGATTTGCTTTATAGCATCTACAGCTGGGAAGAAACAGACAAGGTGTTCAGGCAATTTGAGTTCATTCAGCTTGCAAAAGCCACTGAAAACAATTTATACTTCTACGTAAGTGTTATCAATGCATATGTTCTCTAGGAATTGGAATAAGCCCAATGTGGCCATGCCCTTTCCAGATAAGAAGAGGATGCCCTTATAGCAAGGATACTTACAGGACACAAAAGAGTCTTCATATTAAAACAAACTGTTTCCAGACTATTGGTTTTTGTAAAAGAGTCTGTGCTAGAAAATACTGGGGAGTCTGCGGTGAGGAAGGCCAGGGTTGGAGACATAATAGTTAGCTGTAAACTAATCCTATCCTTTCTGTTTCTTGGGTTTAGACTGCATCTATCCCAAGGTACCCTTTATAAATTGATAGGGCAGTGAACAGTCATGATATTGAGACACCTGCATGGGCAGTGAGAGGGTGCCTGAGGGAGGCTGGGTTGCAATACAATGGTGATAACACTGCTGTGTTTCCTGAACAACACGTAGATCTTAATTTTCAGGGTCTGAATAGTTTTAAACCGTTCCATTGTAGGGAGCAGTAAACATCTTTCTTGTTATTCAGATATTTTAATGGTTCTATTAGCACTTGCCAAATTTCGTCCATTGTTCATTTCAGATATTTGCATCCCACCCTAATGACTCTCTTACAGCCACTGTAATAAAGGCTGGGTGTGTATTGTTGCCAGTGTTCCACTGAAATTAAAGTTGATCACATCTGGGGCATTATTGGAAATGTATCATCATCACATGTGCCATAACTTCTGAGCTCTGGATGTGCGCTTTACCAACAGTGGGATTATTGGCAGAATATGATGTGGAATAGTTCAAAATGTTCATGTGGAGACTGCACATCCTGTGCTCATTAATTGTTTTCAATCTCAAGGACTCCAGCTAACTCCTCACGGATGGGAACTACACAGAGAAATCCCATGACAATGAATTATTCATTGGTTTTGCATAGGTAAACAATAATCTTCAGATTTAGTTTGATTTGATGTTTAAAATGAAAAGCTGAGGAAGGCTTTCCTGCTGCTGGAAGTGAATAGCAAATGAAAAGCTTCCTGGAAGACTGCACATAATTTCCACATGTTCTGAGCAGCGTGGTTCAGAAGGGTTTGTAGCAGCACTGAGGGACAGCCACCACAGCAGAATTATCGACTCACTGCTCTTCACGGTTGTTTTCCAAAGGTGGCCTCAGTAGAATTGTCAGAAGCAAAACTAAAATAAGTTTGAGGAGGTCTGAATAGATTGACTTTGACCTTCTGGGAATGTGGAAAGCAATGGGACTGCTGTTGCCAAGGCCATGCAGGAAGGAAGCTGTAGCGCTTGTCCAAGTGACCAACGTGAAGCAGGAGTCTCCTCCATTCCCCAGCTTTCCTCCAGTGCAATCATTAAGCTGGAAGGGCAACTCAGGTCACCCCTACAAGACAGCTCACTGGCATCTGGCCACCACGTTTCAAGGAGGAGCACACCTAAGCCAGCACAGCAGTCCTATCCTTCACCAGTCTACAGGTTCTGCTTCTCTTTCAGCTCAACGAGACTCTGGTGTCTGATGGTCTTGTAAATGGCCATAAAATACTTGAAATGCCCAGCACTGTGCTCAGAAAGTCTTTCAGAAGATGCAAATATGGAGAGCACTGAGGTTTGTGTGTTGAAGTGGTAGGGGTCTCTGGAGCACAACAATGTATAATTCACAGGACCTTTTCTTCCTATGCAAAAAGTTATTAAAATACCCATAGAGCTGGCAATCCCCAGGAGCAAGAAATAGGGCAAGGAAGGCAAGAGACTGGTATGGCTGAATAGGGAATTGCTGGTCAAACTAAAGGAAAAGAAGCACAGGAAAGTGGAAACAAGGACAGGCGAGCAAGGAAGAGCATGGAGATGAAGTTTTGTTGTGTAAGGATAGGGTGAGGAAGGCCAAGGTGAAGCTGAAAATGAACTTGGCAAGGAAGATTAGTGGGAAGGGCTTCTACAGGTGTGTTAACCAGAAAAGGAAGGTCAGAGAAGGTGAATGCCCCTGATGAACAGCACTGGTAAACTGGTAACAGCGGATGAGGAAAAGGTGGAGGTACTCAACAACATTTTTGCCTCAGTCTTCAATGGCAACCTCTCTTCCCACACCTTGAGCATATGGAAATCAGGATGGGGACTGGGAGAGCAAAGTTCCTCCCTCTGTAAGTAAAGATCAAGTTTGTGACCACCTGAGGAACCTGAATGAATGTAAGTCTATGGGATCTGATTGATGCATTCCAGAGTCCTGAGGGAATTGACTGGTGTAGTTGCCAAGCCTCTCTCCATGGTATTTGAAAAGTCCTGACAGTCAGGTAAAGTCCCTGGTGGCTGGAAAAGAGGAACCGTTGTACCCCTCTCCAAAAAGGGTCAAAAGTAGGACCCTGGGAACTACAGACCCATCAACATCACCAGAATCTGTTCCTGGGAAGATCATGGAACAGATCCTCCCTGAAGCCATGCTGGGGCACATGGAGAACAGGGAGGGGATTTGGGCTTCACCAAGGGCAAGTCTTGCCTGACCAACCCAGTGCCCTTCTATAATGGAGTGACTACATCAGGGAGCAAGGGAAGGGATACAGGTGTCATTTATCTGGAGTTCTGCAAAGCCTTTGACACAGTCCCCCATGAGAACACATCCTGGTCTCTAAATTGGTGAGAGCTGGACTCAGTGGGTGGACTGTTTGGTGCAGAAGAAAATGGTTGGACAGTCACCTCTAGAGGGTCGTAGTCAACAGCTCAGTGTCCCAATGGACATCAGTGACAAGTGGTGCCCCTCAGGGGTCTGTACTGGGACCAAAGCCATTTACTCTCTTCATTAATGACACAGAAAAAGGGATCAGGGCACCTTCAGCAAGTCTGCAGATGACATCATGCTGACTGGTGTGGTTGCAACACCTGAAGTACAGGATGCCTTGGACCTGAACAGTCTCAATAACTGGTCCCATAAGAATCTCATGAAGTTTAACAAAATGAAGTGCAAGGGGCTGCACCTCAGTCAGGGAAACCTCAGTATCCATCCAGGCTGGGGGATGAACAAATTGAGAGTAGCCTTGCCTGGCAGGATTTGAGGGTGCTGGTAGGTGAGAGGTTGGACATGAGCTGTCCATGTTCATTTGCAGCCCAGAAAGCAAACTGTGTCCTGGGCTGCATCAAGAGAAGTGTGGCCACCAGGTTGAGGAAGGAGATTCTGTCCCTCTGCTCTGTCTCAAGACACATAAGGCTGTCCAGAANCCTCTCTTCCCACACCTTGAGCATATGGAAATCAGGATGGGGACTGGGAGAGCAAAGTTCCTCCCTCTGTAAGTAAAGATCAAGTTTGTGACCACCTGAGGAACCTGAATGGATGTAAGTCTATGGGATCTGATTGATGCATTCCAGAGTCCTGAGGGAATTGACTGGTGTAGTTGCCAAGCCTCTCTCCATGGTATTTGAAAAGTCCTGACAGTCAGGTAAAGTCCCTGGTGGCTGGAAAAGAGGAACCGTTGTACCCCTCTCCAAAAAGGGTCAAAAGTAGGACCCTGGGAACTACAGACCCATCAACATCACCAGAATCTGTTCCTGGGAAGATCATGGAACAGATCCTCCCTGAAGCCATGCTGGGGCACATGGAGAACAGGGAGGGGATTTGGGCTTCACCAAGGGCAAGTCTTGCCTGACCAACCCAGTGCCCTTCTATAATGGAGTGACTACATCAGGGAGCAAGGGAAGGGATACAGGTGTCATTTATCTGGAGTTCTGCAAAGCCTTTGACACAGTCCCCCATGAGAACACATCCTGGTCTCTAAATTGGTGAGAGCTGGACTCAGTGGGTGGACTGTTTGGTGCAGAAGAAAATGGTTGGACAGTCACCTCTAGAGGGTCGTAGTCAACAGCTCAGTGTCCCAATGGACATCAGTGACAAGTGGTGCCCCTCAGGGGTCTGTACTGGGACCAAAGCCATTTACTCTCTTCATTAATGACACAGAAAAAGGGATCAGGGCACCTTCAGCAAGTCTGCAGATGACATCATGCTGACTGGTGTGGTTGCAACACCTGAAGTACAGGATGCCTTGGACCTGAACAGTCTCAATAACTGGTCCCATAAGAATCTCATGAAGTTTAACAAAATGAAGTGCAAGGGGCTGCACCTCAGTCAGGGAAACCTCTGTATCCATCCAGGCTGGGGGATGAACAAATTGAGAGTAGCCTTGCCTGGCAGGATTTGAGGGTGCTGGTAGGTGAGAGGTTGGACATGAGCTGTCCATGTTCATTTGCAGCCCAGAAAGCAAACTGTGTCCTGGGCTGCATCAAGAGAAGTGTGGCCACCAGGTTGAGGAAGGAGATTCTGTCCCTCTGCTCTGTCTCAAGACACATAAGGCTGTCCAGAATTTGGCTAAATTCCATTATTTCTGAGTCTGTCTGAATAGTCATTTGATATATTTGTCTGGCAGCAGCCCTGCTGTGGAGAAATTTTTGATGGTAGCATAAGGTTTGTACATGTCTGTTGGACACTCCGCATTCAAGAGGATCAAGCTCACAGTTTCATCTGTCTTCTGCAAATTAAAGCATCAGTATGGGTGAAGCAGAATATTATTCTAGAGACTCCTTAATTTTAGTGATATTTTAGTCAAAATGAGTTTGTTAAGCAGAACTGGTCTACCTGGTCTATTTACATGTGTTAATAGGAAAAAAAGTTAGATTTGGCAATTGCTGCAATTTTTCTTCAGAAATGAGGATGCTGAACTCATTTGTACTTTCTGCCCATGGTAAAGTGTGTAGTGATGGCAGCAGGGCCACCTTCACACTCCTGGGTTCAGAAATCAGTGTCCAGAGATGCAAGTGTTTTCCCAGAGGTACGACAGACAAGAGAAGTGTCCTCAGTCTTCTCAAAAAGAGAGTCCTTTTATCTCTCCCTACAAGGTGATCAGTGTTATCAGCTGGTTTGAGAGCCCATTTGTGCCAGAGCAGTGCAAAAGAAACAAAGCATGACTGAGAGATATGTGGAGCACAGTGCTTTTCAGAGCTTATTTTTAGACTGGAAATAATGTTGGTTTTAATCTTCCTTGATGGCTGTTTTCAAAGGTACACGGGATGAACACTGGCATTTTACCTGTCAGTGCAACCTTGTTTATAAAATCAAGGAAACATTTAAATATACCAAGATTGCAGATAGTAGCTTTCCTTCCAGTTTTTTTGGTGTGGTTTTGTTTTTTGTTTTGTTGGTTTTTTTGTGGGTTTTTTTGTCTCAGCTAAAAAATTTTTCACTAACTAACTGATTTTAACAGAATATGACATTTTCTTTGGTGTACACAGGGGAGGTGTTTTGGTTTTTTTTTTGGACACAGCAGATTTCCTGTGATTCCCTGAATCTGTGTAGAAGGTCCCTGCAGAAGACACGATACCACCTTTTACAGTACTTGTATTCTTTCTACAATAAGCTAGTTATGTATTTCTTATTCAGATTCTCAAAGGAACTGGTACCTCCTTGGTGCTAGAGAAGCTGTTGGGAGGTCCTTCTATTTTCAGCATCATCTTGGTTTAATGAAAATCCCCTGGAGAGCTATAGGTTGTGGTGGCAGATCATACTTTACCACTGATTATCTAAACTTCTAGAGGTCACTGATGAATCGTTTGTCCGCTTCCTTCAGTGGCTGAGAATGATTGTTCTCATGTTTTCTCTGCTGAGCTGACTTATCTTTGCATGTTTCCCTTCAGTGTTTTGGGAGTGCATCTGAATCCATGTTTCTATGAAGAAAAGCCAGACATTTTACAATTCCTTGGGGTAAAAGTGCTGTGATAGTCTAATCCTGTCAGCAGTGACAAAACTTGCAGTCCCTGGGAGGTGAGAAGGAAGAGGAGGGTGTGAAGAGTGAGGTGCACACACTTTCAAGCCTGGACTACGTGTTTCTTCTGCTTCTGTTTGACTGACGTGGAGATCACTTTTGGCTCAGTTGCGTGACCCTTAGCTCCAAGAGATGACTTAGAAGTGGTTATAAAAGGCCAAGGCATTAGGAGCTGCAGTTGTCTCCCTGATCCTGGCCTTTATTCACGTTCCTGCAACTCTGTGGGGTGAGCAAAGACATGGCTGGGGAGGCTCTGTGCCAGGTGAGGATGTGTTCACCCAGCAGGGATCCCTTCAACCAGGATATGCTGTCAGGTTAGGGCTGCTCTTGTTTGTTTGGCTAGGTCAAACTAGCTGGAAAAGGGGCTGGCTTGAATGTACAGAGTAGCTAAATAGGTAACTGAAGATGCAGGAGGGGCACTCTCTGGAGAATCAGGGCAGGTTTGGTTGTTGTAATCCCTTGCTAATGAAGCTACCAATGTTGTAAATGGCAAAGGGAAAAAGAGGCTCAGGCAGAGCAGCAGGAAACCAGAGGACAAACACATTTTAAACCTTCTCTTGCTATCTTGGTAGATTTCTTTGATCGTTTCACAAAAACCAATGGGGGAAAGAAATGACACCAGAGAGGCAAAAAATCCATTTTATCCTCCTTTTTCCTCTTTTTCTAATGTGTTCTTCAATACAGATATGGCAAAGGTACAGAACAACAGCATAAAAAAAATACAGATAGCAATTTCAAGAAAAAGGGAATGCACTAAATGCTACCTGCTGTCTACTGCATTTCATATAAAGGGTAGTGAGTCTCACTGCACATCTTTTAATCTCAAGAATTTGAGTTTTAAGTTGAAATGTGTTTTTTTTCACTGAAGTTTTGGAATAAGTTTAAGGAAAGGCAGAGAGAGAGGAGAAACAGGCTAATCAAGGGCTAATTTGTTTTAAAGTCTGTTATATCCAAATATCACAGAGAAATGTCTTAACAGAAGGGATGTTTTATCAAAGGAAAGCCAATGTGAGATCATAAAATGAAAGATGAAAATTGTCTTAATAGAAGATTAATAGAAACATTTATAGTCTCAAATTTGCTAGAGGAACAAGGAGAAGAGCCTCAGATGAGACACTTAAAGAAAAAAAAATTGTGCCTAGTACTCTTGGGAGAAGGTAACTGCAGTTATGTCATGCCAGACAACTAACTCAAGTTGAAGCTTTTCTATTCCTTCTTTCTCCCTTGTTGCTTGTCTAGGTTTGGGAAGACAGGTATCTGCCAAGGAAAGCTGGAGTTTCCCTTGGAATGGAGAATGTAACCCCCCTCCCCCTCCAAATTATTATAATTTTGCAATTAAGGGCTTTCAGACAAAGATTTGGGAATAGGAATAACAGTTCCTTACTAGAAATATTAAGAATACAAATGTAGTAGTACAAAAAACCAAGCAAACAAACAAACAAACAAAAATCCTAGAAACCCTGACAGAGTCAGAGATACGATCTGACACACTGTTGGTTAGGGTGTTGGTAGCAGTCAAATTAAGTCCTCCTGGAGTGATAGATGTAGTTCTGTTGGAGTAGAGATAATCCTGTAGAAAGAGTGATGGCAAGATGGGTCCAGTCTTCCTCCAGGAAGCCATTGGAAACACTGGATACCTGGTGTTCCTGGGTCTCAGTTTTCATCTGGGTAGGAACTGGTTGGCTCCTCCTACTGGGTGGAGCATCTCACAATGGGATGATGCAATGTTTTCAGTCACCTGGTGAGCCTTAATGGCCCATTAACAGAAGATATCCCCCGGAGGTAGGATGGGTTGTGAAAAAGATAAGGAACACTGCTTCACCTAGTTTTAACAGCTGGTCCATTAGCAGCAGGCACCCACTCCCTCCTCCTTGGAATTGTGAGGAATGGGTTATACAAGAGATAAAGAAAACATCTCCCTACTGGTTTCAATAGATGGAATAGAATAAACAATTTTTGTTACATATTGCAGCCTAAGACATTGCTCTATGGTTGGGATTCTACAGTCACCATATGCCATTGGTGGAACAGCTGTGTAGAGGCTTTGCCAGGAAATGTGATGTGTTGGAACTTCACAAAGGGTGAGGGAAGTCCACACCTCAGAAGAAACAACCCCCAAAAATGAGTTTAGACATCCCCTGGAGATCACAGGAATCAGAAGCAGCAGTGTGGGGTGTTGAAGAGGAATTGGCATGGTGAAGGCAACCACATGAGCCACACAGCTCAGGGTGGTCAAAAGTCCAGTCACGGTTTATCAGCAGTTTCCTCAAGGAACACGTTTCTCTAGAGGCTCTGGATGAGTTTTTCTTACATAGCAGTTTAATTACGAAGTTTTTTGCTCATCTCTACCTGTCTTCAGCCATCTCTGACTTAAACAGGTAGACCCTATTTTTAGGCTCTTCCACCTTAACGTTGTTGAGCACCACTGAGACAGTGATGTGCTTCAGCATTTTAGGGCTTTTCTGTGCTTAAGATCCCAAATTTCAGAGGTTTTAGTAGAACCAGGTGGTAGTTTTCTGTCATATCATACTAATGGACAATGCTTAATATGCCACAGAGCTTTGATGCCTACCTCTGAAAAAAAAAAAAAAGGAATAGACCTTCTAATCTGTGGAATCAATATAGTAGCCAGCTCCTAGGATGGCTCACAAGTTTTATATGGCTAGGTTCCAATTCCATGAAGCTTTATTCTGCTCAAATAATAGGCACCAAGGCCTACTCCAAAGTCCACCTTCCATTAGAAAGGCACTCTTGGTCATACTGCTTTGAAGAGTTGCCCCCATCCATGTATTTATCTCTCTCAGTCTGGAGAGTGCATGAGGATTGTAGGCAAAGACACAAAGAATCTCTGACTGAGGGGCTGAAAGCACCAAGAATCCCAGCAGACCTGGAGCAGCTCTGTGATGAGAAGCAGGATTTACTATTTCAGACAGTGTCACACAGGCAGGGGTCTGCTTTTTTTGACCTCAGCAGATGATTTTACATGGTTCTGAGCTGCAGTGGTTGGACTTGGGTCAGAAACTTCAAAGTCGGGGGGCTTTCTGACACCTTTTACTGTGCTTTGAAACAAATATCTGAAAAATCTATTGTATTTCTTTAGGAAGTCAGTGTTTCTTTTCTTACTCAGCTAATTATGTGCAATTACAAGCATGCCTTTATAAAATATCACAAAAAGAATTTTAGTTCAAATACTATGCAGACACAAATATGTAATACAAAAATCACCAGGGTGGATTTTCAACTAGAGTTCTGCTTATTTTTTCCTAGTGGATGCTCTCTGTAGTTCCTCTCAATGGTGATAACTGGTTACATTCATATATACATGTTAAAAGCAAGAACATGGGGAGTCTTTTGGTCAGCTGTATAAAAGTACCTGCTGCTGGTCTTTATTTGATAATTGAGAAAAAATTAAAAAACCCAACCAAGTTACTAGATCTTCATAGGAGGCCAAAGAAGGTACAAAGTTCATTGTAACAACATGCCATGACTGGAGCAGAAGGACATAACACTAGCAAGAGAGCTTAAGAAGAGACGTGAGAATCTGTGTTAAGTTGTCATGGTCAGCAGCTACATTTATATTATGATTTATATTGCCTTGAGATCTAGCTTCTTGCTGATATTGGGAAAATATCTCTTTCTATCACCTCTTTTCTCTAACCAAAAGAAGATCACTTTTCTCTGACAAGTGTGACCACGTGTCTAACATCTCACCAAAAAAATCCCCATATTCTCATCTTCTTCCCCATGCTCCTCCCAGACACAGCCTGCCAGGCCTGTCTCATTCCCCCACCCCCAGCACCTACAGTCCAGCACCTCCTGGAGTCCTGCAGCCCTGCTCTGTTTCACTGCAATCTTTGCCTTTCCTGTTCCTTTTGCTCATCCTGATGCGACTCCTGCAGCAGCACTGCCACAGCTGGGGAAAGGATGTGACCTCGTCGTGGGGACTGCAACACAAAATGTTTTCTGTTCCTTTCTTTTCTGTTGCTCTTTGGGTGAAACTAATTTAATGATATACTCTGCAAAGCCTTTCTGAGTATGGGGCCCCAAAGCAGCACAGGCATTTTTTTGCCAAATCCCTCTATGAAACTCAATGCCCTTTGGATATACAGCTGCTCCTGCCTTAAGGCTCAAGGCAGGACAGCTTTTCTATCAAGGTGTCAGATCCAGAATCACAACTAACATCTCACACTTCCCACACCAGTGGTCCCTTGAGGCTTGGGGAGGAAACTGGACTGTGAATAACAAGGTATCTGAACAGTTGGTGACTCACTGGAAGTCCGTGGTCTGAGATATTGACAGTCTGCCAACAATTTTGTCATGGTTGTCAGTAAGAGGAAAGATAAGAACGGAACCACAAAGTGGTGTTGATTTTTAAAGGTCAGCATACTTGTGGTTCAAAGTCACTGTGGAAGCAATCTTCTGGATTTTCATAGAGATTTCACTGATAAAAAGAAAACTAAAAAAATATGGATTACCTTATTTTCATATAAAATACCTATAAATTAGTATTCTGAATACCATGGCCCAAACTTAACTGCATATTCTTCTTTGTGTTTCCAATGTGGAAATTATCTTGAACTTCTAAACATTTCTCATCATAGGAATGCCAAGTTTATGGAAGTATTTGCTTGCGCATTTGTTTGTCTCTCATCCCAAAGGTGATGTAAAATAAGGATGTGCAATGGGATTACCAGGAGGAAACCAATGAGCCCGATTTGCTTGTAGTTCATCATCTGTATTGAGGAAGGTGGGAGAACCCCCAGAGTTAACAGATGTGTCTGAAAATCATGTATTCTTTTTATTGTAGTCTTACTGATCTTTACCAAGTTGACAAAATGACATTCAACTGGTAAAAATATGCTAGTAATTGTGTACATTAATGCAGCTAATATCCCTGGGGTTTTCATTTGACACAAAACAAATTTAACAGAAAACCAAATCAAATTATCCTCAATATAAATGAGTTATAGTATGTTCACTGTGCTGCAACCCCAGAAAAAATGGAAGATTGTAAACCAGCTAAAAAAAGTCAGAGCCCATGGGAGCGCTGCAGGGCCCTGAACTAGAGATGGTTAGATGGAATAATTTATCCTGCAGGTGAGTCTTTCCGTCTCTGACAGCATCTGTCTCATTTGTTATTTCCCTGCCTCCTACTTTATCTGGCTCACAGATGTTACTCTCCCCGCATTTTTGTGAACTTGTTAACACAATTCTAAGATCTCTTCCCTTTTCATGTTGTGTTCTGTTGAATCACTCAGTCACAAACATATATTAATCAAGCGTTATTTCTTCCTTTTGCTCCACAGATTCAGGCAGTGATTATTGCTTAAGACACTGTCTCCTTGAAGAGTATATTGTACAATAATGCAATAATGCTCCATTTCAGGTAGGTAGTCCAGATAATCTTTTAAATATTACTGTACTGTTCCAGCTTGATTTTCTTTTCAGACTTAAAGCTGAATCATTTAAAAAATCTTTTCAAATATGGGTAAAAATAAGAATAGATATCAAATATAAGCTGACATAAGCCCGTTTCATCCATGCTGAGAAATTCCTCACTTTCTGTAGAAAGTTTTGCAACTTCTTTGTTGCACAGCAGAATTAAACTTAAAACTCAATCCTCCCTTGCTGTCATTGCATCATGCAGAATATCTGCTCATTGCAATTGTGGAGCTGACTTCTGTAAAGGTGAAAAAAGCCACTGTTCATCTTCATACTTCCATGCATTGATTAAGTCCCTGGCACTGAGACTGAGATATAGAAAAGTAATGTGCAAACTTAAATTGTGCAGGTGAGAGGACCGCTCTAATACAGTTACTGGGGTTTTTTTTCTTTATGATTCTTTAGGAGCTTTATGATTTCCTTAGCTCTTCACTGTCTTACATAGACAGCATTTTATCAATAGAGTAACTGATGCAGAGCCCTTCTGGAGTTATCCTGACTTAATTTAGAGAAAAAAAAGTCTGTAACTTTTTTTAAGGAGAAGCTCAGCCTGTCCTGAAATATATTTTTCTATAGCTCTCTAAATTATGGCAAACCTAATTCAAAGTTACCAGAATATGGCATTCTTTCTTATATTGAGTAGACTTTTTCTTTTTTAATGTTAAAAATTTTAGAATTATTTTTTTTTCCTTGGGAACTTACAATGCTAATATTTGAAGTGGGACACAATTTAGCTAGATGGTGACTGCAACAGTAACATTGCTTGTTAGAATAAGCTGGACTGACTTACTGCTTTTGCTGTCTTTTTTTATCCTCATGAACTTGTAACACCATGCAGAAGATGAAAAGTGGAACTCTTGGGAAAAGAAAAGTGGTTTTCTGGGTTTTTTTTTGGTTTTGTTTTTTGTTTGTTTGTTTGTGTTTTTGTTTGGTTTTTGTTTGTTTTTTGTTTGTTTGTTTTTTCTTTCAAGGAACACAGGACATTTAAGGAAAATGTACAGGAGTTGAATGTTCAGTAAAATTTCTTAGAAAACTGTATTTATGTGGCTCCAAAAAAGGACTCCTTGACCTGCATCACTTCCTCATGACTAAGCAACACTGTGCCATAGAAAGCACATATCAGATTATTTGTTCTTAGCCAGATCCTCTTCCGCTTGTCTACTCCTCCACTTGTAGATCATCTTGTCTGTAAAATGTGGTAACAAGTCTAATAAGTTCACACTCCAGCCTCAACACAACTCAACAGAAATCTTTGTCTAGCACAAGAAGCAAAATAATTGAAACCCAGGCTTCCTAGCATCTGACTAGAGACATAGAATATCCAGAATGTCTCAGCAAATTTAAAGTTTTCAGTTGTTCACTAACTAAACCCTTTACATGTATTGAGTCAAAATGTAAAAAAACCCCAAATCAACCAACAACCAAAAAAACCTACCTCCAAAAAAACCCCAAAAACCAACAAACCCCCCCTAAACCTTTCATTTATAGATGGTAGTATTTGTATTCCTTTGAAAAATCTCGTAATAGCATCAGGCAATCCAACTCCTCTAGTTTTTGTGAGAACTTATAATAGAAAATTTGCCTTGCCTTGCTTCATTGTTTTTTGGTTGGCTGGTTAGTTTTGTCTTGGCCTTTCTGTGTTCATGGTATTTTCCTCCTTAATCCTCCTAAGATTTAGGATTAGAACTCAATCCATGCACTAGGTTCAGAAGTTTCCTGAATTAATCTGTTGTTGCTTGAATCCCTGAAGTGGGTTCTATTTTATTATGGAACGCTTAGGAGTTACTGAAACTTCAGTGGATACTGTCAATGAGAAGCTGGAAGTCCACTGATTAATTATATACTGTAGTCTCTTTGACTTGGTTTTAGTTCTGTACCAATGCCTGGGGGGACATATCTCTTAGATTGTCTGGCAGCAGCCTCATTATTAACAGAAATGGGCCATAACTTCTTCAAATAAAATCTTTTCATTGATCTTAAAAGAGAAATTTTAACTTTGAGCACTTTATTTAGTTTCATAGTTATCTTTTTTTGTCATTGTAATGCTGGGACCCTGAGGTCTACTCTACAAGGTCACACCACTTTGTGCTGTGCATCATTAGGACTTGCAGGTCAAATACTCTTGGGTCAGGAGCTACACAGCTGTGAAATTCAAAAACAACAGCAAATATTGAAGTTTAAGTGGATGGCATTTGTCCCCAGAAGTCACTTATCGTAAAAGTATCCAGTGCCATTTTGATTCTGGAGGGAGAAGCTTTCAGATACCTTGCGTAAAAAACCCAAACAATTCAATATTTAACCTACAGTCACTACAGCTTAAGACCACAGACACTTTCAGATGTGCAGCTTACACCCAGATCTTCTTGAAATCAAAAAGAAAAAAAGGCCAGTGGCTAATTTCAAAAAGGCAACCAAAAGGTTCAAAATTATTTGTGGTGTCTGATCCACAATAATCACCAAAAGCTACCAGCTGGCATTTTCTGGCCATGGGAATGGCTGTAGGGATGCTAACTGTACTACCCCCAAGAGCTACCTTCTGTCTAATTAAATCCCCTTTTAGTTTCAGGAACACAAGGATTCACTTTGTATTTTGTGAGACTATCTGGATTTTTTGTAAAATATAAACTAGTTAGTGTAATATGAATTGGCAATTTTAAAATTATTTTTAGGAAAAGACTGTCCCAAGAATAAAACAATTACTGAAAAATTTTGAATACTGTATGTAACAGTTTTGAGTAATATTATGTAACATTCAGCTGAAAGATTGTGACAAGATGCAATGATAAGTGTGATGTAAGAAGAATAGGATTTGGTAGCATAGGAAAGGGTAGAACAGCATAAACAGAACAGGTATCAGTGAGTGCCCTGAAAGAACATACTCTTCCTAAGGCTGAAATCTGTATTCACATGGGCTAGTGGAACAGCAATATGTATTCTACATAACTGCATTAATTCAAAAAACTTTGCATTTCTGAAGGGTATGTAAATTGCTGTAGGTTATTCAGAGATTTGGGGTTATTCCATCTGTCTTATCAGTTCTTAATTTTCCCCTTACTTATTTCTCCACTAATTTTTGTCTCTGATACTTCACATTAGAAGGTCTTTGTCTTCACTGTCATTGACTTTTGGAATTGTTTGTTCCCTGTAGTGTAAACTGTACTTATGGGAATGCACCATAATTTTGGACATTCCTCCTATAATATGGAGAAATCAAATCAATTCAAATATACCAGGATATTTTTATTTGGATATTCTCACTAAGACATTTAAGAAAGGAAGTTAAAGCCAGGTTGAAAGATCTTTAGTGTCTTGACCCAGAGGCTGCTGACATAGGTACCTCACAGCACAGTGTGTGTGCCTTTGCTGCATAAACGTGGATCAGCAGTCAGAGGCATCAAAGGCTGACTTTGACTCATTCCTCTATAAACAGTTATTTCTCACTAGGTTAATGCAGGTCACTCATATTATAACTTGAATTTCAAATTTCTGTGACCTAAAAATGACCTACAGACCTGTAGGACCTACAGAATCAATGGATATTATGGACATGTTTAATAAAGGAAAAATTGTATCAGTGATTGGAAAACTAGGAAAAAATATCAGCTTCCTGCACAGATTTAAGATTTATTGTTTTGATTAATGTCTGTATGAAGAGAATACACATATATGTGTAATTTCTTCAATGACTTTCAAGCTGTTTTGCTGAATTTCATGGGGAGATAGAGGACATAGATACACAATTTTCTAACAGGTTTGAAGTTGAAAAGTTGACTAAGGAAAAAAAAAAGTGGGGGGACCAGTAAGGGACAGACTAACATGAGCACATCCTCAATTACAGTAGGCAGGCCACCTGTGAAATAGATGTTTTGGCTGTTTCAGCCAAGGGAAAAGGATTGGTCAGAGCTTAGTTTGTTAGCAAATTCAGCTACAATTCATCTTTAATAAATCAGGCTTTGGTTTTTCTACTGGTCCCAGAAGAGTTTGTTATATGTTTATTTTAGAGTCCTGTGCCTGCCATAAATCTGGGGCTGTTTTTCAAGCAGTGGCAGTGATATATTGGTATGACTATGTTGGCTCCCAGAGGTGGGACTGTAGACATGCTAAACAAACAGGGTTGATGTTTCCCTTTAAAAAAAAAAAAAAAATTATCATCATCATTACATTCATCTGTGGTCAGAGTCCATGAACGTGGTTTACTCTTGACCAGAGAAGCTCTGAAAAAGCTCATTTTTGCTGGGTGAATTTCAAATAGTGTGCTCCAGTTTAATTTTTTCCCTGATGATCTAACTTAAACAATATCAAAATTTTCTGAACAACATGGGACTGGACTGGATCTCCTGGGTGGACTCCAAAAGAAGTCTTTTCCTTTCAAGACTTTTTCTCTGTTTCAGCAGAAGTGGGAGAGCAGTTTTCAAGAATAAAAGTAAGGGAATTGGGGCAGGCCAGAGAAAGGTGAAGTGCCTGGGCAGGAAGAAGAGAAAATAAGAGACCTGGAAAGTCGTGAGAGAGGGAGTGGCTGGGAGGACCAAAGCACAAGGGCATATATTTGTTTCTCTTTTGCCAGCAAACACTTGCAAAGGCCGCTATCCAACCACCTTTCTTGGTTGATACAGGATAGAGACACATGGCTACTTTTTAGCCAGGGAGATTTTATATCAAGGCGGCTCTGTAGGATGCTGCTTCAAGTCTACCTGCCCTGATACTGATTTTTGAAGACAGCCTGAATTTTGGAGTTTGTACACCTAACCTTATTGTCTTATCATAATATATGTGAGTTCATAGAGATATACGATTAAAGGAAAAATGCCAAAAAACAAAGCCTAAGTATAAATAATGCAGCTGGAATGAACCCCAAACTAAGAGACGGACGAGGCTGTTGCAACCTGCTTGTCTCCTTCTTCTCTACCCACAACCCACATAAAATGTGAGGTTTTCCTCAACTGGTACAGGTTTTCTTTGCTGGCAAGGCTAATGGAGAATGAAAGCTCAAGGGCAGCTTTTTGTGTTGCACCTGCTGTGTAAATAGACCAACAGTTTAAATATGGCCAAAGAAAAGCTTTTCATCCACCATGATGACTTATTAAACTGTGAAATGTGGGATTAGATAAAAGGAGGAGCAGAAATGGTTATGAATGCTGCTTATATTTTGATAGTGATGCTCTCAAGTAAGGCTAGGACATGGAGGTTTTGAGCTCTACAGTGAGAAAACTTGGACTGAAACAATTTCAGATCTTCTTCTCCAGATCCCTTTACATCCTTCCTTGTCTGTGATAGCACACGCTCTCTGATCTCCCTTCAAGCTATAAGCACACAGATTGCTAAAACCATCTTTTTTTTCCTTTTGACCCGATTATGACGCTTCCAGCTTTGAAACATTATTTATGCTGCCTTCTCCTCTCCGTTCTTTTCTTCTCTGTGCCATCTCCTTCAAAGACCCACACAATTCTTTTTCCTTATTTAATCCCTCTGACATGCTTCCAAATGCCCTTAGTCCTTTGCAAGTGCTTCCCGATCTTTTCTGACAGCTTAGACGAGAGTTGGCTCGTATAGTTCCAATTATTTGTAAAATTTTTCATAGTGTTTGGAGATCAGGTCTGTCTGAGCAGAGAAAATGTCTTTCATTTCATAATCTCTTATGGAAGATTTTTCTAAAGCTTCCCCTGAACCTCTTTGGTTCACAACAAGGAAAAATATGGAAACTAAATGGGAACATTTGTGAGCTCTTATGCTGATGGTGGAAAGGCTGGGTAGCAGCCTATTGGAGTGAGATGGAGTCCTGAAATCCACACAAAAATTGCCTTTACCTGGAATGTGTCCTTTGAGGTTTGTTTATCATTGGCATAAAGTCTGTTTTTAACAATCAAGTGCCAAAATTATCATCCCACATTTGCCTGGATCTCATGCTGACCATCTAGGGGAAAAGTTTTTTCTAATATGAAAACAAAGCATGGTTGATAATGATACTTGAGAGAAAGAATATGTCCAGATACCAAGTAAAACTGAGACAGCTGTTTCTTCCAGCAACTCCTTCCTTTCAAACCATTAGGTGCACTGTGGATGCAGTGGTGTTATATCTTCTAACATAATGGAGAATTTAAAAAAAAAAATCAAAAACAGGTAGAAAAGTTTTTTGAACAGGAATTGAAGTTTGTCTATGCATCACCACGGCTTTTCCTCTTTCTCCTGGCCAAACATGGGATGCAGGGCTTTCAGGGACCAGTTCCACAGGCACACATCTGGGGAGGTAGAAGGTCTGTCCCTCAGTTGCTGAGCTGCACCCCAGCATTGTCACTGCAAGTTATGTCATACCTGATTGAGTCCCTTCAGCTTCGTGGCTCTGCAGAGAAGATGAATGTTTATGGAATTACAGCAAGCTGAGCTCCCCAGACACACATACGCTCAAAGTGTGCCTGTTCTATAAACGCAGAAAGCTTTGATTAATAGGAATAGCACTAGACTTTAAGGCGCACTTTATTTCATTGATGAACTTTGAGGTGTCTCCTGCAGTAACAGTTTTGTAAACTGTAATCGTTAACATCGCTTATTCAGGATTTACAGGAGTGACTAACGTTGCCTATTTTTTCAGCCTGCTACAGGGATAAATAACTGATGTTGAAGAAGCAAATCAGGATCTCTGTGGGAAAAAAAAAAGAAAAAAGAAAAAAAAGAATTGTGTGTGGGTTTTGAAACCAGCAAATCATTTTTCTGAGGTGCCTGTAAATGTACATGGTGTGATGTGACTGTTTTATAAAAGAGGGAAGGGTGATGTGTGGGCTCCATTACATAATATTATTGCCGAGCTTGAACGGTGAAGGTTCACAATGGAAAAGGGATATCATGGAAATCAATTTGCAAAAATTAAAGTGTTTGTTCAAAACCTCCTCCATAACAGGATTAACTGCCAAGGAAATTAAAAATTATGTAAGAGGAATAGCTGAAGAGATAATCCAGGATGATCCAAAGGATTTTGCAGATATCTCTGCAATGTTAACAATCTTGTCATTAAATCTAGCAGTTTAATGAGCTACATTCTTCATTGGTACAAGTACAGTTCCATGTACACACTTAATGGGTTTTTTATTTTGACATAGATCTAAGCTCGATACACTTGTTTTAGAGTATCATGTTGTGCATCAGTACGTGTATATTTAGCAGTGCACTCCTGTTGAAGGCAGTATATCTGTGATGATTAAAAAGCCCAGGATGTGGCTCATAAACCATTATTTTCAGGGATGTCTGAAACAAGTGCTTGAAATCCTGCTTTGTACCCTCAGTGATGTATAGCACCGGCTTGTATCTGCAGTTTTATCTGTCTCTTGGTGTTTGGTGTTGTCAGGCATTTTGACACATTCTGCTTTTATTGGCTGAAAAATAATGTAATAGTAAATAAGAATAGAAAGAGCCAGTTGCCTTCACAAGAAAAACACTTTAGAAAAGGTGCTGAGATTCCCTTGATAATTAAATTGTGCCTCTTGAATTTGCATGAGTATCCTTGTGAAGCTACATGACTGTGTGAATGCAGTGAGGACAATTTGGGACCATCTGCATCTCACAGGTCACACCAGGAGCAGCCTGTGACAAAAGCTGACTCTTGGGTAGTTTCTTATCCTGTGCTCTGTTACTGTGAATCTGCTGCAGTAGGAATGTGTTACAAAAGTCAATGAGTGATTGTTGCCCTTCTCTCTCCTGCCTTTTGCTCTCTTTTTATTCCTTACTGCACCTGGAGCTTTCTTGAAGCACATTGAGCACAGTCCTTAGCAACTCTCCTTGAAGTTTGTTGCTCCAATCAATCTCTCCTTCCTGTGAATAATCCCAACTTTCTTTCCTAAATTATTAATTTTTCCTTGACTTTGGGCTTCCCTTGCTTCAGCCAGCTCTTTGCAACACAGCACACGTCTCTTCCTCTGAATGTGAAGTGTGCAGATCAGCTCAATGTTTTATGATGTCCTAATTACTGTACTCACAGGTTACTGGGTTACAGCAGTACGCCAGAGGGTCAATGAACCTTTTAAGTTAAATGAGGAGATGTATCTTCATGGGACCTAATTAGAAGGTGAAGTTAATAAAGACAGAAGGGAAAAAAAAACAGTAAGTAGAAAGTTAGATACCTTCAAAAGCTGTCAAAAGAAGTTGTCTATTGGGCTATTTTTTAGGACTAACTGGGCTTTGCCAAGGGGTGTATTATGAGGATCTTTATGAGACCCTGATGATGAGGGCTGGAACTTCCCAAGTGGCAGTTCCCTGGGGAAGCCAAGGATCTACACCTGCACATCCTTGTGACACATCCTAACAGGAGAGACAGGAGGAGCCAGAGGACAAGCAAGGAACTTGAGTGACTGCTTGCCTGGTGTTGGGAGGCTAAGCAGAGGATGGGGAAGCAGCAGTTTCCTGATGCTTCCTGCTTTAATGCTACTCGAGAACCCTGTGCCAGAGAAGGGGAGTCTACTGGAAGCAGTGACAACTTCCAGGGGAAATAAATCAGAAAAGCTCCTGTTGGAGAGCACAGAGGCTGTTAGACCATAGACTTTTACTGATGCCATATATAATGGGACCCCTAAATTTTTATGGAGACATTCTGTTGAGATTTTGAAGCAGTATTCTGGAGCACTGGGAAAAATAATTGCTCCAAGACTCAGTATTTCTGAATCATTCAATTACAGTGTTGTTTTTAAGAATCATACATGGAATGAAAATAGATGTGTCTCCCCACACAGCCTTGGGCAGAAAAAATCATGATGAGTTTGGAATGGTGTTTGTTGACACCACTGAATTGTATTTGAAAACGAAATTGCACTGCACTGATTTCCTTCATTATTACTGATTCAATACTAAGGACAGAAATCTAGTATTCTTATTATTCTGTTCATGTTCCTCACAGGAGTTTATGTGAGCAGGTCCCCATATATATGTGTAGAAACCTACTGAATTCTGTGTGAACTAAGTATTGAGATGTATTTTTTTTTCCACAAATGCAACTTGCTTGAAAGGGAAAGACTCTGGCTTTGACTTTCACGCACAAATCTCATTTCCCACTTTATATATGTCAATTTAATCCTCAGATTCTTTCACCCCTTCATCAGCAGTGTGAAGTTAGATCCTCTCTGGACCCTAAACAGAGAGAGGATTCCTGGTCAGTATGTAAAACATAACTACTCCTTAGTGTTTGGGTATTTGCTAAGCCTAAATATAATCTTTTATATTTATTAAATTATTTGTATAAGATTTTTTTTCTGTGGTTTTTGCTGTCTGTTTAGATTTGGGCTTTTTTGTAGAGAGAACAAAAATTAATAAAATTTCTGTGATTTAATTTTCATCACTTTTTGGCCCAAGAATATATTCTTTTTGTGACATTAATCTCTTAGAGAAATTCTCACCTGTTGTGTCTTTGTGGGCCAGGTATAATAAAAGGATTCTACAGGCAGGTTCATGGCACTATCTGTCAGGCTGGGTAAGAAATATTGTTCCTGCTTAGATGGTAGAAGAGCCTTCTACCTTGATTCTTTGCAGGTATGGGCTCCTTGCTGAGTTGCGTCACTCATGGAAAGAAGAGTAACACAAGGCTCTGGGAATGTCAGATGGACCTATAGCCTTCAGATAATCATAGAACCATACAGTGATTTGGGGTGGGGGGCACCTTAAAGACCACGTGGTTCCAACCCCCTGCCATGTGCAGGGACACTTTCCACAGGACCAGGTTTCTCAGAGCCACATCCAGCCTGGCCTGGAACACTGCCAGGGATGGGACAAAACTCTGGGAGCTCGAGGACAAATAGAAAAGCTTTGCAGTCTGTAGGCACCAGCACTACCATAAATTTGGGCATTGCTGCTAGAGATGGCTCATCCCAGGTGGTCTCCTGGCGGCAGCACTTTGTTGACTCCTGTTGGCAAGCAGTGAGTGCAGAGAGGAGCATGCCAGCTGAATTTCCTTGTTACTTGTGTGCCTCAGGGTGTTGCTTTGAAAAAGCAATTCCCTACCTGAACTAAGGAGCAGTTTAGAACTCACAGTGGATGGAAGTCAAATTACAAAGGTCAATATTAAAAGCAAGAGTTTTGCTTATAATGCAGATGAAATATTCAGAATCACACAGAGAAATGTCCGGGCAGCCAAATTTGCCTGATAGATCTGGAGTTATCTTAGGTGAATGATGCTGCCTTAAAGTAGCTGATGACAGCGATGTGCAAATAGATGCTCATGCACTCTAGTTTTTTCTTGTATGTTTGCATGGTTTGGTTTTTTGTTTTGGTTTTTTTGTTTGTTTGTTTTGGGGGTTTTTTGGGCTTTTTTTTTTTTTGTATTTTTCTTTGTTTTATTTTGTTTTTTGTTGTGAAGGAGTAGGAGAGATTTCAGCAAGTATTTTATTCTGATGAAATAGAATTCAGATTTCAGATCCTGTGTATGATTGAACTTTTTCTAGTGGAGCTGAAGCATTTCGGCTCACCTGCAGAGATGTCATCGTCCAGCAGAACAGCAAACAGAGCAGGTGGGAATGACTGGTTACAGAAAATTAAAATAAATCTAGATCTATAAGATTTGTCTTTCAGCAAAATGTTTGAGATACCCACATTTTTGAGAAAGCATGGGGAAATGGTAAAATGAAAATGAAGATGAGTGAGGAAATTACGCCAGCCTTCCTGGGAAAAGGGGATGGCCCCTGTGGGTGTCACATGTGTCAGTGTCCTTGAAGCAGCCTGTCATCATGGATGAGATCAATTCCTATTCAGGAGATGCAAAAAGCTTCTGGAAATCTAAAAGAAAGAAGCTGAATTTATTTTATAATTATAATGGATGGGAAAGAATTTGGGTAAACGTAAAAAAAGCAATTGCCTCTTGTGTGTGGAAGTGACATATGGTAGCAAAAAACTCAGCTGAAGAGTAGAGTCAGAAGAAACACAGAATTACTTCCTATAATAGTTCTCAGTAGATTTGATTAACTATATATTTTTATATTGCTGAAATATAAGTTATAAGCTATATACGCTGTTTATAAGCCTTGCACAGTTGAGATGTCTGTGCTGTTTCATCTTTTTTTCCTTTGCTTTTTCTAGACTTTTACCAGTCTTCTGCACATTAAAACTTTTACACAGTTCACAAGGCTATACTTATCAGCCATTCTCTGCTAAAACAAAGGACCTATCCTCGTTGGAGGTTTTTCCAGTTGTTGGTGTAGCTTCACAAAAGTTGTTACTTGTATTAAGTTTGTAAAAAGGTTAAGAGCTGAACTTCCATTTATTGGGGAATAATGTGTAACAGTTTCTGTATCTTCAATGAATTAAAAAAAATCACTGAAGCACTGAATGTGACCACTAAGATGAAAAATGTGCTTATTTTGAAATTATTTGGTCCATTCATTTCTGTGGACCTTCAGTCCCAGTGCAAACACAGACTTGATTCTTCAGAATCTTGTCCCTTTACCTGATCAGTGTTCATGATGTCTGTACAATATTCTTGGGGCATGCATTTCCCCATACATTAATAACCCCATTTTGTTAATCAAGCAGGGCCAGCATAATCACGGTTTTGTGGGCAGAGGAGAGGGAAGACTGCTTAGCAAACAGTGAATGCCGACTCACAGCTGCACTGAACCCATTGAAAAGTCCCATTTGGTGAACACTGAATGCTTGGCCTTAATGAAATGGGATGTCCCACTGCAGTGTCTGAACAGCTCCCAAGGCTAACTGGTTGCATGGGGGAGGATTACTACCATAGCTTTTTCAGTAGGACAGTAAGATAAGAAATGAGGCTGTCCTTTAGCATGAAAGATTTGTCCTGAGAAAATTCGTAGGCTGACTGGGAATTTAGTTTACCTCAAGGGCCAGTCTGGTGTTTTAGTGGAAAGACCAGGAATATTCCAATTGTCCAGTCAGAGGAATAAAATAGAGGTCGTATCAAACATAGATAACTAATATAAACCTTCCAGAGTAATTCTAAGCAAAATCTCTTAATTCTGTTCCACAAGTCCACTTTTCCAAATTGCAAAGAAGTTTTCTGTCCCTAAGTCAAATGGCCCTAAAAATGTGTAGGCTGATGGTCTGAAATCAAAATAAATTCCACTGGTTAATTATCAGTTAATCACTTAAAGTTCTTTTAAAAATGCACTAATGAAGTTGCTCTCATTAGAAATATAAGGATATTGCATCACTGGGATTTCCAAAGTCCCAGAACTTTCCATCCTCTTAGTCAAATAAGGAGCTCCTTTAAATTCTCTTGCTAAGTTTACTCAAGACACTTCACTGAAATGTGCCCTCTGTTTAAAGCCAGAGGCAAATTCATGCCAAATTATGTGCATTCCTGAGCTTAGCTGATGGGTAATATTTTAATATATAATTTTGAAGAATCTCTATTTGTCACAACAGTTCTTTTTTTGGTAAACAGAAAAAGTTTCAAGTTTCTTTTGGTGCTTTATTTTCAGGCAATGCGTGCTATCGAAATGCACAAGAGAAAATTAAATGCCTGTGATTTAGTAAAATGTTCACTTAAGGAACCAGCAGTTTTGCTTATTAGCACATTCTAGCAATTAGAATGCTTCTGGGTTTCAATTAAGGCAGTATATGCTTGTTCCATACACCTGGATTTTCTCAATTTTAATGTCTCTTGTTCTCTCTTTTGAGATAAACTCAATACTTGGGTAATTGCATATTTCTTTTTTTTAAATTTTGTTTTGTTTTGTGGGTTTTTGTTTGTTTTGTTTTGGGGTTATTTTGGTTCGTTTTTGTGGGGGTTTTTTTTGGGGGGGGGTTTTGTTGTTGTTTTTTTTGGTTTTTTGTTTGTTTTTTTTTAAAAATTTTGGCATCATTTCTCTAAGGTCTAGCCAAATGGAAAGCATTGCTGTGCTATAACATGCAGGATTAGGACATTCCTTAGAAAGCTGGGTTTTGCAGGTGTAGGACAAGGAGAGAGGAAATAAATTATAAAAGAGAAAATTAGGAGAAAAAGCAAAAGATTATTTTCTTCTCTTTGGAGATTATATGTTTCTGTGGGTTTTTTGTTTGGGCAAGAATATCAAATCAACATTACAAGTTCTAAAGACACTGAAATTACGTGAATTTTGACAATTTCATCTTTACACCTTCAATGAAAATGGTCACATTTGTGGCCTCAGTTCCCTGGAGCCTCTGGCTGTGCTCAGGCCACTGCTGTGAATCACAGCTCCTCAGACTGTGACCCACACTGTGCCTGCAGAGATGCTCAGTCCTGGTCAAACAGCACCCATGGGAGTCTCGAGGGATTGCTCTTCCCATAAATTGAGTCAAAGATTTACTAGCAGATTGGTTTATGTCATCTGCTCTGAGTCGGTATGTTGGATATTTTCCTGGTGGAAAATTCTGTCTTATCTCTATCACCTCCAAAAGGAAAAGGAAAACAATAATTTTGAGCAATCTTCAGATTTTGCTATGAATAAGCGTAGTTTAAAAACCAACTGGCTTTATTTATCACTAGCAGAGCTAAAACAAGGCTGAAACACAGAATTAAGTGACTTGGCCATGATCACATGAAAGCCAAGAGGGCAACCATTGAATCCACATAACTTGAAGGTCTTGCCTGCACAAACCCTCAGCTGGGTCTAAAAGCTGGAGTTCATCTGATGCCACCTCTAGCAAGATGCATGGAAAATTATTTTGTAATTGTACAGTTCCTACTTTGTCTTGAGAGAGTAAAAAAACCCACAAAAACCATAAACCTGAATAAAACAGGGAAACACTTTATTCTTTCCTCTTTTTCTTCTTTTTCTTTTCCTCTTCCTTTTCCTTAAACTTTCCATTTCCTTTGTTCATTTCAGATCAGGAAGCCTATGGAGTATTTACAGTCTATTTATTAGCAAGAGTTATCCCCCATCTCCACTAATACATTCAGTGAAGGCAAGTTTGCATCATTTCTGCCAAGGGATTCTATATTAGACAGAGGATAATGTTAAACTTTATAGATGTCAGTGATCATTTCCAGTGGGAATTTACTACATTGGCTTGATTTTGTGTTTCTGAGACTCTCATTACAGCTATGCCAGGCTGTATATGGCAGTTCTGGAAAAGGAAAAGGCTCAGTGGGGATTTCAGTGTTCCCAGCTTAATGGTTTTTGTTAACAAAAAATAAAAGCAAAGACAGCAATCAGGGATGAGTTTGGAGAGCTGCAAGGAGTCTAACAGGAAATATGCACACTGGGGATGATTTCAGCTGACTTGTTTCCCTCTCTGGAAGTCCTGCTGCTGCCTGAGAACACGGGTGTGGATGGCAATGGGGCAGAGCTGGAGGCAGGCAGGGGAGGAGGAGGAGGAGAGGAAAGCACTGCCAGCAGGGTCTGCACAAGGGTTAGGACCACCAGCTAAGGATAAATCTTAAAAGAGGTATAAGCAAATCTTACACCTTTAATTACTGATGTCTTGTGAAGGAGTTCTCCTAAAGGAAATATTCAGGTTGTCAAGTTTGAACAGAGGAACAGCTGGGCACTTTTTGGAGGCCAGTGGTGAAAAATCTTGGCTGCCTATATTTTAGGAGCCTGAGTCAAATGCCTGGTTCCCCAGATATATGTGTAACACTCTCCTCTTTAAACTTTAAAATACACTGAATGGAAATTAGGCATAGCTGAAAGGGATAGAAGTAATAAATTCTCCCCTCTGTAAGCAACTGCTTGGCACTAACTGAGGAAGAGAGGGTCCTAGGCGCCTTCCCAGGATTATAACTTCTCTTGTTTGCAACCCACAATGACTCTTCGGTGTAAAATATAGCCAGTTTAAGGGCCAGATGCAGAGTTCTATCTCTCAGGAATGTGCCCAGTCTTAGCCATCCAGATGAACAAACCATGAAATAAATATGACTGAGCAGAGAGGTTTCTTTAATCAGCTTCGTCATCAACAGGCTTCAGTAGTTTTAAGTATTCTCCAGAATGAACCACTAAAAGTCAATTTTGTGCATTCCTAACATTTGAATTGTCTTTGTGATAACCGTGGTGACCATTACAGCTAAAAAAACCCCTCAAGTGGGGAAAATACACACTTGTTTTAAATTAACAAATGGAAAGTAGAATGGGAAAATGTGGTTAAAAGAGCCTAAAAAAGATCACTGTTACTGCTCATGATCACTTCAGTGTTTAATGCAATCTTCATTCTTGGCTTTTATTTATAACTATATACTTCTATGCATTCAAGCTGATTCTCTGCTAGTATGTCAGAATAGCAGAGTAATTTTTGTAGTCTGCTTTCTTTAATGGAAAAAATCCAGATATAGTTTAATAAAGAGGCTCCAATTTCTGATCTGATTCATGTGCAAAAGCCCAGACTCTCAAGACTACAGAATGAGATATGTATAGTTCCACATGGCTTTCAAAGGGTGAGGGGGAAGACAGATACCTACATATCCTTCAGTCCTAGCACAAAGAAAGTTCAAGTGGTTGTAAGGAGATTTATGCTTTACTGGAGTAGGTTTTAAAGGTATTTAGAGACCTGCCAATGTAGGTACGCATTGATGAGTGTAAATCAAAACAGCCAAGCAGGCTAAGTACCTAACTTTTGTAATTTGTATGGAGGTTAGGTACCTACCAAATTGAGCCAAGTTAATAAATGTCCCTGGCTGCTACCTGTGCCTTGAACTGTCCAACCTGCCTGTGTACTTAGAGTTTCAGCCTTACACGTTCAAATCACCTCTGAAAATAAGGTTTGATCAAGGCTGCAAACTCAGGCTGTGCTACACAGTATTTACCATGGAAATGACCAATAAAATGAGGGGCATTGTCACTGATGTGAAAATATTTTGTATAGCTCTAGACATAAGCTACCATTTCAGATTATTTTGGCAGCAATGACTCACTGGAAATCCATGCCAGTGACTATGGAGTGGTGAGGGATAAGCCCGGTGGTTCTGGCAAGACCTCACAATTACTGTTCTGCAAGAAGGAGCTTTTCTCCCCAGCAAGTCTTTTGACCACAGCTGGCTGGGAGGAAATCAGAGCCAGTACTTGGAAGAGAGACTACAATTTGTGCATCTCTGAGTCTCCCAAGAGAGGCACTGGCAAAGGCTGGATGTAGGCAAAAAGAGAGAAGCAGAAAAGCTGAATTTAAATACTTTACCAGCAGGCTATTGTCTTTAAAATATTCATGGCTTTCTTTCATTAAAATTTTCCAACTTCTAATTAGAATTGGATGGGCAAGTTCTGTAAGAATGATTTTGGCATAAAAGCTGTTTCTCCATCAGCATGTTACCACATGGGAGTTGCATTAGTCTCCATTCTCTTGTGTGATGTGGACTCACCAGGCTCAACAATAAGATCATTTGGCCTCTGTATAAGGCAGAGTACCATGAAGGAGAAAGACAGTTTGGGGCTGAATTGACATTTAACTAGTATCTGAGGAATATTCAATAAACCAGAAATAATTTATTCTTTCTTTAAAGTTCTCTGAAATCTCTGGAAATTCTCTGTCACCACAAAACCTTTCAACACTCTTGATCATATTTTCTCAGTCTTTTTGTTCAGCAGCAACCAAAGAAACTCTTTTCACTACAGTATTAAAATTAGATTTGAATAACCCCTAGGATTCTAATATTTTACAAGCTCCTGAATCACTGAAGAAAACCCCTTCCCCACCCAGACTGAGCACTGAAAGCCTGCCCTGTGCTATGAGCTCTTCTGGTGTTCTGCAAAGGGAGAGCCCTGAGCAAGTGGCTCAGTGGCCCCAGCTGGGAACACATCAGTGCAGGCTCAACAATAGCACTGCTTTCTCTGCTTTCACTGCAAATGAAACACAAGAATTTTGTTACTGAATAGCTGCATGAGGAAAATGTTGTTAACTCTTGCTTGGTTTACAAATGCCATAAAACCTAAGGCCACAAGAAGTGTGTCACAAATCCAGACACTGGAGTGAAAATATAGGCCAGGTGAAAAAGCAACCTTTCATTTTTTTATGTAGAACTTTAGCTTTTAAAAAATATTGGAATAGAACTATTCTAGATAAACTTATTATAAGATCATAATTTACGTGAAAAGTCTAATTGAACATTCAGGATAATTGCATTCCGAAATGCAGAGCAATTGTATAAATGGTTTAAATACTTTTTTCAGGTAATGAAGAGGCTGAAAAAAAATCACAAATTATTTTTATAAATTACAAGCATAAAATAAGATAAATGTGTTTAATACATTCCCTAGAAATTGTTTCATTCTACCCAGCACTATATCTTCCTTTCCATTTGTCAGTGATGGTGAAAGTTATTGAATGGAAACCCTTGCAAAAGTGTTTCACTGGAAATGAGATTAAGGCAAAGTCACCAAATGGAAATTGAAGTAGACCCTCCTTTATATCTGTTTCTTTGCAGCACAATTACATTTTAGTAATTTTGTTTAGCATGTTTTTAATATATTGCTCATTTGAGGCCTGGTGAATAATTTCATGGGAACAACTGTGTTGTTACTGGAAGAAATTTCTTGTCATTGCAAACAGCGGGAAAACACAGATATTAAAAACTGATAAAATATTGGTATTTTTACTGCAAAATAACTAGTAGCTATTATTGGCACTGCTTAGAATTCATTTAATTTACTTTGTTTTCAATTAGGGTTGTGCATACAGAGAAGTTTGCTTAGGGTTTTGCTGCTAGCTGAACAGAAGCAGAGTGAGAGATACAGCACTTCAATGCAGTATTTATGGGAAAAACACCACACATTCCTGCTGGAGCTAGTAAAACTGCCTGTGGCTAAGGCTGCTTAGTATTTGCCATTAGCTCTATTTTCTTTGCTTTATCACTACACAGAACTGCTCAAGCTGAAATTTGCCATGCTTGCCTCTGCCTTGGGTAAGGTTTTTGAAATATTTCAACTGTAATTCCTCAGCTGTTCCCAAGAATGAGTTTAGGAGGAATAAGTAACATATAAGTGGTTTCTGCTTCTCTTGGGCAGTGTGCTAAAGACAAGCAGAGGGCTAAAATTCAGGGAGTGTTGCCTGCAAGCAAACATTATTCATTACCCTCTGTCAGGAGAGCTCATGGTAGTTGATCTGTGTCTCTGGAGTCCACATCAGGATCTATAGGGTCTGGTGGGAATAGAGGTGCACCTCAGCAGGACCCAACAGACAGAGGATGGGGATCCAGCTGCCAATGGAAATTCAGATTTACTTGGATAAAAGGGCCTGGCAGGAGAAGAGGAGGGAGGCCAGGGAGACCTTACCTTCCTCCCCCATATGCAATGACAGAGGAGTGGGGATCTCCATCTATCCACCATGTGTCTAGAGAAGTCACCAGTGTGGCTTCCTGGCCAAGGTGCCACATGGTGGCACTGAGTTCCCATGATCACTCAGGAGTGCTGTTAGAAGCAGAAAATTGGTTTAACAAGTCAACCAGAACAAATAGTGTGGGTATCCCCAGCACAGTGATTTCAGCTGCTGCATAAATATAACCCAAGCCTGCAGAGCCCCAGGCAGGCACTGGTTTCCTGGGGCTGCTGCCACAGCTCTTCACACCAGGATGCCCATCGCTTGGAGTGAGTCACTGGCCCTGGAAATCATTGGTATTCACACTTGTTCATTGGCATCCTTCTTGAAAGCTGCTGCTGAAATTTCTGGCAAGACTCCCTTCAGCAGCAAGAAGTTATTTTTGCCTGACCTCTGCTCCTGGCACGGAGCCTGCCTGAATGACACAGAGGTTGGAGGTCAGAGCATTCTGGCCTCTGTTCCTGCCCAGAGATCACTCCTTGGATGAGGTCCCAGGATGATGATAGTGAAGGCATTTTTACTCATTCTCTGACCTTTTAACATAACCAATGGTGGGACAAGGTCTGGTTAATGGCCAGTCTCTGGAAAAAACATCCTCAGGTGCAGTTTCTCTAACAATCTTAAAATATGCATGTTCCTCTGTGTCTTTGCTCTTTCTTAACGCAGTGTTAAGTAAGGTAGTGAAGTGCTCAGGGAGGTTCCAGAGAAAGTTCTTCCACTGCTTATTGCTACTGCTGATGAAAGTAAGAGTTTTGTATCTCTTTCTCAAGAAGCTGAGGGCTCCCACTTTTTTGACAGATGGATAATGGAGACACTGCAGAAAACCAGTTCTGACATGGTTAGGGATATGACCTGATGCCAGTTAGCTTGTTAAGCTCACTGCCTTTCAGAATAAATTTGTCAAGGTTGTATTTGCACTGGAGTTGTTTATAACCTTTCCAGGATGAAGAAAAAAACCCCCATGAATCCAGTCTGCTAACAAAGAGTTGTGTAAATCACTGGCAAGGCATGATCTGTTTCTCCTGTCTGATAGTTTGTCCACCCCACCTGTAATCACCCTGGCCAATTTTCTTTTTGAACCAGGAGTCATCTAAAGTATTAAAGTTCTATTCATGTCACATCTTGGGACTTGGTGTCATTTCACTTCCATAAAAATGCTTTGTTCCTTTGCAGCACAGCCAGGGAATATTCTTAGACAGTCTAAGGACTAATTCACATGTGCCTTTAATCACCTCTTTATTTTTTGAATTTAACTAATTACTTTAAGCAAAAGATATATAATACTACTTGCCCTCAGAGTTCAGGCTATTTCTACAATTAAAGAAGATATTTCTGCAATTAAAATTTACTTTTAAATCTGGCCGAGTGTGCTTTTCATTTTCACTTTATAATTTCCTTCTCTAAAGAATTTTCTTGTGTATGAATGAAAAAAGATCTTTGTGCAAAACTAATCAGTGGTTTTATCATTACCTTACTTTTGCTTTCTTGGAACAAAAACCTCATTTCACATTGTTACCTTTGTTCCTACCCGTTTCATTACCGCAACATAATTTCAAACTGATTTGTAAAATCATCCAGCCTCTATATTACTGTTGTGGTGAATCTCAACCTAATGCAGAAGGTCTTGTTCAGAAATATCTCAAGCTGGTGTAGGCTGAAGTCTGACAAATTTTTCTCCTGCTGCATAGTATGTTACCAACACATGTCCCTTCTGTGACAGAGTCACAAGACTTGGCAGGGATTGTTATCCTTATTTTAGGGTCTTCAGAAGGACCATGCTTTCTGCATCTCACCTACAGACCATCATTTGCAACTTCGAGCATGGCAGTAAAGCCATGTGAGATACCCTGGATCTGGGCTGATCTGACTGAAGCTGAGGGCTTCCTTCTCATTGCCTGGCACCAAGAAAGCAAACCCCAGCCAGCACCTCTTTGCATCATCCTAACACCTGGGCAGACATTTGTACTGGTGTAGCTGAAATCCAGATGGATTTCTGGCTGAGAGGGATAATTAAATGTTGTCCCTACAGCATGGGTGTAGATGAAAAAAAACCTATTTCTAACATCTTGGATAATAAAGGCTAAATCCATCTGTGTCCACAACTGGTTGGAAAAGAATGGAGAGATTTAACCACCCCTCTAGAATCACAGAACCAGCTTCTTGCATTACACAAATAAAATAGTTTGTTTGCTAATCATATGCTGATTCAAGTGATTTCTATTTGGTACAGTTTAATAATAGCATGATCTGATAATTGCTAGAATTTAATTTATTTCAGTCTGCATCTGCATGTTCCACAGGTGGTAATCAGTGGTCTTTCTCTTTCTCTGTCCCATGGGAGACAGTGACCTTATCACTCCTTCCTTGCTAAAATCCTGCTCTGTTCCCCAGGTACCAATTGCTTTTCCTTTCAGATTTGTCTAATTGATGGATGGAATTAAACTAAATTCAGAGCAATTGCTCTCAACCTTTAAATAGCAGCTGGGTTGTGGCTTCTATTTCAGACTTGAAGAGGAGCCAGTGTTCCCAAAGGAAGGGCTGTTGTGCCAAAAGCCTGCCTGCTTTGCCCAAGGACTGGTTTTACTTTTTCCCCAGAAGCCTTGCTTTGCACAAACACTCAGACCATTGGGGATACAACACTGCCCCTTTAGAGCTTCTACCATTCCAGACAAAATCTGCTTCACATTGATTCATACTAAGAAAAACATTTTCTGAAGACTGCAGTCTCCTGGATGCTAGCCAAAGCTGCCTGTGTCCTATCAGTATGCTGCAGCACATACTACAAGCTTCAAACAAGACTAATATATAAAGTCCACACAAATTATTATATTAATTTCATAACATCAGTTTAATTAATAAAAGAATAGCAACAGTTTAATATGAAAACAGCTTTATCTATTTTATGCTTTAAAATCAGTCTGCCTCCAGAGAGTGAGGTAGGATTTCACTCTGTGGTTTTGCAGGAACTTTGTTCAGATTAACCTGATAGCATAATATGCCCATTAGAGCCAATAAATTTATTTCTTGTACCACAGTAGCTGTATTGAAGATAATACAGGGATGATACTTCAATGATCAAAATAATGAACTTTTTGAAGTCATGCTATTTCACTGTATTGCATGAAGATGCAGTTCCCATTACAGACTCATGGATACTTCCAGTATCTGGATCATACAGGGAGATATTGGCTTGAGAATGTCAATCATCCAGATGCAGGAGAAGCTTAGAATACTTAAGGAAAGGAGAAAAGTATATGACATTCCAATACTGCTTGTTATGCACAACATTCAAAACTTGATGTTTATCACTCCCTTTAGTGTTTGGAAAGGAAACAAAGCCTCTTTTGGGCCCTCCTCTAAGTAAATAGGTGTTTCCTTTTGTAAGATGCCTCCTGCAAGGTCAGGATTAACTTCTGCCATAGTCCCTCAGTTTTATGATATGAGGGGGTTATATCTCAGGGATTTTTGTGGGGGAGAGGGGAAAGAATAAATCTTTATTGTTACACTCAAGAATGGGGAGAAAATAATTCCAGGAAGATTATAAAAGCTCAGACACCTTAATAAGTTAATGTTGGAAACATCCTTCAGTCAGCACTAGACTTTAGAATTACAATTGAAAAGGCAAATACATCTCTTGGCTGCACCATTTGACTTTTTACTAAGGTATACCTGCTTTGAGATGGTGAAGTCAAAAGCAGAGCTGACTGTACTCGTCTTTCACTTACTTTCCTTAAAAAGTTAACAGGAACTCAGACTTTCATGTTGTGGGGCTGTTTTAAAAGAAGTGTCACCTACCTCAATTGAAAGACTCTGTCTGCCCTTTGAGAGCCCTTCTAATTATAGATGCTGAGATGTCCTTGAGCTTTGAAGCAAATGCTGTTATTCAGTTCAATATATTGTACATTGTAGATGACTGTTTCGTCTTTCCATCCAAAAGCACGTTTCCAGCTGTTGGTCACAGGTTAACTTTAATTACATTACCCCTTCTAGAGATGAAGGCTCTGCAAGCAATTAAAAAAGTATCATTCTTTTACAAGTACACAAGCAATGATTTTTTTCCTTTTTAAAGTGACTTTATTTCCAAGAAATACGTTATTTTCCAGTATTGTGTTCACTTGATCATGGGCTTCACAAGAACTCTTTGATCACAGTGCTGGAGTTACTGTTTTGTACTTGCTGAATGGATTTTATCAGTCTTGCCTTAAGAGTTCTTAGCTACATACTTCTTTGATGTGGTAGTTAAAACAAACTCTTCATTGTCTTGGTTATTTTCTCTGTGTTTTGGAATATGTAATTCTGTGAATGCAGGAATTGTCAGGAGGAAACACGAGTCCTAGGAAAAAAAGCCAAATTCACAAACACATGATAAAGAATTATTTAAACATAACTATAAAACAGGTTAAAAAGGTTTGTAAACAGAAGTGATGTTGGTCAGGCTTCCCAGCACAAATGATCTTCTTTCAGTCTGATCAGAAGGAGAAATCTTTGACTAACTGGGGTGTGAGAAAATTTGTTCTAAATTTACCTTGATTATGTTGTTCAATTAGTTAGTAACTTCTGGATTCCTGGACCATATAGGTGGCCTCACAGTCGTGAGGACTGAAAGTCTGATTTCACTCTTTGACTTACACATAAAGCCATTAATCACCACTCTTTCCTCTTACACCAGCATCATCCCCTTAGACCCTGCAATGAAAATGAGCAGCGATAACGTAGCAATTACCAACTCCCATGGGCTGACACAATTACCTCCACAAACCAGCCATCAACCACAGGTTACCAAAAAGCCAGGGGTGCAGAGCCAGGCCCTTGGGTGCTGCTGTGAGTGCTCTTTGCAGAGCACTTGTGGCCCCACCTCGCTGGTGGAAAGGGACCTCCTTGCAGGGAGGACATTCCTCTGAGGTGAGAAATTAAAATGCATTTTCCAAGAGCTATGGTAATGCCTGTACTGCTCCCTGCACATTTCCTCACTTGCATTCTTGGACCATCACAGCTATAATGATGCCATTACCACTTATTTAACCTGTCAGAGTATTTTACTGAGTTCTTAAACTATCAGCCCAGGATATGGCAGTAAGTTGTGCTGATGGGGTTTATTGTTCATGAAATACACCTTCCCAATTCTAATGTGCTTGTCAGTACAATCTCCAAGAAAAGATACCAAGATTTTAAAAGAAGAAATACAGAATTCCTCAGGATGTTTTAAATCTTATCTATAAGTTCCAGAGGGATGCCACTTATGCATAATGTTCCCTTTAGGAATGTAAGTTACTTTTTTATTTGATTTTAGCACTTTTGAAAAATACCTCTTAGCAGTAGAACTACTAAAACACTTAGCAGTAGAACTACACTAAGCTTTATTTGCAGGTCACCTTCTTAAGTTGTTGCAAGATTATATTCAATGAATAAATTGAAGCAACTCAAACCTTACAGAAGTTATCAGGAACAAATTGTGCTGTACAAGAGCATTTTAGGGATGACATAACAAGATAGGCACTCTGATAGCTGCTCTGGCAGATCTCCTAAAGTCAATAAGCACGTACAGTAAAGCGTGGTGCAGAACACCAAAGGCAGCTTATTACACATTCTCTGCTTGATCACAGATTAAATTGAATGTGAAGAAAAAACTTCAGACAAAGAAAGTTTCTTTGCATTTCCCCAGGAAAGTGACTATCTGAATTCTGGTGGAACTACCCCTTTCAGGATAAATTAATACCAGAGGTCTCAAAATTTCCTAAATTATTAAAATATTTATATATTCCACATGCATTAATTCTACAGAGAATGTATAGGTTTCATCTTCTGTGGCCACCAAACACTCAAGTCTGTTACAAAAGCATAACATAAGTATGTTACTTCACATTTGTATGTTGTTATGTTGTGCATAATAACATACAAATGTGAATTTTCAGTTTCACATCAGATAATATATACTGAATATGCACAGTGCTTAAAAAATTGCATCATCACTGCGTCCATACCTGGAGCAGGTTATTTTGATTTTGTTACAGATTTATAGGAGAGAATGCCCCCATATCATTGAGATAGTGTGAAATCAAGTTCCACTTCTCAAATATTTCAGTAGGTTTCCCTGGCTGACATTGTGTTCTACTGCCCTGGACATGCAGATTGAGTGCCATTACTGTGACTGAAGTTGATAATAAGGTGAACTGCAAGTCTTTGAGGCTCTTCCCCCTCTCTGGTCTGTGTTTTTCCTGAGAGGAGTAGTACTCTCAACCATTTATCTGGAATTAGTTTCTGTCATAATTTTCTTAAAGATGAAGCAAGTAAAATATCCCAAAGAGTGAAAACTAGGAAAAGGAGCAAGCTAAAACATAACTTATGCAGCCATTTTTTTTAGAGAAAAATATAGTGCCAGTGTGTTTATGCTTGCTCTTTGTGTTGCTGAGTATCACACAAGCCAAAAAAGAATTACCCAGGATGTCCTGATTGATATTGCTGACCATAGAACCGTAGAGTTGTTTAGGTTGGAAAAGTCTTTCAGGACCACCAAGTTCACCTGTTAACCCAGCACTGCCCAGTCTACCATTACACCATATAAATGTGGATCACAAGACCTCAACACAAGACATTAAAAGCACTTTTCAGTTTGAGAACAGACTAAATTGCCCATAAAAGCAACCAAGAAAACCTGTCATCTAAATTGAAGTATGCTAATGTGTTCTCATAGATTTGACAAGAACAAATGCACCATCATGAAAGTATCAGACACTGTTTTCTCCAGGTTATTGAGATTTCTTTCCATCTAAACAGCCCTAACTTTTTATTCTCATATACACAAAGAATCCAGTGGTTTGCATAAACCTAGAATATTCTCCATTCTGTGACAGCCTCCCTTGATAATTAAATGGCAGAAATTTGAAATGAAAAGAAAAATTGAAGCTGACAAATATGTTGAAAGAGAGGTATGTAATCATCTCAAGGTAATATCACGCTACTTTACATCCTGCAACCTTTTAATAGTTACTGTTATTCTAGAAATCATGGCCATTATTTTTCAAAACCTGCTGAAAAATCATAGGCATTTTGTTAAGAAACAGTAGAAACCAAAGGATGGTAGAAGTGCAGAAACTTGTACAAAAATGGAAGTACTTTGTCCATGACACTCTAGTTTCCTGTGTCTCTCCTGTTCCAGGAATTATCCTTGCTATACATCGTCATATCACACATTTGGGGACTTTTTTCAGTGCTCCTTTCATTTTGTTCTATTAGGAAATATATCTGCTCGAAGAGGAAACATAGACTAGAGTCACTCTTGGAATGATATTTTTAGTAGGTCTGAAGTATGAGGTAGTTTGTGAATGATATCTAGAGATTATGCAAAAAGANTTGTGCATAATAACATACAAATGTGAATTTTCAGTTTCACATCAGATAATATATACTGAATATGCACAGTGCTTAAAAAATTGCATCATCACTGCATCTATACCTGGAGCAGGTTATTTTGATTTTGTTACTGATTTATAGGAGAGAATGCCCCCATATCATTGAGATAGTGTGAAATCAAGTTCCACTTCTCAAATATTTCAGTGGGTTTCCCTGGCTGACATTGTGTTCTACTGCCCTGGACATGCAGATTGAGTGCCATTACTGTGACTGAAGTTGATAATAAGGGGAACTGCAAGTCTTTAAGGCTCTTCCCCATCTCTGGTCTGTGTTTTTCCTAAGAGGAGTAGTGGTCTCAACCATTTATCTGGAATTATTTTCTGCCATAATTTTCTTAAAGATGAAGCAAGTAAAATATCCCAAAGAGTGAAAACTAGGAAAAGGAGCAAGCTAAAACATAACTTATGCAGCCTTTTTTTTTACAGAAAAATATAGTGCCGGTGTGTTTATGCTTGCTCTTTGTGTTGCTGAATATCACACAAGCCAAAAAATAATTACCTAAGACGTCCTGATTGATATTGCTGACCATAGAACCGTAGAGTTGTTTAGGTTGGAAAAGTCTTTTNGTGCAGAAACTTGTACAAAAATGGAAGTACTTTGTCCATGACACTCTAGTTTCCTGTGTCTCTCCTGTTCCAGGAATTATCCTTGCTATACATCGTCATATCACACATTTGGGGACTTTTTTCAGTGCTCCTTTCATTTTGTTCTATTAGGAAATATATCTGCTCGAAGAGGAAACATAGACTAGAGTCACTCTTGGAATGATATTTTTAGTAGGTCTGAAGTATGAGGCAGTTTGTGAATGATATCTAGAGATTATGCAAAAAGATTTAAGCAACAAAACTAGGAATGACAATGTGAGAAACACTGAAGCAAAGATATTGCATTTATAAGTATCCTAATAGCCTGGGTTTCCTTTAGCATAGTCCCTCAAAGACTTCCATATGGTATGGATACATTCTACTGGATCTTTTACATAAAAAACTTTGCTGGGTTCTCTGCAGATTCAGACTAGATTTCCATTCTCATTAACTACCTTCACATTTTCATTTTGAGATCACAGGTTAAATACTTTCTTGGAATTCCTTAATTAAGAATAAATGTAATGTACTTTCTGTGTATATTCTGCCAAATTTCCAAAGAGATCGGGGCAGTTCTCAGAGGTAAATTGGTACTTTACACACATATTAACTTCACAAACAAGACTGCTAAGAAATTGAATCCAGTAATTGTTGATTCCAAACTTTGACTTAACAACCTATTGCCAAAATCTTTATTTCCCACTGCAGGGGAGGGGCTTCAGCATCCCCCAGCCTCTCCAGCACAACCCAGGGAGTAAGTGGCAGGAGCAATGTGGGCACCTATGAGGTTCTGCAGGTACAGGTGTGCTCACATCTTCTCCTCTGTCACTGCACTGGGGCAGAGGAATTGTCTGACTTGCACAGCCTGGCATTTTGTCTCCAAATGAGTGAAATGCTGGCCTACTTTTCTGTCTGGCTGCTTGAGATCTTAGTTTGATTTTCAAAGGGTCAAAGATTGCCCTGTGTTGTGCCAGGCAACAGATGAGCATTCCCTACACACATTTGGGGAACACTTTGCAAATAAAATAACTGAAGAAATATTTAACACTCATTAAATAGACTAATTAATTGGTTAGCTTTCTCTAATTAATTGGTTAGCTTTCTTTTTCCCTTTCTTTTTCTCCCCTCCCCTTTCTTGATCTCCCCTTCTTGTACTTTTTCTTGTATTTCTTGTACTACTTCTTCTTCTTCTTCCTCTTCTTGTTCTCCTTGTTCTCCTTCTCCCTCTCCTTCTCCTCCTTCTCCTCTTCCCCACCCCCACCACTGCCCCTTATCTTTCATCTTTTATCTTTTTCTCTTTATTTTCCACATGGTATATTTTTGGAATAGACTTTTCCACTTTTTATTCTGGTCCCTAACAAGACTGATGAGTCACTGAATCTATCAATGGGATTTTTCCAGCCACCCTCGCTCTGCACACGCTGCACTCCAAGGTAAAGGTCTTGATGACCTCTGGAGGCCAAAATGAGAAACTCTTGAAATTTTTACCGGGTGTTTCTGGAAGAAAAGAGTAGACTCGGTGCTCTCCACTGCCATGAATATCTCATTACAGATAAGTTTCAATATATAGAAACTGAGGATGAAGATGAGGATGGAGGAATTGTTTTAGCAAAGACCAAATGTCCCAGATATAGACAAAAAGACAGTATTTGTGGCTCTGCAAAAATGTACATTGAACATACTGTGGGGCGTATTGAAACAGCATGAAATTAAGTATGATTTTTCAGGTTTTCTCATGCTTTTTCATGCTACAGAAATTCAAGTAAATTCACAAACCCTCTTTTCCAAGTTTGATCTCTTACCATTATATTCATCTTATTTGGCTCTCAGACAAACCTCTATTTTAATAACTTCTTTCCTGGAGAGAGGTTAGGGTACTATAAACATGTGATGCAGTTTGATTCCCCTGCTGTGGAATGTGACTGTGGAAATCAGTTATAATCAATGACATATGATAAACTGTGCAGAAGGTACACTTAAATATTGAAAAAAGAAATTTCACAGCCCTAGATATTCAGATAAAATTTTGATTGAGCTAAACAGATGCTTAAATTCTATTGAAACATTGTGGACTTAACCACCCACATAAAATCATAACCGTGCTTAAGATCCCTGCAGAATCAAAATTATACTGGTATTTACCTAAAACAGGGTGATCCCCAGTGTCATCTCTATAATTTACTTGTTTTAAATGTCCTCTAATACTTTCAGCATTTATCCTTGTGACACTTACCTTTTGTCTTGTCAGGTTTTAGTATTTAATATTAGAGGGGAAACTTTAAGCAAGTAGCCTGATGATCTGCATGAAAAGGCTTAATATTGGTCCAATTATCCTTGCCTAGAGACCAGTTACTCTTGGTTAAATGAGGCACAGCTTCCAGAAAGCCACTTAATCCTGGCTTGTGGTTATCAAATTTATTCCTCTAATGTCTTGCTCCAGTGGTTGAAGCCTGTCATTTTTTGAAGTGTGCTTTATTTCTCACCTGGCTGTGGATGACCTCAATATTCAACCATTGCCTCTCTATGTGCTGGTCTTCGCTAAAACTGCGTCCTTTTGCATCTTTGTCCAGCAAGGCAATCAACTCATGTAATTTCCCATTTCCCAGTCCTTTCTTTGACAGGATAAACAGACTCCTTAGTTTTTCACTGTGAGAAGTTTAAATATTTTTTAATTAAATTTTATTTGATTTTATTACACATAATAATTTTCAATAATTTCAATAATTTTTGTGATCCCAAATAGTTTCAATTTCCTTTAAAATGTAGGTACCAGAATTGTTACCTTCTGTAGTGATACTCAGTTTCTCATTTAAGATACTTAAATCTTTTAGTACTGCTTTGTGCTGGGACAGATGTTCTTTGTCTCTTTGCATGACCTGCACCCCATGTTCCAACACACACAGAATTTCTTTCAGCTTTGTTATAACGATTTGGACTCAACCTGTGGTCTGGACTCAACTTGTGATCTGTTGAGAGCATTCTCTGCTGGTGCTCTGCCCTCGTTGCTGTAGACATCATTAGATAAATTCCTGTATATAGGCTTAAGCCAAATTGTATTAGGAATGATTTTATATTTATTTCTAGAACACAAATAGAAATGATGAAGAGTATCACTTGGCACTAATTTTGGTGAGAATCACTTAAGAGGTGCCCTCATGGATTGCCCTTTGAGACCTTGAAATAGTTTAGTGTAAGATTATTGGTATTGTAAAGTGCCAATTCCTCAACTGGGATGCGTGTGTGTGTGTGTGTGATGATAAAAAATAAAAATACATCCATTACTTCTATTATGTATATATAGTACAACAATCAGACAGGAAGTAAACTCACTGAAGAATGAAATCCTGTTTGTTTTGCCAAGTCATGTTGTGGTCAAATTGTGCTGAGTGACTTTCATTGGTCTGATCATTATTAATTAATTTTTATATTTAGGGTTGATGTCAGAATAGCTGCTTTCTTCAACTGCCCACAACAGTCTGCTGGTGAGATCTGAATATTTACTGCGTGGAATTTTGTTAAGCACTCTGAGTTAACAGTACTGAAGGTAGGTGCACCAGTCTCACATCTCCTTGCCTAGCCCTTTTATGCTGATACTTATTCAGGCCAGCTAGTTAAAAAACTGCTGGCAGTTGGAAATAACATCTTATTTTTCAGTGCCTTTTGAATAATAAACACATCTTGTGTCTTCTTGAATATGTGAGCTATTCTGTTTCCTTCCAAAGAAAAATAAATTATTATTTGTTATTGAAAACTCTGCTATTTTTCTTCATTACTAGCTGTGCTATCATTCTTTTTCATCACAGGTATATTTAGCATACTAAGAATTCTTTTTCTCCTAATATAGTTGTTTTAATTCCATATCACCATTCACACTCATGCTCAATTGTATCTTTTCCAAGGTTCTTACATGTTGATCTCTGTTCCATTTTCTGTGCTTCAAAAGCTTACCCTGAGTTTGCACTGAGTGCTGTCTATTCCTCCCATTTCTCTTGGCAATATTTGTTACTCAGCTTATCACCTTCATTTTGTTAGTGAACTAAAAGGAGCTTTTAGAAAAACATTACATCTTTTCAACTGTACATCCATGGCTTTTTAATCATCTAATATAAGTTTCTAAAGAGTGCTCTGAGGAGCCAGAAAAAAAAAAGATTGCCAGTGAGAAAAGAATCACTTCTCATAATTTCCCTCAGCTTGACAAAACTAACCCTTATTCTCTGTTTTTCCACACTGAATGTAATCAGATTGTGATTGCTGATCTCCAGGCTTTGCCAGCTTCCTCTCGAGTGACTAAATTTTCTTTTTTTTAATAAAAGCCGGCACAACAAAGCCTGATACAGAATTGCTTTTTGTTGGACATATCGTTGCTGTGAGAATGTGCCATCCACTGCTTCAGGACAGTTGTGTACTACAGGCTTCCTGGGTGAAACCTACAAACCTACCAACATTTTTTTCCTGACTTTGTATTGGGAACAAGTGCTCAGATGGGGACCTATGCTGCTCTCCTAGAGGGAATCATGTAGCAGCCACCCCTGCCCATCTCCCCATCTCAGTTTCCCTGATGAGTTTTGTCTGATGTGCATCAGATGTTGTAATTGCAGATTTCTCTCAGCTGTACATTACCAGAGCAGTTCCAGGTCTGTAACTCTGTGTTGCTGAGTGGGTCAGGAGGCAGAAATAAGCAGGCAGGGATGAGCTCTCCAGCTTGGCAAACCAGGGCTGTGGCAAAATGCAGCTGATCTCCCCTCAACACACAGCAGCACAGAACTATTGCCTCTGCTGCAAAGTCCACTTTTGGGCTTACAGCAGCTGGATATCCCAGCATTTTCAGAAGTCCTCAGCTGAGTCTTGTTTGAACTATCTCCCCTGGCCAGCAAGGTAAGGAAAAAAATTTCTCCTAACCAGAGGGGATGAATAGTAACTGGCCTCAAGTTGCTCCAGGGGAGATAAAGATTGGATAACAGGAAAAATTTCTTCACCAAAGGAGCTGTCAAGCCCTGGAACAGGTTGCCCAGGGAAGTGGTGGAATCACCATCTCTGGAGGTATTTATAAGACATGCAGGTGTGGTGTTTAGGGACAGGGCTTAATGGTGCTCTTGACAGTGCTGTGTTTACAGTTCTACTTGGTGGTCTTTGAGGTCTTTTCGGTTCTAAATGATTCTGTGATTCTATTAAATGATTAATGTCTTGCTTTCTTCTGTGGGTAGACCAAAAAACCTGCACAAACTTAGTGTCAAACATCCATCACATTTATTGAATCATTTTGAGTTTCAAAATTATTTACACATGGGGAATGAAACCAGAGGAAAAACGGAGTAGAAAAGTGCTGCAAATTTTTGAATAGAAGCACCATGAGGGAATTTTTTTACAGTACTGCAAGAATCTGCTCTTAAAAACCTATTTGAAAGCTCCACCACTTTGGTTTGAAACAACAAGGTGTGGGTTTTTTTCTCCTCTGATGCTCACTGATTTTTAATTACCTTTTGCTCCCTAATAAATTTAGAACACTTAAATTGAAAATAGCTATGATCCACAGCCCCCACTCAGAATCAGAAATCTGCATGCAGTTGCATCCAGTGTTTCAGTTTGCATAACTTATTTGTGACGTTATTAAATCTGCTTGCATAATAAAATTAAATGCAGTTTACATTTAGTAATGTGTCTGCTCGCTTGCCTGTAATCAAAGTGACATCTTTTCCTTTAAACAGTCAATCAAGTCTCCGGTTCTTTCTGGCTCTGTTTATTTGATTGGAGTTGAGATGTCATAAAACAGAATGGAACATTTTACAAGTTCTGATTACATGCTTTGACTTTTTTAGGACTGCAATTTCATTCATTCATAAAAAAGAATCTCTGAATTATTAAAAAAACCCCAAAACCCTGATTTTCATTTCACAGTTGATGCTACAGTTACCAAAACCACAATCTGAATTCTAAATGCTTTTTCTCAGTCAAAACTAGCTAAAAAGCCTACACATTAAGATCTTAATTGATTAGATTATAGCAACAATTTCACGAATAAGGCATAGTTTTTCCAGGCTATATCCTCTGAATAGACCTGTATTTAAAGATAAGGCAAAATGATTCTGTTACAGAACAGACTTTAGGATCTGAATGATATATCTGCAGCTGCAATAGTAGGTGGTTATTTGAAATAAAAAATACTGCCTAACATTTTTTATTACTCAGAAATTAGGTACGTACCCTAAATATGCCTTACTGAGGCCACGTTAGCTGTCACCAGTCACCTTCATAATTTTGATGTGCCTTAGCATATTTTCCAGACAGATCAGCTCCATGATCTTGCCAGGCACAGAGGTGAGACTGACCAGCCTGTAGTCACCCAGACATTTCCTTTTTCCCTTTTTAAAGATGGGGGTTATGTCTCCCCTTTTCCAGTTAGTAGAAGCTTCACTGAACTGCCATGACTTCTCAAATGTGGTTTACAGTGCCTTAGCAACTTCATCCACCAGCTTCCTCAGGACCCCGTGGGCGCATCTCACCAGGTCCCCTGGACTTGTGCACCTTCAGCTTCCCGTGATAGTCTCAAATGTGATCTCCTATGGTGGGCAGATTTTCATTCTCCCAATCCCTGCCTTTGCCTTCTGTGACTCAGGTGGTGTGACTGGAGAGCTTGCTGGTGAGGAATGAGGCGAAAAAGTCATTAAGCACCTCAGTTTTCCCCACAGGAGTGTTTCCTTCCTGAGAGGGCCCACATTCCATAGTCTTCCTGATATCACTGATGTACCTATAGAAGCTTCTCTTCTTACCCGTGACATCCCAGGCCAGATTTAATTGTGTCAGAGCTTTAGCTTTCCTAACCTGATCCCTGGCTGCTTTGAGAATTTCTCTGTATTCCTCCCATGCTACCTGTCCTTGCTTCACCCTCTGTAGGCTTTGTTTCTGTGTTTGAGTTTGTCCAGGAGTTCCTTGTTCATCCACACAGGCCTCCTGGCGGTTTTGCCTGTCTTCCTCCTTGTTGGGATGCATTGCTCCTGAGCTTGGAAGAGGTGATCTTTGAACATCAGCCAGTTTCCTAGGGCTCCTCTTCCCTTTAGAGCTGGTGCTTTACCAAGTAGATCCCTGAAGAGCTCAAAGTCTGCTCTCCTGAAGTCCAGGGCACTGAGCTGGCGCCAGGGCCTCCTCACTGCCCTAAGAATCTCAAACACCACCATTCCCTGGTCACTGCAGCCCAGGCTTCCCTTGAGCCTCACATTCCTCACCAGCCCCTCATTTGTGAGAGTAAGGTCCAGCACAGCACAGCTCCTCTCCTCAATAGCTCCTCTGTCACTTGGAGTAGGAGGTTATCGTAAGTGCATTCCAGGAACTTCCTGGATTGCCTGTGCCCTGCTGTGTTGTGCTTCCAACAGATATTGGAGCGATTGAAGTGCCCCTTGGGGACCAGGACTTGTGAATGGGAGGCTGCTCCTACCTGTCTATTGAGGGCTTCATCTGTTCAGAGCTCCTGGTAGGGCAGCCTGTGGCAGATCTGTGTTATAATGTTACCTGTCANACTGGAGAGCTTGCTGGTGAGGAATGAGGCGAAAAAGTCATTAAGCACCTCAGTTTTCCCCACAGGAGTGTTTCCTTCCTGAGAGGGCCCACACTTGGAGTAGGAGGTTATCATTAGTGCATTCCAGGAACTTCCTGGATTGCCTGTGCCCTGCTGTGTTGTGCTTCCAACAGATATTGGAGCGATTGAAGTGCCCCTTGGGGACCAGGACTTGTGAATGGGAGGCTGCTCCTACCTGTCTATTGAGGGCTTCATCTATTCAGAGCTCCTGGTAGGGCAGCCTGTGGCAGATCTGTGTTATAATGTTACCTGTCACTGCCCTCCCTTCAGTCCTGACCCCCGAGCTCTCAGTCAGCTCCTCATCCATCTGCAGGCAGAGCTCCTGGTACTGCAGCTGCACATTTACAGAGATGGAGACACCTCCTCCTGATCTCCCTGCCTGTCCTTCCTAAAGTACCTGCATCCTTCCATTTGAACATTCCTGCCCCAGGATCCATCCCACCACCTCTCCATGATGCCAGCAGGATCACAGCTTTGCAGAGGTGTGCACAACTCCAGCTCCTTGTTTATTCCCCACATGTTGTGCGTTTGCATAGAGACATTTAAGATGGACTCTCAACAGGGCAACAAGGTTGGTGAAAGGTCTGGGGAGTGATTCATGTGAGGAGTGGCTGAAGGAGCTGGGGGGGTTAACCTGGAGAAAAGGAGGCTCAGGGGGGACCTTATGGCTCTCTAAAACTCCCTGAAAGGACGCTGTAGCCAGGCAGGGGTTGTTCTCCCAGGCAGTCTGCAACAGGATAAGAGGAAATGGCCCCAAGTTGCAGCAGGGGAAGTTCAGATGGACATCAGGAATAATTTTTTCACTGAAAGGATGGTTAAACATTGGAATGGGCTACCCAAGGTAGTGGTGGAGCCACCACTACCTTGAAGTGTTCAAGGGATGACTGGATGTAGCAACTGGTGCTATGGTTTAGTTGATAAGGTGGTGTTTGGTCAAAGGTTGGAACCCAGTGATCTGGGGGTCTTTTCCAATGTTAATGATTTTGTGCTTCTATGATTCTGAGAGAAGCTGACTTACTGGCTGGAGTGGCTGCAATTCCTCAGTGCTGCTCTCCAGGTGCTCTCCTGGTGACCTGTAAATCCTCTCNACTGGATGTAGCAACTGGTGCTATGGTTTAGTTGATAAGGTGGTGTTTGGTCAAAGGTTGGAACCCAGTGATCTGGGGGTCTTTTCCAATGTTAATGATTTTGTGCTTCTATGATTCTGAGAGAAGCTGACTTACTGGCTGGAGTGGCTGCAATTCCTCAGTGCTGCTCTCCAGGTGCTCTCCTGGTGACCTGTAAATCCTCTCTAGGCTCTAGGGATTTCTTGCTTGCCCTGGTGTCAGACTAGTGTGATTGGGATGGACTGAGGCTTCTTCTCCCCAGAAACTGTAGTTTAAGCCTCTTCCCCAGATCAGTGACCGTATGATCAAAGATCTTCCCCTTCTCTGACAGATGGGTCCTATCACTCCTCAGGCTTTTCAAAGAGAGTCCCATTATCCAAGCAGCCAAACCCCTGGCTATGGCACCAGCCCTGTAATCATTTGTTGATTTTCCAGATTTGCCTGTCCCTTTCAAACCCCTTCCATTTGACTTTTGGGAGGATAGATGAAAAAGCTGTGTTCCAAATGTCCTCACCACTGCTCACAAGGATGTGTAATCCTTGATGTTCTTCAAACATTGTATTTCAGATCAATCTTCAGTTTCACTTTGTAATATTTGGCAGACTGCATGAACATCAGACATGGCCATATTTTTATTCTTTTCATCTTACCCTTTGATCTTTTCAAATATTATACACAGATATTTAATGGTCTTACTGCTACAGGCCTCATGGGATCCTACATTCAGAATACCTCTCTGGAACATATATTCAAAAAAACAATTTGAAATACTTACAAAAGCACTATGATTAAATTAACTTTTTGTATATAACCTGATATAACCACAAAAAAACTTGGGCAAGTTTTTCAGTTCTGACTGTTTTCTTGATGTATCACTATATTGTAGTCTCAATGGACCCAGATTCGAGAAGTGATAGGTACTTTTAAGACATCATTATCTGAGGACGAAAAATGTAGATTGCAGCATTACTGAGTTATGACTTCTAATAATGATAAATAGCAATCCAAACCAATGACATACCATACACATACTGGGAATATATGTCATCTATAAATCTCCCCACATACACTTTAACTGCATGACACAAATTTTGAAAAAAGCATCACTTTAGGATATTCTTTCTTCATGAAAAGTTTAAATGGTACATATTACTAATAGGAATGATAACCCTACTGGTATGTTTTTTCCTATATTTATGGGTATATGATCTGAACAATCAGTATCTTGAAGTAGTCTTCCACAGGGAAGACAAGATGGGGCAAGGAAATGTAAGAATCACAAATTGCATTCTTTTCTTCAAAATCTAATTGATTAAATTTTTATGATGGGATTAATTCTCTATTCTGAAGCTTTAGTTTTGTATAACTCCAAAGACTTAACCTGACTAGAAATTACCAAAAAAATAAAGACAATATTCTGTTCCCTGANAGTGAAGCACCTGGGCTAAACCAGCTCTGCCCCCTGCTTAGCCAGGGACATGGACATCCCTAAGGCAGTAACCATCTTCAGGGTTCACCTGAGCACACTTTGGTCACTTTCTCTCTTAGGAGCTGTGAAGAAAGTCCAAGGAACTACACAGAGCTCAGGCATGGATTTTGCAGGACTACGTTTATATAAGAGAAATCTGACCCAGACATAACAACTGGTTGATTATTGTACTATTAATTAACTGTAACTACAGCTTTAGCAGCTGCATAAAAGTGAAAGTCTGAATATCTCATTGAGTATAATTAAACTCTACGTTATGAATATAACTTATTAGGAAGCCGGTCTGAAATTTCAAGCCTGAAGGAACTCTTATCCCTGGCCCAAGTGTGGTGAATTCTAATAATTCTTCCCCATTTTAGTATACCGAAGAAATTAAAAATAATTTGCTGTATACTTGCTTTCTGTACTCTGAATGCAACTCATAAATGAATTGACAGCAGACATTGAAGGAGTTCTATCTAAATTATTAGGTTCAAATTAATATGATCTATAGACAAAATTTAGAACTTAGTAGGTTAAGAGGAATTCTAACCCTATTAGAAGGGAAAAATAATTGTGAAGAATAGAAGAATAAACATTTCTCGATGTATCAGCAGTTTTTCAAACATTTTTACAGAAATTCTGATAATTATATAGTTTTTGAATGTATGGGAAAATTAAATCATATAACAGTTCAGTGATCATATACCATGTAGTAAATCATATACCAGTCCAGTTCAGTGACTGAAGTACATTTCATTAGCTCTCCAACTATTTATGAGATTGTTTAGCTGCTACAAACAAAATCTAACAATCTATTTTATCTTGTTCGTGTTTGTGGAAATTAAAAACAATAAAAAATTATTTGGTTTAGTTTTTTATATCCATCTTCTTGGTGCCACCAGGGAAGTAGACATGAGGGGATGGTGGCTGACAATGCAGAAGCACCAGCACAGTACAGAGCTTAGCAGGGCAGCTAGACGCTGCTCACAGGCTTGGAGCGCCTCACCCCCTGAGCTTTGCTTTGGGCTCCCCCAAGGACAGGCAGGTCAGCAGGGGAAAGCAGGTGGTGGCTGGTGACAGCGACAGTGCTTTACCTTACTGGATTCATGCTGGGTTTTCACCAAACATAAATAATGCTTTTGACTCATGGTCATTAGGGCACTGTAAAAGCATTTGGTATTTCCCCCTGCAGTGCTTGTGCTTTAACTGCAAATAACTGACAGCAGCAATTTTGTTCCTCAGCACAGCTGTAACTTGATATAGGGTCCCTTGGACTGGTATCTCATTGCTACTGCCTGCACATTGCAGAAAGAGAAGTCTTTATTGGATGTTTCATGGCAGTTTGACTTTAGCTGAGCTTTTTCTGGTCCTCTTATGAAGGCTGCTGAAAGTGGCTGTCTAAAACCCTTAGGAACTTTGCAGCTACTTTGCAGTGGAGCCACAGTTTCAATGCTTTACATGCAAGGGACTTATATAAGCACGGAAGAAAAAGGGAGATTCCCTCCTCACCAAAACAAGAGTAACCCTGGACATAGCCTCTTTGCAATAGGTTTTCCTCAGCCTTGGAAGACAATATAATTCAAAGCTGCCAGCCATATTTTCCAAGTCACAAAGTTACCTGCTAATTCTCAGATTTTGAAAGTGTTTGCTCCAGATCTAAAGCAGCCCTTCAGTGTGCCCCAACATGTGGCATACTTGCTGTGGGCTTCAGTACCCAGGATAAAGTTATATCCCCAGTCATTTTCTGTTTTATAGCCCAGCTCTTCCATCCCCTGTGCTCCCACTCAGCTGCATTTCCAGCATGCTGAGTAATTGGGCTGCTTCCTTGTAGAAGGTGGTCCCCAAAAAGCAAAACTTCCATCAGCAAGTGCTGAAAATGTTTAGTGTACAGGGATGGCTTCATTGGAACTGTGATTTGGATACAACTCCTGCTTGCCTCTGCTGACCAACTGCTAGGAAAGGGCTAATTAATTAGCCCTTTNATCTGCTGATCAACTGCTGGGAAAGGGCTTAGCAAATTAAAAGAATAACTGTTTTCTGCCTATTTAAGATTACTTTCTACTCTACCCCCCCAAGAATGTACATTTCAGTGGCGTACTATGGAGTTGTTGGTGAACCACAGCTGCACCTGTTTCATGCAGAGAGGTGCTATCTGAGAACTGCGGAAAAAGTGATTTGTTTTGTTCTGATGTTGGTGCTGACTATTGGTTGCTGAGGTCAGTGTCACTGAGAGTCTCACAAAATCTATGAGTTCACTTTTGCTTCATGAGCAAAGTCTTCCATGCCTTCCAATCAGAAGCAGAGTGAGGATCTGGGCACCCTGCTGCTCCTGGATCACACCCTGGACAGCTGTATCCTAGCAGCAAGTCCCCTTGTTCAGGACCAGATGTGCCTGGGATTGTCTCTTGCCATCAGATTCAACTACAATTTGACCAAATAAAAATTGCTTCTGTCCTCACCACAGCTTGGGCTGTGTCTTGGTGGTGCAGGGGAGCATCCTCTGGGAGATACTCTCATCCTGGGGAAGGTTTGAGGTCCAGGTTCTTTTCTGCTCAGTTAGTGCTCCAGCTTCCATGCTAGTGTGTAAAGCGTAGGATGTATTTTGGAATGAAAATGGCCCTGGTTGCTACATTTGTCTGGGCTTGATGCTATCACATGCTTCAAAGCTACCCCTCAAGGAAGGCAGATAGAACTCACACACTGCTCTGCTTCAGCTCAAGGTGGCCAAAGTTGCAGTAATTTTATAGATATGATCAGAAAATTGGAAAAGATGGGGCTAGAAATATCTCCAGGCTACATTTCCTGCACTGTTCAGGATAACTTTTGGTTTTGTAACTGGGGAGGAAAGAATTCCTGCATGTTGTCAGTATGATGCGTATACCTCCTTTACAGGACATGACATGAAAATGTAGGGCCAGAAACATTTTGGAAGATGTCAATCAAATGCACACCTTCCTCAGTGCTACCAAGGCATCCAAGAAAATACTTTATCTTGAATGCTTCATGGCAGGAAGAGCTGCAGGAGGCAAAAAATGGAAGTTTTTTGAAGTTATTCATGGGTTCATTTATCATAAGACAAATTTACATTTTCTCAGGGTACCCAGCCTGAGCAGTGTGCAAGACATCATTTAAATAGATCTCTGTTAGTTTTCAAAAAATTTAAACTGCTGTTCCTGAGATGAAAGGTCTTATTTATAAACACAGCTTCCCACATTAAAAATGGAAATGCCAGGCCAATATGTCATATTAAATTAAGCAGCAGTAATTCTCAGACATGGCCAATCCATCTAATTTGAAGCCAATGAAGAATTATTTTAATTCCAAGCTCATTTAGATTGTATCTAAACCAGAAATGTTTATTTTTTTAAAGGGTATGAAGCACATTACACTAACACTGCCAAACTCATTACTTGGAGGAGGGACTAAAACTTTTAGTCATTAGGCAAAAGCCCACTTCTTTCTGGAATTTTAGCAATTTTCTGAGTTCAAATTCAAGGCAGTGATCACATTTGCATTTTTGTTGGCAGCAGATAGTCAGGGAAGTTATCCCACATCATTATTGAGTGTTTTTATTACCTTTCATATGCAGGAGACTTCCCTAATTTTAAAATCATCTGATGATGCTTGGACTGGGATGGACCTGTTTTATTATTATTATTTTAGTAGTAGTAGTAACTGTGGTAGTATTGTAAGAATGAAAAGCAACCTGGTTTTCCCATGTTAAATCAGAGCACAAACCCTTGCATGCTGTCTCTGTGTTGGCAAGGCACGTAGAAGGAACGGTGGTACCACAGCATCTGTCAGAGTTGGAGCTGAAGGAAATTCAGCACAGAGGCACATTCTGTTTGACTTTATTCCCCCCAGACAAACCTTTGTTCTGGTACTTCCAATGTTCTATAAATGTCTCCTTCTCTGTCCCCGGGAAACATCTGTGTGAGGCACATCTGCCTCCTGATCTCTGGCAAACACTGTGACAAGGGGAATCATCTTGGCATCCAGCAAGTGCCACCTCATTTGTCACCATGGTGCCTGTGCTGCCCCCACAGTTCCTTCTGTCTCACTTTCTCTGACCCTCAGGTCTGTATAAATTCATACAAAAAAGGGATTTGTCTTCACAGCTCCTGCAATTCTCTTTATTTTGGAGGTTTATTTTTGTGATTGGGCTGTCTGTTCTATGTAGAAGGAAGGGCTTAAAGAGAAAGGCAGCAATGTATGACTTTATAAAATAGTTTAGCTTTTTCAGTTTGTTTGACTGGTGATTCCTGCTCTTTCTGTCTCTCATTATTTACCTTCATTAAATGCTCTGACCCTTGCTTAAAAAACTTCCATACAGGCCTCCTTCTTTTCTAAACATTGCATCTCTCTGCACTAAATGAATGCAGAAAAGAAAAGCTTCCCAAGGTACAGCGTGAGGAAAGTGTGCAAGTACAAACCCAGACAGGGGAAAGGATTAATTCAAGCCTGAAAGGTCTCTGTAAGCTGGGAAGGTGTGCTGGGAAGGTGTTTAGCACAGATAAGGACAGGAGACTCAGGGGGACAAAGCCTGAACTTGGGGGTTTTTGGAGGATTTGTGAAAAAGATGCCAGACAAAACAGTAAATAGGGATTCAACTGACCAATGCAGTATCTGTTAGAAGTGTTATAGGGGAGCCCTGGTGCTGAGATCAGGGAAGCTGCAGAGGAGCTGAGGGGGAATGGAGGCAGTCACAGCAGTGCCTGCAAAGAGTGGGAGGTGCAGAGACCATGAGACAATTTGGGCTGTGAGTCCAGGTCCCTGATCTACCAGCAAGCAGTGGAACAAGGATTAATTGCATCAAAACTTGAAAAGTTCTTGTTGTTTTCTACCACTTCAAATAGAGTCCACTATTTACACTTGAATCCACTGGCATGGTTTTTTTAAAGACAGTAATGAAAAACTGATTTTAAAAATCCAAAGTCTGTCTCAAAAACGTTTCCAAAAAATAGAAGACTTTGAAAAGGTAGTCTGTTGAGTTAAAAATCTTGCTGTTTATTCTCAGATTGAAGAAAAACTGTCTGGAAGTTTTGTTTTCATGCTATTTTTGCATTTTACTTGAAGCCCTTAGGGTCTCAAACAGAAGCTGTATGTAAGAGAAAATGAAAAATGTATCTGAATATATCTGTTATAAAAACAACAGGAATGCAGGGGAAAAACAAAAAAGGTACCTCTGGCTAAGAGAATCTGCAAAAACTGGAGGAGGAAGGCTACAGGGAGCTCTTTGAAAGGATTGGTATTAGTGTTCTCTGGAGCCCTGGGAGAAGGAGCACTATATTTCTCTGGAAGGAAACAAAGAGAATTGCAAATATCATGAACAGACTTTAATATACTGTCCAGAGAGTTGTACCTCCATTTTAAGATTTTTAACAGTCCACAAAACATAATTCTAAAAAGAGAGTGAAACAAAGAAAATTAAAATCCTTAACTGCACAAGACTTAGTTTCAACTTTAAGTTTTTTCCATTATTTCTCCTAATTTTTATTACATAACTATTGTTTCCATTATTTGTCCTAATCTCCACAAAATACGTCCCTACATATTTTGCCTACGTTTTATCTCCTAACACAAAAAAAGAAGGCTCTAGTAAGTTGCAAAGAGTTTTTGTTCCATTTTAGAATATGATTCAGGACTCAGCATCTTCAAATTCTCTCTAGTACAGGTCTTCTTCTTGCTGCAGCAAATTTTTTAGGGTGAGATCTGCAATCACTTTTGTCACAGCAAGTGTGACTTAGAGCTAACACGCCTTGCTCCAACAGCATGACCCAAGAAAGTCCCACTCACCCTTCTTAAGGCACCTGATGGTAGTCTCCTAGTTTTCCATAGCAAGTTCATTTACCTGGAGCTTTACTATTGCATCCACTGACAAATGTCACCATCTTGGGTGTATTTAACTAAAAGCCCACCTACACAATTGACAGGTGTCCCCACCACAGGCTCCTGAAGAGCCTGGCTTGCTTGGCATACTCACATGATGTCTCAGCAGCACTGGAAACCTTCCATTCACTCAGAGGAAGAGTAGGACTCAGAGGCAATGCATACTTCTATTTTGCTGCAAATGCACTGTCTTAGAAACCAGGTGTTACAAATTCTTATTAATCCTGGCCCTGAAAAGAATTGAAACCTGCATCTGGAGTATGTAATTTGCTACTGGTATAGATATGCTTCTATGGTGAAAAAGAAGCTCCACTCCTCCAGTGTAAGTAAAAAAAAAATAGTAAAAATAGTTCAGGATGGAAGCTATGCTGCAGAGGACCAGGAAAACAGAGGAGTTTGCTCTTATGTGCTTAGAACCATGAAAGCACGAAGGAAGCAATTTCTGGCCTTCAGTCCCACCTGGCAGAGGCAGCTGAGCCTGGGAGACAGGAGCATGTCTCCTGTTGTGGTGGTCCTGAGCCGATCTGCACATACTGGTTTGAGACAGTTCTCAGGACAATGCCCACATCTGAACATCAGTCTCACGATTTCCAGCAGCATCCTTCTCTTAGCTTTCCTTTTGGACTTGCTTGGTAAGATGTTGTGTGGATGCCATGAGAGCACTAAGCAGGAAGGAAACACATCCCTAGCTGGGCTGGCAGAGCATCACTGACTCCTGGTCTGGAGCACTGGAAGCTGAGGGTTTGCAGCACCCAGTATCACAGTGCTGAGGCCTTTCTAGCAACTGCTTCAAATCTGAATTCAGCAGCCATTAAGTCTTCATGAATACATAGTAATCATAAACTTACATGCTTTTATTGCCTTCAAAATATTGTCATGAAACGCAGTATGATGGAGCTGCATTTGCCTAGTGGTTTAACAACAATAAAAACGATAATCAGGATATCTGTTATATATCTGCACTGCTATAATTTGTTTAGTGATACATCCCCTTATTGTTTGCTCAGCTTCTGTATGAGTTTAATTTCAAATTGACATTTGGTCTTTTGTCTTTTTTGTGGCAAAGCAACCAGGATAGTATTTAATTACGAATTTTCTGTTTAATCTATCATTTTAAAAATAGACCAGAGCTGAGTTCTGCAGTACTTTTAAAATAAAATAATGGTTTCACAAAATCATGTTAGCTTGAAGAAAACATTCATATTGTCATGTTAGTGTTTGCTCAGTGACATAATTAGGTTCCCAAAAACTTCTATAATTTATTATCTGTGGCAAGAGAGAAGAAAGATCCCCTCCGATTATATGCCTGATAGAGTAATGTTGTTAGCATTTCTGTTTCTCTCTCCAGGGGTTTAGGGGTTTTTTTGTAGGGGATTGGGAGGAATAAAATATTCATAAAGTGGGTGAGGAAATGATTTTACATTTTTATAATTGTGTCCTTATATTTATCACTTCCTCAAATAAATTTCTTACAAAAAGCCCCAAAAACTTTCTCAGATGCAGATGACATTTTTCACATTTACTGTTTTCTAGGATCCCATGTTAATGCTTTCTGGAAGCCTATTGCTCCATCAGTAATAGATTTTCTCACTCTGCCGCATTATCTGACAGATAGTTGATAGCCAGTGATAAGCTAACACACATATATGCTAGACAGGTGCTTGCATGTGATCGAATTACCATTATCTGCATTTAAACTGTTTTGGCACCCTAACAGTACACAAGGAGAAAACAATCAACAGTCACAGAATCTAAGATACGAAAGGTTACAGTGAATTTTCAGTCCAAGCATCATCCTGAGCTGGCAGCTAATTTTGCTTGTCTAGGTTGATAAATATGGAAATTCATCTGCCTGATTTCAGGTGACTCAAAAGGTGCCTGTGTCTTCCACACTATACAGTCTCAGCTGAGTTTCTCACTTGGTGGTAGCTACTCAGGTGACTTGGGGGCATGAGAAAACATATTGTCAATGACAAAAATCTGTTGCTGAAAATCTTAAAGATTCTCAGAAAAATATTCCTTTGGCAATTTCCCTCAGCAACCCAAGACCCTTAAAACCACAGGTTTCATGTTTTCTGCAGTCCTGGTAATCCTCACACAGAGCTTTTCTTACCCATTCCTGCCGGCTTCTAACACAGCCCACTTCTGGAAAATACTGCTTCTGACCATGAAAAAAGCCTGTTTCTAGAAAATTCTTAGGTCTTGCTATCCCAGAAAGCACTATATGGGCTTGCTAAAAGTACTGAGATTCCCAGACCATCCAACAAAATGCTTCTTTAAAACACTGTTGTGAGAGAGGGCATAATTTGGAACATCAGAGCCTGCCCTGTCAGAGCCACCCTTGTTCTTTACCAGAGGTCTTTGTCTCCCTTCAGGTTTCCCACTGTACATGTCCAAGATCCACAGTTTTAAAGACACTTCTGAGGAAGCTTTGAGTCTTGTAATTTTCTTACTGACAATTGTTGGTCAACTACACCAGTTATTCACAGTGTGAATTCATCAGAGAGGCTTTAAGAACACTTGTATGTTTTATTTTTTTATTTAAATTTGACTTGCCTTTTGTGCCTTTTTCCCCACCACTTTCTCTTCTGCCACTTGCCAGTGTGTGAAGCTGTTTCAATCACTCTGTAGTGCTTTTATCTGTTGCAGTGATAAAAGAATACGCTCTCATCCTTTCAAACTGTCATCTGCTTAAAAGAAATGTCAACAGTGCCAAAATCCATGATGCTCATCGCATTCACACTTCAGGGGTACAATTAAATGGCTAGATTAAGACCCACGTGGGTCAATTTTTTCATTCATTATAGCTAAATGAAGTTGAATGTTGCAAATGGCAAATGCCTCTTACCAAGCACTTAACATAATCTCTTTCTGTTACCTTAGACACCTGGAGAGAGCACGCACCTTGCATTATCTCACTGAAATACATGCTGAAGGTCCAGGGAAGCGTCAGCCACAAGAGCCACTGCATGGGTTTTCCTACCAGTGCACAGAGGTAATTCTCAGCACAGCTGTTCTGGGGAAACCTGGGGGAAGGATGGAGGTGGATTTCAGAAGTCCAGAGGGAAACACCTCAAGGTGCTGTTCTGAATCCAAAATGGGCCTCCTAATGCTCTTTCAGTGAGTGATTCACATAAAGCCCCAGAGGAGGCTGCTCCTTGACAAAATCCATGGTGCCATGTGTCACTTCTGACAGAAGAACAGCTGTCTCCATAGGCTTCATTGGGAAATGGCAGGAAATCATTTTCTGGGGATGGCAGGGTGTTCCAGCTGCTGCAGATTAGACAAGTCACCTTCAGCACACTCGGTATGCCAACCTGAACGGGCTGTAAAAAGAAAGTGGATGATGAAGCACAGCTAATTTGCAAAACACTTAACCTGCATGCAATTATCATATATAGTGCCTCTAGCAGATCAGCTCTGCCACTCTGCTCTTACAAAACAGCAGATCCATGCTGGGGATCACCATAGGACTGTAGCTTCATGCAACTGGATTAAAAATGTAGGATGCTGTGTAATTTCCCACAAACCTGCTTATTTAATTGGTGCTGCCAGAAAAGACAGTACTCCTTATTTCCTGAAGAAGTTAGGGAAGCACAAAACAAACAAACAAACAAAAGAGCATTTCCTTTCTAAGCAAAGGTGATTTGTGAAAATATTAAGTGTGAATGGGTAGCACTGGCTTTTTTTCTGTCGTTTTTGTTCACAGCAGGAACCAAAGGTCATTAACTACAGATAGAATATACTTCCTATTGCACAGCCAAGATTACTAATAGATCAGAAACTGCAAGGATTCAGAAAGTTGCAATGATTTGGCTTTTTATAAATCTGTTCACTGAAGTGGCTGCTTTAAGGAAGAACAAGTGGACTGCCTGAAGCATAAATCTGTGTGATTTATTTATTGTTTGAATTAAAACAAATAATAGAGAAATTAGGTAGTAGTTCTTGTTCTGGTTTTACAGGGTGGTTAAAGACTGTGCCCTCTGGCATTTCTGTTGCACTTCTGGTTTCTCAAATTTTCTGGTTTTCAGCTTGAGTGCTTTCTCTGTATACTAAAATTCTGTAAGTGCAAGACACTTGTCTCAGCTCAGAGTCTCCAATATGGGGATTTTCTGAATTATGAAAGACCTGGAAATGAGCTTCAGGTCTGAATTATGTGTTTACCAGCAGAAGATGTTTATGAGAATTATCCATTCCTTTTTTATTTCCCATCTGAACTACCTAGAGGCCTTTCTTCTCTCCTGCCCATCAACAGCCATTCTGGGAGAGCTAAGTAAATTACAGGTGCAGTTTGGGTTCTGCTGCAGTAGAACACACCACCCTCATAAATGCTGAGAAATGCCAGGAGCTGTATTAACCAACTCCTTTGCAGGGGCTCTGTCTCACACTGAGCACCTCCCACGGTACAGGTGATACCCATTTCCACGTTTCCCTGGAGAAAGGGGATGTATTTCCAGAGTCTGCTGTCATATGGATCGTGAGGGAACTGCAGCTTCTGAGGACTGTTTTCTGATGTTTAATCCACCTGCAACAAGTCTTATCATCTCCATGAAAATGGGAAATCTGCAGGGAAAATATCACAAAAAAAAAAAAAAAGTTTTGGCTTATAATTTTTTATGCCCACAAAGGTCTTGGCCAGGTCTTTATGAGACAGGTGCATACCTGCCCCAGTCCTGAGATCTCCTCATCCCATGTGTGGAGGCAATGGGTAGTGCAGAGCTCCCTGAGTAGTGGGTCTGAAGGGCTGGCCAGGTATAGACAAGTCTGACAAACATCACAGATTTAACCAACATCCCTCAGCTCTTCAATTCACACAGGCTCCTCGTGCCTGGCGGTTGGCCTCTATTTTACATTTTTCCTATCTTGAATTCTGTTGCTCCAAGCATTTCTTACAATGGCCTCAGACCTGACACAAGGAAAATTGTTTTCTGAACAGTGATAGAGTGATGCCCCTTAGGGAAAAGTGGTGATGATGCCCCTCCTTCTGCCAAAACAGATTCTGGGCACAAGGTATACCCGTTACACCAAAAATAAAAACTGCTGCAAGTGGAATCACCAGAAATGTCATTTATACTAGGGTGGATAGCCTGCAGCTGTTCAGGGTTCCTGTATGAATCTTTTACTTGTTTGTTCTTGTTCCTCATTGTAGTGATGAGACACAAATATTTAAGCCATGCAGGCTGGAGGGACTGGGTATCATCATTAAACAGGCACGGGCAGAAGTGGTACCTGTGCCAGGTAATCACACTCTGGCTGAGCCTGGAAATCCCACCACAACTATTGAACATACAGAAGAATTTGGCAGCAGATTCTCAGGGCTTCATCAGAGGACTTTTGCTGCTTGAGCCATTTGTAAATACATTTGGCTCTGTGATAATAAAACTTCTATTCTCTCATGTATGCTTGAGTGTTCATGTATTTATTTTCTTTCATAAGCTCCTTTGGCTGGCACATGACACCAAGGAAAAGAGGGGATTTAATTCATTCCCACAGCCCACAAAGGGAACCTGAAGTGACTGAACGGGCGCTTTTGTGAGAGGGTGCACTGTGCTCAAGGTCAGCTCATAAATGTGAATCCCTTATCAGAGAATGTGACCCCTGTCTGCTTCAATGTCATAAGTGTAAAAGGTTTTTCTACCCCTGTTTTTTAAGCACTGCTATGTACCATTTGGTTTTATTTCTGTCATGCATCTTATGAATTTTGGAGACTTTGAACAGAAGAAAGTTGGCTCTTCTGCCAGTTTTGTATCAGTGCCGTGTGCCTGGCTAGACCACTTCTGTTTGGGGTTTAGGATAAGCCCACACGGGCTTCAGCACAGCCCTCTCTGTTGCCTGCACTATCTGTCTTGGAGTACCAAACTGGAAAAGGGTCAGTGTCTATAGATTTTATTTTGTTCTTTCCACATGATCTTCTGGAGCACTAAGTGTAGTGAAAAGCCTCTTTGCTTGGTAAAAGGACTGATCTCTTGGTGCCTCACATTTTTATATGAAGAGGTGGAAACTGGAGATTTAATCTCTAGTCTAGCAGATTAGTATCTAGGAAAAAAAACCAAAACACAACAACCTGGACTGTAGCAGGTCTCCAGCAGAACAGCAGAAAATGTTAATGCAAACTCTCAAAAAACCTCAGGCTGGCTGTGGCTGCTTTGCAGCCTCTCCAAGTCAGGTGGCCAGCTGTGATCCCTGATCACCACAGTGGTATTTCTTCTGCTGCTGACTTCAGTAGTTATAAACCCAGCACCACCCTGAGGGTGTTAAAGTGCCAAGATCAGAAAGGGTATTACAGGACTTGCATGGAAAAGATCTCACGAGCCTCCCTCACAACAAATTGAACTGACATTAAAGAAGGTGCAACCATAAGCAGGAGTGAAACAAAAGTATTTGGCAGGAGAAGACATACTGGGCAGACCAACAGTTAGCTACAAATGAAGAACAACAGTCACTTGAAGTAATGTACCAGAAAAAATTTAAAAGTTTAAAAAGTCAATAGGGAGCAATGAGTCAATCAGCTGATACCACTAAAGACATAGGACTGGGATAGTGATGGCTAGTGAGTATCTCCAATGGTTTTATCCAAAGATTGTTATTCTTTACTCTTGGCCTACTTTCTGTCACTTTTTTTTTCAGTCAAATAGGAAGAAGAAAAGATGTATTTTTCCTTATTTCTCTCTTGTCCATGACTCCAGGAAATCTCCCAACTGCTTTCAGTTTTGATGGGTGCAGAGCTGAGGAAACACTTCCAAGGTGTTCTGAACAGGCTCTGTTCAGACTTGCCCTGAACTCTGGCTTCAATTCTGCCATTACCTGCCTGGTGCAGTATCTCCCTGCCTGTGTTAACATTCAGATTTTATCACAGTACCACCATATAAAGATGCCATAAACATTTACACTAATTTTAGAGTCAAGAAAGGGCAATGGTAATTTGCCACTGCAATAATGTTTGTGAAGCATCCATGAAAAATGACAGGCAGGGAAACAAGAATAATTGGAGCTAATGGAGACAAAATTCCACAGTTATAAAGATATATGGCACTTTAGAAAATTGATTTAGTACCTCTAGTGGAAAGCAAAAGGGAGAGCAGATGATATCCAGTCATTCGCAATCTACTTATCGTGAGTCTTCCTGATTGAATTGGTATCAGTACAAATCAGCAAAGTAATGTAACTGATACTAACAATGTTCTACTGATACAAAGTCAGTGTGAGATCAGAATCAGGCTGAAGATATGGATTTGAGTTACCTTGCCTCGTGATTCTTGGTAACATATAAAATAGTACCGAGGAATTTTTAAATGTACACATGGCTTAAAGCAAAGTCAGATGTGCAGCATTTTGCACTTCTTGTATCAGGACCTTATAAACCAGGAAAGTGTTTTCTATAAGACAAAGAGTCACACCTCCTTGGTTATAATTTTGTTTTCCTCTGGAAAATCTTTTACTTAGCATTCACTAAGAATCACTTGTGGTTTTGGGGTTTTTTTGAGAGGAAGCTCCCTGCACTTGATTTCCCAAGGAAAAGCTGGATTTGTTGACATGCAACAGAAACTTTGAAAATATTTAATGTGGACATTGGTGTTTAGGTATCTAATTTAGGCATAAACCAGAATATAGTCTGAGAAATTACCTAATACATGTCCTAGTATACACAGTAAACATACCTAGTACATGTTGATATTATATGCTGAACTCACTCTGCTCTCTGCTCTACAGTCAGATTTTGCCGCTGGGAGCAGAACACATTATGACATTTTTTTGCAAAATTCCTATCATTAGATGCCTAAAAGTAAATGTAGTTGTTTTGCTTCACATATTTGGACATTATGACTCTTTACTTTTTAACCAGTCTTTCTTAGTCTGGGTGTTGCTAAATATTATATCATCCATAATTTGATATTTAACCTGTGATCATTGACTTAATTTATGTAACATACGGCTAAATTAGACAACTGTTTCCCAAGCAATGCTTCCCATATGGTGCAATGGCCAGGAGGCTGATAACTCAAACATTTTTTCATTACATTGAGGCATTCCCTCTGTCAGAATAGTTCTTCAGCTTTTTGCTGAAATTCCCTGAGGAGTAAGAACAGGATTTATTGGCTGATAATAATGGATATCATGACTGGTATCCCTTGAGCATTCAAAATCTGACACACACAACAAATTTCCTCCACTCAGAAAAAGAAGTGTGTTTTGCCTAAGCACATTCACTTTGTAACTGTGTGAATTTGGGGCATGCCCTTGTCATTTTTTGAGCAGGAGCAGATAATGCTGTTGAGCTTGAAGTTCAACAAGAAATTTTAGCACGTGCACATCACTTCTGCCACGAAATTTTCAAAAGATTGCACTTGCATTTGGTGATTTACAACAGGATTATTTGATTCATTTTTCAAATGTCTCTCTGAAGATGTTTTTCAATGTTCTTCTTGCAAGTGAAATACATATTAAATTTAATATGCCCTACAGGGAGATTTGCATGTGTAATGGTTTGTCTTCCACTTTCAGTGAGAGTAAAAACTAGTGAAAGGAAATTGGGAAGAAAGCACTGAAAAGCCCCTAAGTTTGCTCTACAAGTTTAGGAAAAAAAAGATTATTCAAGGAAAACGTATACGAATCCACTAATCATGCATAACTCATACATTTTAAGGCAAGACTGAGAAATAACTGCTGTTAAGAAGTTAAGCTTTCAAATAAAACAAACTCCAGTAAGTATACTGTTCCTAAGATGCAACTTTTTAAGGCTTTCAAAATCTTCAGCTAGATGTTATGCCACTTTCTGGAAATTACAGTGTTAACTTGCATGAACAAACAGCATCAGGAAAATATGAAAAAATAAAATATGAAAAAAAATAAAATAAAATAAAATAAAATAAAATAAAATAAAA
>VXBB01023743.1:574846-639711 GCA_013399915.1 Illadopsis cleaveri
CAGGCAGCATCCCTGAAAAGTTCTCAGGCTATTGGTAAAAGGTCAGTTAGAAAGTTTGTGCTCATATTGGGTTTGAAATTTGATGTTACATAAATATTAACTGCTCATTGTCAGCTTTGCTAGGTGTTGTTGATGAAGGAGGGCAGAGAAAACTGCCCCTGGCAGGTGCTGCTAGGGGAAAGCAAAGGTGTGTGTTGGAAGCAGAAACACCAGGAACTGAAAAGGCAAATACAAGTGGATCATCATCAAAGGGTTTGTCTAAGGGACATCACTGAGCTCCATAAATGCCATTAAAAATTTAGCTCAAACTTTCTAAAGCACTTTAAAATGGTCCATAGTCGCTCAAGATCTAGATTGAGGGATTTTTTTGTGATTTTGGAGTGCTGTTACAATCATATCCTGGAAGCAAGCTTAAGCCAACCACCCTAGTAAGCAAGGGCTTAGAAAATCTGTACGGAATGAAATCACTCGCAGATGAACACACAAGTACACATTAAGGCAAGGAAGTGCTTCAGTGTCATTGCCATGCAGGTCTGTTCACCTCCTTAGACAAGCACTGCTGTGTGTATGTTTTCCTCCTCTCCACTGAATGCATCAAAATTGGGTTAAAGCATCATGTTTTGACAAACAAGCTCAGCAGAACAGGAAATTATTGTCCTCTGTACAACATTAAATTACTGACATCAGATGCTGTAAATACTGCAGTGCCACAATAAATCTACCAGCATCAGGTAGCGGGGATGTTTTTAATCCTTACAAAACTAGAGAGAAAGAGCTCAGCTCTTTAACAGTAAGAGAAATATCAGAGGTGCATCATAAGATAGGTATATTAACAAAATTTCAGAAGGCAAGGAATAGAAAATTCATCTCAGATTTTCTATTCTTTGTCCTCTTTGCCCTTTTTTTGGCACATTTATCTATGGCATTGGGCAGTAAAGTAAATGAACATTCATTATGCCTGTCAAAACACTCTATAATAAAATGACCTATAAAACTCCCCTTATCCCTTTATATTGATCACTGTCTTTTTTCTCTCCTTAATGAACAACACGTTAGAAAACTATTAATTTTAATCATCAAAGTTTAAGCATATATAATTTTCTTATATATATATATATATANCTGCACAAAAATAGTAATTAAAAGTCCCTACTCCACTCCCCCCACAAAAACCCCAAACCGGAACAAAACAAAACCAAACAAACTACAAAAAAACACCCAAAATAAACCAACAGAAAAAAAGCAACCCAGAAAAATTCTGGGGAAAAACAACGTCTGATATGAAATATTGTAACTTTTCTTGAAATGAACCATTACTTAATAAACTAAATTCTCTGCAGAGTAATGGCAAGTATTAAAAAATGCATGAATGCTCCACTGCTTGTATTCGATTTTATTGTGATGTGAAATATGAAATGTGAAATATCCTCCCACTTCCCCCTGCCACTGCCCATTGGGAAGTATGGTTAAAATGCTGTTGCTGACACTCTCATATTTGAAATATTCAGACATTTTAGAATGCAGAGAGCTATTTCCCTGAGCTCTGGAAATGCTTCTCTGTATCAGATGATATATTGCTATCACTACAGACTGCAAATTTACTTCTAAATTGTAATTTGATATTTCACTTTAATGGCAAAAAGGAAACCCCCAGTCTAGGCTCAAGCAAACCCCTGGGGCATATTCAACCAAGAAGGATTTTTCTTAAAATGGAAAAGACATTTGACAGCAAATTCCCCAAAGACATTAAAGTATTCATGACCAGTTCTACCACAGCATTTCCCATAGAGAGACTTTTCCACATGAAGAATATGCATAATGCAAATGTATTTGTCCTTATTGCCTGGGCCTTCCCATTTACTAAATTTAGAAGACAAGACTTATACCCTTTAGTGCAACAGAAATAATTACTGCAATTTCTGGTGTGAGTGCTGTGGTATTTTCTGTAAACTCTTCTGAATTCCTTGGATTTCTCTGCTTGATGCTTCGTTTAATCAAGTTGGTCACTTGGATTGTGGAAAAGCTAACAGTAGAGACAGATCCTGGCTGAAAAATATCCATCAGCCAGGTTCAAATGTGACTGCTAAGGGATGGTTAATCCAAAAACTTGAAATCAGCCAAATTTTTCAGAAGTATGTTTCTAATACCATTTCAGGTTTTTTTTAGTAGTATGGTATTTCTCTTGCTGAACAGCAACTTTGAGGAGAAAATACAGAATGAATATTTCACCTCCCAAGGGGCATCCACACTCAGAATTGTAAATGGCCATCATCCACCAAGATAAACCAAAGCAAGCTGCCACATTATTTGCAAGATAAGAAGCAAAATATGCAGCTTGGGCACTATACAGTTCTATTAACCTGAGCTCATGTTTCTTTGTATGTGATGCCACAGGCACTAAGTTTAGCAATAGCATTTCCATGCCTCTAAAAGGAGAAAAAAAAAAAAAATTTTCAAACCCTGGAGCTTNATTTTCAGGGTGTTGCAGCAGGTGTGTGGGACCTGTCCCTAAACTGTGCACAGCTCTGTTCTTTGGTTTTGTATTATTTTCTTCTTTTATTAAAACCTTTTTGCTTCTTCAAGACACACTCGATGATGCCGTCGAATAAGCCATTGTTTTAAGCTATTTAAAATGGCTTAAAATTATTTTAAGCAAATTATTTTAAGCCGTTTTTTNCCTGGAGCTTATGGTTGGAAAAAAGGACAGGGATTTAATTACAGACTAAATTCTGCTCAGAGGTTATGAAGCTCAATACAAGTCCTTTTACTTTTAAATAAGCTTCTTGGCCTGCCTAAAACTTTGGAGACCTGAGGATCCCTGCATATACACAGGTCCCAGCAGCTGTTTGGTGGCATATGATACATACAGCATTGCAGCAGTGCATTTCCACGCCCAAACAAATGTTTCCAAATGAGGAAAAGGGGTTTCAGTTACACCCCTGACTTTTATAGAAAAGCACCAGAACTTTCCGTGTTTCTCTCACCGTGGTTGGCCCAGTGCCAGCACAGAGGCACTGGTTGGGCTTTGGAAATGTTTCTCAAAACCTGTAGCTGTTTCTATTGGCGGCAAGCCAAATTGTCCCTCCTTGATCATTGTATACTTAAGAAGGAGCACAGAGGTGCTCAAGTGCATTTTCAGGGTGTTGCAGCAGGTGTGTGGGACCTGTCCCTAAACTGTGCACAGCTCTGTTCTTTGGTTTTGTATTATTTTCTTCTTTTATTAAAACCTTTTTGCTTCTTCAAGACACACTCGATGATGCCGTCGAATAAGCCATTGTTTTAAGCTATTTAAAATGGCTTAAAATTATTTTAAGCAAATTATTTTAAGCCGTTTTTTGTGAGGTGCTGGACACCCTCAGAGTGTGTTGGACCCTCGTGGAGCTAAAAACACCTGGCTCAGCAAGAATTCCAATACAGCATGATATCAATACATTTTCTAGTAGGTCAGAGCTCGGAAATCATGACTGTGGTTTTAAGCATAGAATGTGCTTTTCTTAAAACCAACAGATCAAACCATGTCCTTCCCTCCTGCCAACACACTCCCAGTTCCTGGACAGCCTCAGGACCATGTGGCACAAGTGTGGATGCTTTGCCTGATTGCAGCTTGCAGGATGTGTTCTTCCATCGTCTTCAGGAAGGGTCTGATCTCTGTGGTGATAGAACGCCATACACGAGACACATTTTGTCAAATTCATGACAAGTGATAAAAAACCCTTGCACAATGCATCCTCTTCTTTTGTCAATTATTTTTCAGAGTCAAGATATACAGTGGTGGGGGAAAAAACAGCATTTTGATGCATCATTCATACCAAATTCTTGGATCCTGAAATTCATCCTGGTTACCACATGGATGCTTCTGCTGAAGCTGAAACGAGGCAACAATCACTGAAGACTGTCATAGCTGCATGACACCAAGTTTGTGCTTCCCTGGAAATTTAAGATGATATAACCTGAGAGTATCCCAGTACTCAGTTCTCTGAACCCTTCTCTGAACTGATGCTGAAGTTCACCTGATGGGGTGCTGAGATGTTCAGGGATTTCTTTTGGCTTCAGACTGAGAACTGCTTCATTTTGCTGGGTTAGGTCTCAGCTAGATGTTCTCCTGGTCCCAGTCTGTGCAGGGCAAGAGAAAAGGAAAGCAGCTCCTGGTGGAAATTGGTCTGATTTACACTGCTGTAGCCATCACCCATAGAAGGGAGGAGACTTTTTCCCAGTTCACCTTTTCAGTTGGTTCAAGTGAGCTTACACTGAACAGCAGCCAAAAGAGAAATGCAGAAAACAGAAACTGAAGCACAGTGCTCCACACCATATCCTTAGCCCTTCTTGTGTCAAAAAATTACTGTCATTTTACACCAGCAGCTTAGACAAGACAACTGAAGATAATCCAAATCAATTGTTGAGTTATGTTTGTTGAGTTATTTTTAGCCATCTTGCAGGCAAAGGGCCTAAAATTTCATTTTAATGATTTATAGTCTGTCAGTAATTTGCCTTCTTTTTTTAAATCCAAAATTGCTCTTTCATGCACACCTACAAACACACATGTTCTCCCAATAATGCATCGCTTCCCAGGACTTTAAATTACTAACTTTGGTGTTAAAATAAAGCAGGTTTTTCTTATTGCTGGGCAGAAATTACCATGTTTTCATCCCATTTGGGGAGTAAGTAAAGAGAAATCCCAGTCCTGCTGTAGTCTTTGGGTTTATAGTTGATGAATTTGGGGCTGCAACAGGGAACTTTGCTCCATCATGCTGCTGAAGGAAATGGGCCCACATCCTAAATGCTCCCAGGGTTCCTTTTTCATACTCTTGGCAGGACTTCAGGATTTCTTCCAGCATAGAAAAGCAACTGACATTAGGCTCCATTAACTGTGTTTAAGGGTTGCTCTGTTTATTCCTCATCTCACACCAAAGATAATAAACATCAAAGTGGTAGTTTTTCAAAGAATTAAATTAACGAAAAGAAAATAAGTATATGATCTCTTGAAGAACCATAAATATCATTGGCTTCCAAAGCATTTTAAAGAAATATGTGTACTTAGTGTTTTTAAATCAACATAAATAAATCAGCAATACAGAAAAATAGATTGCTTATGACATTTATTTTCCATTGTGTACTTAAGCCCTTAGGAACATCCATTTTTCCTGTTCAGACCTTGCTAGTTCTTTGCAATTCTTTTTCTAATTTCTTTAAGACCATGTTTCCACAGTTATGAAACTATTCTACAAAAAATGATAAATTGTCCTGTTAGAGATATTCCAAAACTCTATTCTTCATGTCTATCTATAGCACAGCAGTGCATGCTTCTTGGAGACATTAATAGTTGCATTTCATTTTACTATATAAATATTTAAAGTTTGTAATTTCTCTATTGCTGACACAGCCAGTGCCAATGCAATGCCATGTTTCATTATCAGTTCCTAGTATACACATAATCTTGTCAGACTTTGCTTCCAATAAATATAGCATGATATATTTTGAATATTTGAATAGCTGAGTGCCTTCATATTGCTTTCAGCCATGACCTGCTTGCAAATTCCCAGCTAAGAAGTACAACCACATGGAACAATAACCTGCAAGAGTTGTGCCAATATATTTTCATTAGTCATTGACACTTAGCTGCAAAAAAGAAAAATTAAACTGCATCTGTGAGAAATAACTCAACTTGCCTGCTGGATCCCCACAATGGGATGAGCCATATTCAGGACCCGTATGGGTGTTGTTTTAAAATTGTAGGTGTACAGTTCAAATTTAATCTGCCAATGTCCGGTCCTTCTTCAGTGATTTGACAATCTATTTCTCCACAAGAGTTTTCTTGTGCGTGAATATCCAGGAGGAGTGATCACTCTCTCAGCTATTCTGGGAAATCAGTCTCAGTTAATGGTCTCAGATTTTGAGCAGGCTGTGAATTTTCTATTATTCTGCACCTTTTTGAAAGCTGCAAGGTGTTTTATCAAAAGTGAAGATAATTTGGAGGAAGTCTCTCCTTTCATGTCAGATAAGTGAAAATGTAATTTTAGTTAATAGGAGCACTTTGTGAGACTTCTGCTGCTGCATAAGTACATTCAGAACTCTTGAATTCCTGTGGAGTAACACAACATTATGTGGGATGCACCCAAGCTCTAACACAGATTTTGTCTATGCATGATTTTTTATACTTTTTTCTGAAGTTTGTGGACATATAGCAGCCCAAGCAGAGTTACCCTATAATAACTCTGACTGGACATCATGGACCTTCATGAACATCTGCAGTTCAGTCTGACAGTTTCAGAAGACTGAGTTTACTGTGTGGGCTGGATGCAGTGGTGACTGCCTATTTCCCTGTAGCAGATGTGGTCAGCACATGCAATTCAGACAGTCATACACAGTTTGGGTTGGAAGAGATTTTGGGAACATCTTCTCCCAAACCCCCAGCCATGGACAAGGAACCTTTCACCTGACCAGGTTGCTCAGAGCCCCATTCAACCTGTTCTTTAACATTCCCAGGGATGGGGATCCCATAGGTTTTCTGTGTCTCCCCATTTCACTGACATAAATCATTTACAGCAGTTCCAGCAATTCAAGAAGATGTCCATCACCTTCTGTGTCTGAGCTACACTGTACAGTTGTGCAAGCACAGAAAATATGATTCACTGGAAATATTAGAGGCCTGTAAAAATGGATATTTATAGATCTGGTCCCTAGACACTGGGGAAAGCATCTCAGGACCAGACCTGTCCCTCCAGTGTGGTTCTCCCAAACTTCTGTTTTCCTGCTGTGAGTCTTGGTTTACAACAGTACCTGGGATGTGGAATACTCAGGCTCATATTCCACTAACTTGACTGGAGTTAAGACTGAGTTCTGTAAATTACACAGTGGAGACAAAAAGTCTATTTTCTTGGGTGAAATCTCTAACTGCCAGTATCCTCTTTTCTGCTGGGAGAGCTGGCACCATGCCTTTGGGGGGAATCCATGGCTCTATATACACAGAAGGACATAAATAGCTTCCCCCAGCACTGAAGAAGTCCTTCTAAGGGTAGAGATTTCTAAGCCTAAAATTTACATATATAAAGTTCTTAAATTCAATCTCCTTTAGCACTGAAGTAGGAACAGGTCCAAAATGTTAGGTCTGCAGTCAAATTTACAGTGCTGAGCAATATTATATAAAACTACCCCTGCAGTTGTAGAATACAGAGTTTATTTTTTTTAATTTTATGTTGAAAAACCACATGAAGAACAGCAAAACTACAGACTATCTTACAAAAAACAAACTAGAAAGGGGAAGACACATCTTTTCTTCCTCACAGCTCATCAGTCAACATGCACAGATGCATAAGAAACATTTTACCCACAGAGCCCTCTTCCACTGCTTGACCATAATTTGGTTCTTGCAGCTTACTATTCAGCTCAGTTCCTTTCTCCTCTGAAACCAACTGGTCTCAGAATGATAAAGGCTAGTGTGCAATATGGGGGGGAAGGAAGCTGAGGGTTTAATTTCTGCCTAGACTGAGTTTTTTGTTTTCACTTGGACATTCCAACTATTTTAAATATTTATTGGTTATAGCATTTGATTTTCTTTTTCTTCCCAATGACACAAAGAAGAACTGACTTTTATTTTTATTTTTATTTTTATTTTTATTTTTATTTTTATTTTNTTTTTTTTTTTATTTTTTTTTTTTTTTTTTTATTTTTTTTTTCCCCCTGTGCAGGGCCTGAGGGATCTCTGTATCATCTTGGATTTTGTAAACATCTGCAGTAGCACAATTTTAATGGTTTCTATGAATGTATGGGGCTTATTTAATGGGAAAAAAAAATTCTATGACCATGCAAGCTCTCCAGATGCATTCTGAAAGAGATAAAGGATTGACTCCTTTTGGCACTTAACAGACCATTGGTTGTGGTTATTATGATACCCTAGTCAACCCTGGGGATCACAGCTGCTTGTCTTAACATATCCAATGACATGCACGTGGGAAAATTTACATGGAAGTCTAATCAAAACAGAGAAAAACCCGTGAAATTTCCAGTATTAATTTGCAGGTTACGCTCATACAGAGCTGCTATACAGTCTGGGAATGAGCTTTTCCAGAACAGACTTTATAGTTGCTGGAGCTGATCCAGAACCCTTTGCAGTGAATGGTAGTTTCTGAATTACATGGGATTTCCTTCACTGACTTAAATGGTCTTTGGATCAGGTCCATAATGAATTATTGCCTAATATATGTCACAATCATGATAAAATATGTTTGATAAAAATGCCAAGGAAGAAAAGAAGATAAGTTGCAAACTTCTGTGCATTGATTTCCCATTACAAAACTCCCTATTTACCAAATAGCATTGATTCAGACTGCAGCCAATCGCAGTGTGATCAAACCTGTCATTCATAAACCAGGTGTTCTCATGACACTCTTCAAAACTTGAATTCCATTTTTTATGGGGCAGTGATAATGATGTGGTGCAATCCAGATTGTCTACTGGAATTGGTTGTGTTACAGGGCCACTCCTAGTCCTATATGATCCCAGTAATCACTTGTGGTTTGTACACTGCAATGAGCGTCTAAAGCTCTGAACTGAACAGAAGCTGTATTAAAAGTCTAAAGGATCTTATTAACCAATAGATTATATCTGAACTAATTAATAGCATCTCATGTGTGGAGGCCCAGGCCCCCAAGGAAGACCCAGACAAGGTAGGGCATTCAGCACTCCCTTGGAGGGCCACAAGAGTTTAAGAAAGTTAGCCAGTTGAATATTTAAAGCACTTCCCTGTATGTTAATTACCTGATTCATGATTGGTTGTTCTGTACCCCAATCCTCCCTTCCCATTGGTCCAAGTTTCGATCCCCTGATTTGTTTATTAATCTTCTCCCTGATTGGGTAAAGTTTTCAATCCCTGACCCTATTGGTTGTTCGTAAGGCCCCGCCCCCTTTTCACATGTATAAAGAACTGATGAGCAGCTGCCTCGCGATCTATCTCTGGGATGTTGGCTGAAGAAGACTAAAGAAGGCTCTTGGAGATCGATCCTGGCCCCTGTGTTTCTCTTTGGCGCTGCCTCGGACTAGCCCTGCTTAAGAAGCTGTCTGGGCAGCAGAGCCCGGTCACAGCTGACAGGCTCAATGCTCACAGCTGAGCTGACATCAAAGCTGAGCTGAAATCACTTAGGAGCTGAGATCACTCCTAGGCTGAAATCGCTCCACCAGAGTGTCTGCACCACCTGGACTGAGGCTGCCTTTCTCAAAGCGACTCGCTAGGGAAGGTCGCTGCCCTCGAAGATCCAGCTGGAGGCCTAAGCGGGCTGCGACACTCATGTGTGATGATGAGCTTCTCATTTTTACATTTCCTTCAAGTTAATAGGAATAATGTAATTATCCACATGATATGTTCTCTGTCTGAGAACATATGAATATGGGACTCTTCTGTGATTTTAGTTCACCTTGTGGATTAGTTAATAAACAATAAAAGGCTGAGTCAATATATTTAAGAGTACCAGAGTTAGTAAATAAACAACAGCCTTTTAAGGAACTTCTAAGTTTCTATATTTGACATTTTGCCACTCAAGTAATTCCTCCCTAATCCTAAATTACATAGCAAGTACACAGCTAGTTAAATCCTAAAACACTGGGCTGGTCCCTGAGGTAGCCTGGCATTGTATCCACACACATAAAAGCTGTCATGCCTGAGGAGGAGAGGAGAAGTCCTCACTGCTCTGAGAAGGCACTAAATGGCAGGCAGGCATTAAATTAGACAGTAGAGTTATTTTCTTTCTCTTTACTTCCTCCGCTTCTCCCACCCAGGAGGGTTGTTTAGCCAGCAGTAGGGCTGAACAATGAGCAAGCCACTGATGCTCAGGGTGATCTCCAGTCACTGCTGGAGAGAACTTCCACCACCTCAGCCTCTAAACAGGAAAACTCCAAGAAAGAAGATATTGATCCTCCCAGAGGGTAACAGGTACTTTCTAGTTGACCTGAGGTGAGTCTAAACCTAGGCCTGAGAGAAAAACCAGGAAACTGTTCTTCAGTTGTTTCTTCTGAGCAGGAAAGGCAGATTTCCCCCCAGCCTGGCAGCTGCTGTGAACATGCAGTGTCAGCCAGCCCTCCTGCCTGGTGTGTGTAAGAGCAGATACTGGGTGCAGCAGCTGTGAATTCAACGAGGTTGAAATGTTAAATGTTGCTGCTCTGAATATCACATTACTTCATTTCTCCCTTGGGAATGCATATCTAAAGTGAGGAAATTTCACTTCCCATGTGGAAGGCAAGAAGTCATTTTCACCTCCTCTTCACAGTGACTGAATAGATGCAGAAAATGCAAGTGACCCTTTTAGCTCATGAGAGCATTTTGCAGTGAGGTGTATGCAGATTTTTTTGCTTAAATTCGGATAGTGCCTAAGATTAAGCTTTAAAATGGCCTTCTTTCTCTCTGCATTAGTTGGATCAATGGAAGTATCTTGGTTTGTCTCCACTGCTGCTTCTGTTTAGCTGTTGATCTGAATATCAAGCAGAGTGATTTTGTTCCTTATGGACCATCAGCACTAATACTCATCCTCCATTTTCAAGTTTGTTAAGAGAACTATTGATGGGAGTGAGTCAGCACAGTAGTCAGTTCTTTCCCAATTATCGGATTTGTTCCATAGGTTTTATGGGAAAAGGGGAGGGAAGGAAGCAAAAGGTTAGTGGCAAACTGAAATAATAGGACACAGGCACTAAGCAGCATGTACACCAATGGAGAAGGAATTTTACAACCCTGAATACCAAACAAAACTTGAAAAAGCACCAAGAAAGGTGATATTGAAGGTTACAAAGCTTGCATGCACTCCACTGTCCCCAAGGCAGGGCTGCCTCTCTGGCAGTGACAAGTTTATCATCCAGTGTCAAAATCTTTGGCAGGAAACAGATAAAGCCCTAACTCTCAATGGGAAGAAAATGGTGTGTGCAAGTATTGATCCTACCTGAAGAGATGGTCTGTTGTCTACCCTGCTTGATGAGAAAACAGTTTCTTGTGTGCATCTAAGTATATTAAATATCTATTTACTCAATCCTAATAAATTTTAGATTTGGGACAGTATCCAAATTTAACATAAAGACAACCATATAAAAAACTATGTGTTTTTACCAATGTCCTGAAAATCAGTGGCTGGCTTAGAGAGAGACAGAAGGCCTAAATGACCTCATGGATGACAAGGCTTCATTATGCACTGCCCAGTGCCCAGGCAGCAGAGGAGTCAAGTTAAACAGGTGTGCTTGGAGGGCTCCAGTGCCCCCAAACATACAAAGACTCAAACCCTATTCAATATTAGAGGATTAGATTCCAAATGCAAAGCTAAGGAGCCCAGATCACATTACTGCTACTGCTTGTAGAAGTAGCTACTAACTTCTGTGGTTATGAAGGAAATCTTGAAATGCCTGGAGCAAAAGACTGGAGAGGTGTGACTTTTCCCATTCATCTCCATCAACTATTAATAATGAAATCTGAAAGTGACAATTTAATTAGCAATGTTAATGACTTCACTGAGAACAGTTTTAATCAAAACATACAGTGCTTTGCTTGTCTGAAAATCTTCATCTGCTTTATCCTTCTGCAAATCTTATTTTTTCCAAAACCCCTTTAACTTCTCAAAAATTCTAGCACCTTCACCTTCCATAACCCACAGCGTACTTGAATCTGAAGAGAAAGAATAAAATACATCAAGTTTTAAATCAATAGGAAGAGCCTAGACTGACTGTGGTGGTTGCTGAATTCAATTGCATTTTGATCTGCCACACGAGAGCACATTAAGACATGGTCCCCTCCATGGGACAGAGAAAACTTTGGTTTCAAGGTGCTTCTCAAGGCTTTCTATTGAGTTATTTTTAGCCATCTTGCAGACAAAGGGCCTAAAATTTCATTTTAGTGGATTTATAGTCTGTCGGTAATTTGCCTTCTTTTTTTAATCCAAAATTGCTCTTTCATGCACACCTCTAAACACACATGTTCTCCCAATCATGTCTGACTAATTTTGATATATCATTCTCACAATGAAGAATTGTTTACTGGGAAAGACTTTTTGGAAAATAAAAATTACAGTAGCATCCCCAGGATTCTGCATTGCCAGCTTTGGCTAAAACGGGAGTCCATGAAAGAGATAGATGAATCATTATTTTCCCTAAACACTATCAAGTATGATAATCACATCAGTCTTTCCTTTATCGTGACTGAGAAACAAAGATTTGCTCTAAAGCTAACCTTTTTCCATAAAAATTCAGTTATTTTCCCCTGCCAGATGAAGTATGGGAACATTAAAATTGTTAGTATTTTCCTACCTGAAACTCAATGCATGTGACTTCACTTGAGACAGGACGCAGTATGTCAGGCAGAATTATTTTTCCTCTCATTTAGAAGAAACTAGGGAAGTTCAAATGTAAAACAGTGGTTTCTTCAGCATAATTCTGCAATGATGTTAATTTTGGCCTGAATTAAATGGCATTTGTCACCATTAAACAGAAAATGGAAAACACACAAGCTAATTAGAGAGTTCTCTATAAAAATATTGACATTGAACAAGTAAAGTTAAAATGTTTTATTGTCATAGTATGTCTGTTTAAGGAGAAATCAATGCTTATGATAACTTGAAGAACATTAGGATTTTATTTGGAGTTTTTGGGAAACCATCCAAAAAGTCTTGTTTTGGAATATTTCTTCAATATGTTCTTGTTAATGCAGAAACAGTTGAGTGTCCTGGAGTTATGGCATGTCAAGGAGTAATAGGGTGATATGTTCCCTTCTACTCAATAAATGGCAGCATTGTCTATTAAAACCAGAATTTTTAAAAAGTGACTTCAACACACATTCCTGTGAATGAATGATTTGTTCTCTGGTTTGAGACTTTCCCTCACATTCAGGCAAATACAGATGATCAACTGCCCCACCACTCAGTTTTTACATCTTAACATTCTCAGGTCACAAGGTACTGGGAATTTCAGTAATTTACCTGTAATCCACAGTTCCTGTCCCTTGTCTGGTCTTTAGTAGCCAGCCAGAGCAGACAGTAGTTGTCAGGGATTTGCCCTTCAGTTGCTAACATATCTCATGTTTTATTCAGATTTATGATTTTACATCTATCGCAAGTGTGAAAACCCATCTTCCCAAAGGCTGGATGCTGCCTGGGTCTTCATTACAAATGACCTGCACCATGTTCCTTTTAGTTTGTGTGCTTTCCTCCAGTCCACCCCTCTTTTCTGTCTTCTGAACATTTGCAATTTCTTACTGTTTTCCCTAAACCAGGGGTTGCTGAGAGCTGAGAAAATACATCATGTAAAATCATCACAGTTTATTTCTCATGTGATATAATCTTCTCCTGGATACATTCAAAAAGAGCTGAATGGCCTTTTGTTCTCACCCAGCATGTCCATTCTCACTTCACTGAGGTATGTGTTAGTCTGTAGCCCACACGAGGTCTTTTTGGTCTGTAACAAGGGAAGAGTTCCTTATTCCTCTGTTCCAGAGGTGTTAGTGTTGCATTTAGGTAAAGCCTTATAAAATAAGGGCCTTGTTACCCTTGTAAAATTATAGCTCAGGCCTGCTACTCCCATAGAAGGGAACTATGGAAGAGTGACTCAGCTGGAATAGGGGTGGAGAGACATGAGAAAAGGCGCCTGCACCTGTGAGAAAAGAAACTGGTACCTGTGAGAATTGAATCTGTACCTGTGAGAATTATTCTACAAGAATGTGAACATCTTTAGGGAAGAAAGTCTTTGGTGAACTCGTACACTAGCAACTATTAGCCAATGAACTTATTAGCAACAAGGTACTAACTAATTAAAATTGAACGCTATGCTTTTAGAAAACCATTTAAATGTGAATAAAGGGCTGCTATTGCTGCATGAAGAAAGGGTGTCTTGTGCATCTCTACTGCGACATGTTACTAGACACCTGCATGGAACTCTCTGAGGGATTGTTTTTTAAACCCTTCCCTAGAAAGGGGATTCCCACTGTTGCTACATTTGGATAGGAACTGCTGAAAGTTTAACGACTTTTGCAAGCACAAAGAACTCTCCACTGATGCCCTTGACACAGCTAAACTCGTTGCTCACATAATTAGAGTCCCTTTGTTCCAGGGATGTTTTCAGGATTTTCCAGAAAATCCAGACATATGCACATTCAACCAGGTCTTTTTTTGCAAAGACTCAGTCTGGAGTGAAAGGGAGTTCCCCCCAAGGGGCCATATCTGCCAATGTGGATAACATGAACTATTCATATTGCAGATTCCATTTTATTTGAGCTTTAACAGGTGCTGATGGATCCCTTCTTCCCACAGTGGACTCAGGTGCAAGTTGTGCAAGTAGGAAGATAGAATCACTTTCAAAAATCCCCTCTAGAGACTTCACGTTCTCAGAGCATCTGCTGCACTCATTGCTAAATCAATCCATGGCCCCAAGATCATCTCTGACTGTCTAACACAACCAGGACCACAATGTGAAATTATAATGATGGCAAAAATATTTTTTAAAAAAAAAATCCAAGCATCCCCTGAAGTCCAGGGGGTCAAGAATCCTGGGCTAATAGGAGCAATTATAGGACAAGTTCATAACATTGTGCTGTCACTTGCATTAATATTCAAGGTGAATAATACAGATTGACAGATGCAATCAGTGACCTTGGGACAGCACCTTGTTTAGTGCAGAGCAATCTCTGGCTGGGTTTTGTCTCTGATACTAGTCCACAGCTCCCAAGGAGCGTAACCTCAACACTGTGTGCCTTGGCCTAGAACACTTCCACTGATTACCAGCTGCAATTGAAGATTTTTGCCACCCTGCAGGGAAAGAACAGGATCAGACTCAGGAGAAAATGGATAAACAAACCCATGTAGCTGGGTGAATAATCCCCCTATTCTATTTATTGCTGATATCCAGCATATATCAATAAACCTGTGGGATCTCTTGGAGGAATCTACTGAGCACTGGATGCGGATGGTGTACATGAGATGTTTATTTTTTTTTTTTTTTTCACTAAAATGAAGGCTGAAAAATGAGTTGATAATTAGTTTTGGCTATGTGTTCAAGATATAGAATCAAAATATAGAGTAATTTTTTCCCCCTCCCTAACAGGGCTGGGAAAAACAGCAGTGAGCATAAACAGCAGCAAGGGAAATTTAGGATAAAACATAGAGTAATGTTTCCTGATAAAAAGGACAGCCAATCCTTCCACCACTGGAGGACTGTAAAATTTAAGTTGGACAAATTGACCATGAAATCCTGCCAGAAGAAAAGACAGAGAGTAGATAGTCTCTTCTGTCTTTATTTTTAAATTTCTATGAGGTTTTGGGAATCTTTCTGTTGGAGTGGCTTTAGCTGCTTGACATCATCTTCTGTGGCGAGTCCCAAAGCAGAATTCCAGTGAAAGTGTTGAGCAGCAGGGACCATCTGGTATGGCTGCAGAATCCAGACAAAGTTCTACAAATGCTAGAAGATGCCCAGATTTACAGCTAAGGATTGAACAAAAACCCAGTTCCTAGGATTTAAAAACTTCACTTCTGAACCTTCATTTCTCTAAAGAGCACCTCAATCTTTCATTCTCTGCTAGATGTATGTACAACTATTACATACACAAAAAAATGAACAATCAAGGTGCTTCTGAGCAGTGAAGAGAAATGGGCGTTATAGAATTATTGTGTTTGCACTTGTAGGAAATGCAGAGATGCTACAGTCATTGCAGTGCTGGATTGAAAAGAGTATTTATTCTAAAATTATATAAGTCACCTGTCCTTGACCCTGCCTTCCAAGGAAATCAATACTGTACCTGGCATTATGCATGCCAGTAGATTTCAGCTAGCTTTGACATCCAGTTATTTTTCAGCTTGTATTGAAGTCCTTCATTCACTAGTTCCAGTTTCACCTAGGTTTTTGTACAAAATCTTCTTTTTTTCAAGTTTTGTCATATAGAAAATTATTTTCCAATTCACATGGTAGCTTTCTGACAGCTTTTATGAAAGAACAAAAGGTGCCTAATTTACTCCTCTATTGATAATATCACCTCAACTTCAACATGCTTCCAAACTGCTGTGCTTTGTTTTCTGTATGCTTTTAATTACTGCTCTTGTACCTTTGGAAGAGTGAGGTTTTCTTCCCTCCCTCCTGAGAGCTGCCCTGTTCCCCTTAAAGCTTTTATTTTCTTTTCCCTTTGCTATCTTAGTATTGACAGAATCTTCGTTACTATCTGATTCTGTTACCTCTCATTCTTTAATGATGCCATCTCTCTGCCTCAGAACAGTGTTTCTAGGATCATTTATGAATCTGTCCAGGTGTTTTGGAGCAGTCATCCTCAGATCTCCAGTCACTGTGCCCCCATCATGGCACATCTCAGTTATGCTCCATGTGCCTCTCAAACTGCTCCAAATACAAGTAGAGGCTTGGATCACCTTAATTTAGCAATTAGTGTACCAGTGGGTGCCAGCAACATCCCAAGGTCCTTTGGCAGCTCTAGCTGTTAGTGACATGCCTTAACTGCAGTAGGGCAAGGACAGGCTGCAGGGTGGGGCTTTGTCTCCCTGTACCCCCTTCCTTTTAGAAGCATTTTCTTGACATGCCTCCTCACAGACAAAACATCAATGTCTTTGCTAACATACAGCTGCCACAGGCTGAGGTTTCCTAGGCAACATTCCTATGGAAAAGCAAACTACTGACCATTCTCACCTTGCTCTTGTGAAGTCAAGCTATAATTTCATTTATTATCCTTTAAAAATGTGGTTGCCACTATGAAGGTGAAAAAGAAGACAAAGTAGCCACTACTGTTTCACAGGAAGCTGGTCTTTACACACTGCTCCTGACAGCGCAGCTGTGAAAGTGCCCTTTAGGCTCATAACAATTCCTAGGAAAATTAACATCAGCTATTTTTTTAAACAACAATTTTCCCATTTTTTCATTCAATTGGGGAATACCTATCAGCTAGGTGTTCCATAGCTGGGTGAACCATAACTAGTCTTCTTGTTTAAACCAGCTGTGAGGCCTGGGTCCACAGCCCCAGAGGGGAGGATAGTCTCTGAGCTCTGTTGCAGGAGGCTGGTGCTGATTGCTGAGGTCTAAGTGACACACTCTGAATGCTCACAGCACTGCACAAACACAGCTATTTAAGTGTTTTCCATGTCTGTCTCCAGCACACCATGAAATTTTTATTTTTGTAAGCTAATCCAACCCTGCCTCCCTGATAAGCATGGCATTAAACTTAATTGTTTGTTTGTTTTTTGAGGAGGAGGAAGGAAGCAGCAAGGAAAGCATCACACGCTGACGCAATCAAGCACAGGGAGAGAAAAGCAAAACCTCTCCAGCTACAGGTGGCACCTAAACAAATGCTGAACAAGGCAGTACATCAATATGCTCACCCTGTGCTTCCTGGGCTGTCTTTCTCTCAGGGTCTTGTCTTGATGGACTGGTGATTGCCCATTTTTTCTCAAGAGACACCACTAAAGCCTATCAGAGGAACTTGCCATGTCTATTCTTAGCCTCCAGATCTATTGTGGAAGAAGAGAGGTGAGGTTCTTCTGCTAGCCAAGACAAAAAAGAATCAGCTGTCTGCAAGCTGATAAAAGCAAAGCTGCAATTTCCATTTACTTTTCAGTTTCATATGTGCTGTGTTGGGCTGCTTCAGCTCTCTGTCACTGCAAGATTTGGTTTATATTAGAAAAGCTCACATTCTGGGGAGCAGCAGTAGGTAACAGGAGAGCTACCACCACTTTCTCTTTTAGAAAAATCACTCCTAAACAGGAAATAACCCTGTCCTCACAATTACAGCAATTGTACACCAGAGGCATACAAAATAATAAAATAGGTGGCATGTTTTAGATGGCTCAGACATGCACATGACACTAAAAAGAGACTTTTTTTATACCAGGGAGATATGGATTCCTTCTTTTCTACTTTATCCTGAACAAGCTATGGGAGAACATGAGCTGCAGAAGACAAGGTGATCCCATATCAGTGATCCCCAGGGGATTTTCTGCTTCAGCCCCCGCAGCCTTGAAGCCTTTGCCATCACTGTAACATTGTGCTGCTGGCTCTAGAGCAGAACAGATGCAATTCAAAGGCCCTGGTGGCAGAATGCTCAGTACTTGTGTGAGGGAACCTGTGGGCCTCACACGCAGAAGACAATATAGCTGTCTTTGCAGGTCTTGCCTATGACCCTGTGCATTCAACAATCAGGAGGGAAAACTCCCTCCCCTCCACGCTCCTGGAGGGCTGATGCAGGTCACACATGAATGAAGGCAGTTATTTCACACTTGGCTTGCAGAGGGCACAGCATGCGTGTCTGGGGAGCAGAGAGAGGAGGGAATGGGGGAAGGAGGAGAAGGAAAGAAAACAGGGCAATGGAATTTGAATCTGTCCTTAAATCATTCACAACACCAGCTGGATGTAAATGCAATTCACTTAAGAGACTTTGTTTTTTAATGTTTGCTTGGTTTTTCTCTTTATAACTTGTCAAAGGATGCTTTTACTATTTTGGGATTTTTTTCAGAGTAGTTAAGTCCTCTTTTGTCCTCTCTCTTCAGCTCAGTGTAGTTAGAGACTGCCTAGTTTATCTCCAAATCCCAGGAAACCCCAGGGGCTGCCCTCCAAAAGCCTTTTAAAGTTTTGAGTACACTCACTGGGTACATTGGAAAGGAACAAACTACATTCCTTTAGCAATGACCTCCCCAGGCATACCTGGCAGATCAAACCCTGTGTGAATTCTGAAGAGATGCCTCTAATTCAGCTCATGCATGCTATCCATCATGATTCTGCTGTACAGATCTTGATGCTAGTAAAAACCTAAAATTTACTCCAAGATCATCTCAGCTAACATGGAGGTGATGAGTATAATTGTTCATTCCTCTTGGTAAGCCTGATTACAAGCCATGACACTTCCTTACCTGAGACCAAAGCAAACTGAGCTAGTAAAAACTGCTCGTTAGAGGTGTTCTATTTAGAGACAATTGCAATTCAGGATCTTAAAACATTTCAGAGAAACAGAAAAAATAAATAAATCTTGCTGAGGAAGCAAGTTTCAAACCAAATAATCTAAAAATGTTTTCAATTGTCCTTTTTTTAATATTTTATTTGGAGAGGGCACAGGAAAAATAGCTCGAGGGTGATAAAGTTATTGGCACATATTTGGCATGGATGGCACTAGGAAGGCTGACAGGTTTCTTCTTTTTAGGAACCATCTTGCACTCTTGCAGAGCCAAGAATTCCTCTTGGATCAGGCACACCCTGACTGGGATGTGCCTCTGTCTCTGCAATGCTGCACTTACAGCTTAATGTATCAAAGCCAGTGCACATTAATTTTAATTCCTATGACTATGCCATGCTGTAAATTGAGGTGATTCATGAATCATTCAGCTGGAGAGGCATCTTCCAGGAGAGAGGCGAGGCAGATGGTTGTGACAGCTAAACCTCCCCAGCTATCCTAGGTTTAACTTACCCATCTAGGGCAGTATTGTTATTTACTTTCCTACTGAAGTCCTATGAAGACAAAATTTCCCTTCTCCACTGCAGCTTATTCAGCTTTCCTTCTCCCAGGAGCTACTCAGAGCTGTCACCTCACCCTTGTTTGTCTCTAACCAGCTCCAGATGAAATGAGAAAGGAAAGCCACACAGCTTCAGCTCTGGCTTGCTAGTAAGAAACTCCTTTTTTGGACTACAAAGGAGGAGAGCTTGTCTCAGCACCTCAGGCAATAATTCAGAGGAATAGGGACATGCAAGGGCAGGGCAGGAGAAGCTGAGTTTTCTCTGGTATCAGCAATAAATTATCCTAGAAGCCAGGGAGGAAGGTGTTGTGTCTCACTTTCTCAGTCAATGAGCAGTGTACAGAAGAACTAAAATGCTTCTGAAGGCAGGAGAACATGTGGGCTGAACATGGGGTGTTGTGTTATCATCAAATTGCGTGGCCCACAAGCTAGCTCCTTGTCTCTGCAAAGGAGCAGTTCTGACCTGCCTTGTAAAGATTTTATCATAAAGGAACGTCCCTTGTGAAGTCACACTCGCTCATTTCTCTGTCTCTGAAATAAAAGGCTCTCCATGTCCCTCTGTATCTGAGAGGAGGGCAGCTTCTCCCCAGGCTGTGATGCACAATGCATGACAATTCAGGCAGGGCTCTCTGGGAGCTCTCCTATCCCAGGGTAACTCAGCCCCTGCCTATCTTCTAATCCCTGAGATGTTAAGAACAGACACCCACACAGCTCCAGCTCTGGGAAATCTTTCGCCATGAGGGATCTGAGAGCTCATACGTGGTAGCAAGGTCCAGCTCTCTGGCAGATCTCTGAAGCTCAGTAGTCTAGAGTTGTCCTTGGGCCCTCCCTGGTCTCCTAAGGTTCAAGCAAATGGTGAGGCATAGATATGGACCCAAGGAGTGCCCCAAGGCCAGTGCCACAAAAGGATATCCTACTTCCAAACAAGCACTGCAAAATAACTGGAGACTTTAAAACCAGAGAGCTGAAAAGCTGAGGGAAGCCTCGGAATTTGCCTAATTTGCATAGTATCAATTTTGTAAACACCTCAGAAGGGATATAGCTAGAAAACTTGTTTGTACCATTAGACAGCACCTGCTTTGAATAGTAATGAACAAAAAGTGAAGAAAAGGAGAAAATAATGTTCTACAGTTGTATCATGTCTCCTGCAGCTCAATGAAACAGCTCCCTGGTTTGAGCTCATGAACATTCACAGTACATTCATTTTATGGGCTTTGAGTAACTTCTCTCAGTTGAAGGGCTTTTTTCAGCACATATGGGCTTCCAAATATAGTGAAACCAATTTGCTTTGAAAAGCAATATATCTGCTAAAGGGCAGTTTTATTTTCCTTTAGGTAAAGCAGAACTTTTATGCATAGCAGAATCCCAAAATACAAAGCCCACTAATTGGGGGCAGGGAGAGACAGCATACTAAGACTAGTTAAAAATCTGGTGAAATATTTCAAAATCTCAAAGGATCCTGACCTCAAACCCTTTATAACAGCTATTCCCAACTACTCAGGCTCCCTCCAGCACTTAAGCAGGAATGAGCAATCACTATTTTACTACCTATGTGTCTATTAAACAAAAGAAATTGTTTTTACTTTGGAAGCATCATTTGTAGACATTACACTGAGAATACACTCAACAGTGATTAGAGAAAAGCAGGTGTGCCAAGACACCTGATATGTAAAGCAGTGAGACCTTGCTGCCACACCTTGTGCACTTCCCTGTTCATCCCTGCCTTCCCCCCACCTCAGGCTCTGTTCTCACGAGGAGTTGAAGCTTGTTCTTTTTCCTCTTCCTGCTGCAACTCCATAAATCTGCAAGCCAAAGCTAAAACCTGGAGTTCAGAGACTTGTAGGGTCTGGGTGCTATGTCTGCTAGCTGAGGACACCAAGAACAAAAAACTTACAGTCTGAGAGGGGAATTACCAAGAGTTTGCCAGTGAGAAACACTGGCAGTGAGACTGTGCTGGCAGGGTGTGATACCTAAAGTTGAGCGTGATCTGCGAAGTGCAAGGTGTGAACAACATGCCCAGACCCTGGTTGTAAGCAGTGGGAAGTCAGGTTCCAGTTCAGCTCCCCAGTGTCACATCCTGGTGCCACTTGAGACACTGAAGGGCAGCCAGGACACCCATACAGGGCTGTCTGAGGTGATGTGGAGCTTAGGGAAAACTCAGCCTCCTGATGGGAGAAAGGACATTACACCAGAATAATTTAACATATTTTGCTGCATTTAAGTACATGAACCTTGACTCTACTCAGTCTAGTCAGCAAGGGGGTTCACCTGTAACAGATACCAACATTTGGGCTGGTCAGCAGCCCTCCTGCATCAATTGACTATATTGACAGTATGATTATATTGAAATTATTAATAAAAACTTCTACACTGGTAGGGTAGACAAGCATTGGAATAGGCTGCCCAAGAAAGTGGTGGAAAATGATCAAAAATATGTAGATGTAGTGTTAGGGACATGGCTTAGTGGTGGACTTGGCAGTGCTGGGTTAATGGTTGGAGTCGATCTTAAAGGTGTTTTCCAACCTAAATGACTGGGTGAATTACACTCTGAATGTAGTTACACATGCGAATTCCTACCCGCCCCTGGAGTATACATGCCTCCATTCACGTGGGAATAGAGCTGTTCTTTTGGCAGAGAAAGGGGGAACAGTTTGTTTGTGGGTTGAAAAAAATGTATCATCAGTCCCTGTAACTGGGAGCAACCTCTGACTATTTTTCTCCTCAAGTGACTGACTGAATAAATCACAGGGCTAGAGAGCTCAGCTCCCCCTTTCCTGCTCTTACCCTGTGTCTTACCCTAGTTTCATTATGCTGCAGCAGAAAAAGAAGTTTTGGACATTACTCCTTACCTGGCCTCTCTGAAGCCTGGTCTCAGGTGTCTCACCTTGACAATTACACAGTGAGGAGGAAAAACTGAGAACTTTTGCTGCATAAGCATCCCTGTTGGAAGAGACTACCAGGACAGAGAAGGCACATATTTGCTGGTGAAGGGATTCCCTGACCAAGAAGCATGAGCAGTGCCCTACACCACAAGACAACACAACTGTTGAGACACAGCACAACACACAAACAGGGTCCACAGAGTAATATTACACCAAAATAATATCTGGTGGGAGTATTATAGTGTTTTAATCATTATATTCTGAGAACCTCTCTGTACGGTCTGGAAAAGCATCTTCTCCAAACAGAGAGACATTCTGTACCTCAAATGTGCATCAAGTGTTGACAAAATGACACCACCCATTCTGCAATGGCTCAACAGCTAGGGCTTGTACCACCTTCAGTTAGGACATCAAAAAGCTCTTACATTTCAGCAACAGGCCAGTTGGCCTGAATTGCTTCCAGGATATCAGAAAGCTCTTACATTTCAGCAACAGTTCTTCTCTGGCCTATTGTCTTAGTGGAAGTATTTTTTTACTATTCAATACCTGTCACAAAAAATCAAACTCCATATATTAACAAGAAGCTCAGAGTAAGTTAAATATCAATGGATTAATTAAATATGATGGATAATGACTGCCAGCTAACATAGGCATTTGCAATGTTATCGCATGTTTCAATAAACAGTCCTCAAATTAATTTGTGAGGATGGTTCCTATTCTGAATGCATGTTTTGTGCCTTGCCTCCCCTGCCTCACTTCAAAGAACATTATCTGCTGCTGTTGTGTGGTGGCAAGCTCCTCTGCATATGGAAGCAGGTGCTCCCCAGTTATCACAGACTGACATTCGGCACCCTCACTGATGTGTAGATAATGTCAGCCTGGAAAGGTGGCAGACAGCATCTTGTCCAGCCTTCCCTGTAGTATGGAAAGATAAGCATCTCCAGCTGTCAAAATGCTTCTCCTTTCTCCTGTATGCAAAACTTACATCCTATTTGTGGCAGCTGAGGATGAGAGATATGCCCTTGGTTTAACATGCTTTGCAGTTAATCCTCTCCAAAGTGTATTTAAAGCCAACAGCAGTAACTCAGTATATTAAGGGATTTGGTCAGTGACCATATTTTAATGGCCATCAGATTGACAGTGCCCCCCTTTATACTGTAATTCTCTTGTGACACTTATGCATGCATTGCATGTACAGGCTAAAGGGCATGAGGGAGTTTTATAAATCCTGGGGCCTGAGAGAGATGAAACCCTGGCCAGGAACAAAATGTGTGCCATTTCATCAGGTTTTTGTATCGTTACCTATCTCAGTTTGCAGAAACAAGCTGCTTATAATTGCAGTGAAGAGGCTGATGCCTGATGGTTAATATTTTAAGCACTTCAAGTAGCACTTGATGATATAAGCTGGAACTATGGTGCTTGCTCTAAACAGTGGCCTGTGATGGCACAATGTGATGACATGGACTGTTTCAAATCTAGCAAAAACCACCTCTAGGCATAGGTACTAGGCAATAGTAATATAGGTAACTAGTACTGTAGCAGCATAAATAAACTATTTTGATACTAGAAGGAAATATTTTTAATCCTGGTTTCTTGATGTTTATGTGATTGCACTGGGACTGTATTTGTCTGAAAACTGTTGAGTCAGTAGCTGATTTCAATCATCTTTGACAGGGCTTCCAAGGGTATCCTACTTTTGCCAGCTCTGTGAACATTTGGTGTCTGAACAGAGTTAAAAGGGACAGACTTATACCCTGATGAGAGAAGAGGGGGAGATAAGAAAAGAAAGGAAAGATCAAAAAGAGAAAAGGAGACAGAGAAAAGTTCTTGTCTTATTAGATGTCAGCACATTTGCTGCCAGATGCAGACCTTGGTGTATCTACTGCTTGCCCTGTCCCTACTCCTGGCATCAGGTAACCCAGCCCACACACAGCAGCTAAAAAGCAGCACCTGAACTTTACACCCTGCCAAGCACAGTTACAATCAACAGCACAAAGACACCTGAACTTACTGCTGTGGGGTTCCCTGTGCTCCACTCCAGTGCATGGACCTCCATGGGCTGTGGAGAAACAATTGCATGGAAAACCAGGAAGCTGGAAGAAAATGCATTTGACTTCTTCAGGTAGGAGCTGATAACTTTTAGCCACTACAACAGCTTGACAATGGTGTCTCCTGAGTATTTGTGTGCAATTGGGCTTCAACCAGGAGGACTCTGAGCAGCCCTCAGTCATGCTCCAAGGCTATAAATTCCTGGGAGCAGAGGAAGGGACAGATCCAAATCTCCCACAGCCTGGTGGAGACCTTTAACTGGTGATTATTTCACAGCAGGACAAGCATCTGGCTGCTTTACTGACAGGAAGCTGCACAACTCCAGAGCATGTGTTGCATCCCTCTTGGAGGCAGGCTTTTGACTGAAAACCAGACTACCTTTGGTAACACTGCTCTTGGCACTCCCAGTCCCACAGATTCCCATTCTGACACACCTTACCCTATCTGTTCACTGCAGAAAGGATCCACAGAGGATCCACTCCGATGGATTCCTCCAGCAAGCAGTGCCTGGCAGCCACTGCCCTGTGCTGACTCCATCGTGGTCAACAGGTGTAGAGTCATAGAAAGGCTTGTGCTGGAAAGGGACCTTGAACAGCAAGGTAGTGATTCTGCAGCTGAGGAACAGCCTTCCCAGGCCTGCAGACAAGCTGAGGTGGGAGAACCCTTCTAGAGATGGTCAAGTTCAACCCCCATCATTCCAGGTGTGTCTCACCAGGGCTGAGTCACTTTTCCTAAAGCAGCTCGGGGTGCTGTTGGCCTTTTTTACGGGTAGGGACATTGCTGGCTCCTGTCAAAGCTGGTGTCCACCAGGACCCCCTCATCCTTCTCTGCAAAGATGCTTGTGAGTCAGACAGCCCCTGGCATGCTCTGGTACCTGGGGTTTTTCCTCCTCAGAGGCAGGACTTCACACTTTCCCTGGTGAAACTTTAATAGGTTCCTGGCAGCCCGTTTCTCCTGCCTGTTGAGGCCCCTTGGGATGTCAGCACAACTTTCTGGTGCACTTGACACTCCTTCCAGTTTTGTACCAGCTCTGAGCCTTATGCTTTCCCACATCCAGATACTACTGTGGAATGACGCTGTGCCTTGGTGTGGGCTAATTGCAGCAGTGAGATAATTGCTTCAGCAGCTCCAGCCAGGACTGAGCCTTCTGTTTAGGGTGCTGTGGGCGCCAAGAGGCCAGGGCAGGAATCTGGTCTGTTTACTACTCCAGAAGTAAAATTACAGTTCTAGAAATGGACATCCAAGGTCTGAAATGCCTTAGATGTGCAAACAGGGAGACCATGTCCTGAGCCTTCTTTGTAACTCACCCTAAATTGTTAATATCTACTTTGCAACTATTTGTCTGAAAATGTACTTCGTCTGAACTAACTGCTGCGCAGGACTGAACCAGTGTTTTGTTGTGAGACATGCTAGATACAGCAAAAAACACATTTCTACCTCCAACACAAATGCTTGACTCCCCCATCCTTATGTTTGCACAGGCCCAAGAAAAAGTCATGTTTCTCATTGCCTTTTCTACTCGTAGCCACTAGAAATCAGTATAAAAGAAAAAAGAAACAGTGGAAAAAACCTCAGAATCTGAAAATTTTAGTGCAGTGCTACTAGAAATATGGGTGTATTTTTAAGGCTGGTCCATTTCACTAGTTTCATGCCATTGAAAAGGAAGGTAAATGAAAATATAGGGGGTTTTTTGTATTGTGACACTGTTTTACCGTTTCACTTGTAATCGCAGGTTCTAAAATGTTGGGTTTGGGATTTTTTTGTCTGAACAGAGGATTTTACATGTATTTTTACTGCAGGTGAAGTAAACAGAAACAATGGCAATGTAAAATTGCAACTGTGTCTGGGGGAAAGGTAGGGAAAATGACGAATCTATAATCACACCTCTGTCAGCCTGGCTGCTCTCAGCTCAGATGGCAGGATGGTGCTCTCTAGGTATAATGGAGATCTATAAATAGCTGCATCATTATATAACCCAGCAGCAGTCTCATTCCCTTTCTAAGTATAGGCTGTGCAGCAAAGGACAGTCTGGTGATGTGTTGCTCCTAATACCGATTAATAACATGACTCATACTGCCCAGCTTATAAAAATGAAATGTGTGCCTTGGAAGCACTGCACAGGATAGGGTGAATTTACACGAGGAAAAAAAAAAAAAATTAGGTTTGTTTTTGTGACCAGTGAAGGAGAAACTGAAATCTAAACAATTTCATGATGTGGGGCAGTATTTTCATTATGTGTCTCTAATCATAATGACTTTAAAGAAATGTGAAGCTGTCATAAATGAAATGTTTAATGTCTTGTGTTCTGTTCATTAAAAAATAGTTTATTGCCTTTAAGTAATTACTGCAAATTCATTTGGGGGTTTATAATAATCATACATTTCCTAGGTCAGCATGGCTGGCATGCTTGGGATGCTGTTCAAAGGTAGGCTGTGTTCACCCAGGGTACGTGTGCAGAGCTCCCACTATCAACCAGGCTGCACATGCAGAATGGAGGGGAAGTTTTCAGTAAAGTGCAAATATTCTTTATGTAAAGAGCTTTGAGATCAATGCAGCAAATTTCATCTAAGGCACACTTTGACCTTCAAGCTTTAATTGTCATAAATAGTGAGGCATGTACGCCCTTGTTCAGTCATGCTGCCTGTGTGCTCCCTCACATCCAGGCTGCAATCAATATTGTCATTTCACACACAAGGATTTTGCATCCACCTTTTTGTCTTTACAGTTAGGGTGCTGTCTCTGTTGAAGCCCTTGCTGATGTCTTTATTTAATTATATGGCTAAGGCGAATGTCTAAACTGTGGCTTTAACTTTGATGAAAAGTGCTGCAGTGGATTCCCCTTATAGGTCAGGACACTGGTCTTTGATCAGGAGGGAAAGAGCCTTCTGCAGTGAATTGCAGCATCATTTTGTACCATCTTTACCAATTTGTCCAGATTTTCAGGTCTTTCATTAGAAACACTTCAGTGGTCTTCTAGGAGCCTGCTTAGGCAGTAAAGCAGTTCTCAGCAGGACTAAATGTCCCTTGGACAAGTGAGGCAGTTCTTGCTCACCACTGAAACACGTGCTGCTGTGTGAGGCTACGGTTTGCTGGCTGGGAGGCCACACACATTGGATAACACAGTCTGAAACTACAGCCTCCACTTCCTTCTCACTTACATTTTATCCACTGCTTCTTCAAACTCCAGCCCTATAGTTCAACAGTAAATCGACCATTTCCTCACCATACAATAGCCTATGGTGTTTTGCTGAGAAAAACCTCAGGTTAACAAGCACCAGAGAAGAGGGAATGTTATGCATAACTTCTTTTTTGCACTATCTCGCTGACTTTTCCCAGACTCTTGTTTCAAGCAGTTAGGTGTTCCATTTGCACCTCCAGCAGCCACAGTGTCAGTAATCCTTAATTTAAACGATTTATCTGAGCTTCCCATCAAAACAATATTTTTCCCTCTTTCCCCTCAGGATGTAGAGCTCTGCTCCAGCTGCTTGCCTTTGACAGATTTACGGTAATAAAAAATAAAGTAAGAAAACTGTTATTTTGCTTTCAAACACAAATCTTTTGTGACAGATTAGACATGGAGGGATAACCTACCCGGCTGGAGGAGTCAGGTATTTATCTGCAGGACTGCGCAGCTGTATTCAACAAAGACATGGTACCAGCAGCTTGATCTTGGTCATGTGAATGACCTTAAAACCTTTTAAAACCCAGGGCAATGCTAGAGAGACACTTAAAGGGAACTTGCACAGAAATGACAATCCTTATCAATCAGGAAGGTTCCTGCACTGAAAGCCTCAGCTCTGCTACACAGCCCTTAAGGTCCCCACCAGTTCCAAGGGCCCACACTCAGCTGAGGCTGAGGAACAAGGCACCAGCAGCCAGCCCACAGCTGCCTCATGCCATGTGGGATATCTCAAATCCTAAAATATGGCTCTTGGGGGCTTCCCAAACCTGACAACTGTCATGAACCCTAGACCTGCTGTGTGGTGAGGAAGAGCCATACCCAAAGAGGAGAGCTACCATTTTGATGAAAAGTCACATACATAAAGATTTGTGTATTCCTAGGTATTTCTATCTGGCTAGAATGGACCTGAAGAGAGGCTGAAGATGGACAGTGAGGCAGAAGATGGCTTCCCCCCAGAGCCCCCTGTAAGTATTGATCTGTAAAGCATTTTTAGAGTAAATATAAACTGAGTGGACACTTTTGTGTTTATGTTAAAGTGCTGCTTGCATTTAAAATGAAAAGAGGCAGAGGAACACATTTTAGATACTTTTGTGAATTGTGAGCTTTCCAAAGAAAACCAGGAAACCAGACTGCTCTTTCAGGAGCCTGCAGATCTCATGGGAAGGCTCTTGCACAGGTGTTGCCCCTGGGCATATCAAACCCCATGCAGCAAGCAGATTCAGGGTAATTAGGTCTGAAGGCACACGCAAAAGGTATTCTGATGGTAACACAATAATTAAGTCCTCAAGCAAGTACTGGAAGAGCAGGGATGCTGTTCTCTGCTCTACTCTCTACCAGAAAGCACTGGCAGGTTCTCTGACACTGGACATGTTGTGAGGCTACACCACCGCCCCAGGCAGACAGCCTTGCAGGCAGGATTTAAAATTCATGTGGCTGGCACTTCCCCAGGGGCCAGCTCCTGGCAGCACCCTGCCACAGCTGCTCACTTGATGCTCCTGAAGGCTCTTGGACTCACCTCACCCTGTCTGTAGTTTCCAGCCATCACCATCCATACCTCCTCAGTGAATACACTGTGACTCATTTATGCTTTCTTCCCTGACTGATTAGTTTGGAACAAGAGACAAATCATGAAACCCCACGCCTTTTATTGATAATTTGCAGATGGGTAAAATGGTTCAATCCTTGGTATTGATCATTAGTTACATCTGCTTCCCCACAATTATACAAAACATGGCATTTGTTGTTTGGATTGTGCAGGTTAAAGCCACATCTAAGGAGAAAAATATGCCTCCCTGTGGCTCACTGTAAAGCCTCTTGTCTTCTACAAAACAACTGCAGGAGCACGAAAGAAAAAGAAGTCATGTGGTGCCTTAAAAAACATGCTTGTGGTCCTGTGGAGAACAGCAAGGTTTTCATTTAACAGCTGCAAGAAAAAAGTTTAAGGTCCAGGACAAGCCTTACAAGCATAGACTGGAATTTGTTGAATCTTTGAAGTTAATACACAAATGGCCAGGCCAGAGTAAAAAGATTTACAAAGCTAAAAAACATTTCTGGCTTAATAAAACCTAGTTAATAAAGCTGGGAACTGAATATCCATCCTGCCCATTCCCCTGTCTGAAAGAGCCACATAGGCCCTGTCTGTGTCCACATATTTCTCCAGGGTCCCTCCAGGCGTGAAAGCCTCTCCCATCTCCCCCACTGCTTTTGGCATGATGTGCCATGAGTCTGCCTGACCCAAAAAACCCTCAGCACCCTCCATGCTTTGCATATCCAAAGTTAATGCAGCAGGAAGCATATGCTAAAACATTCTAACCTGGCAAGAAACCTTACAAGGGTAAAACTTGAAGATTTTACCCTTTGTTAACACCATCGCAGTTCATTCAAAAGTTGGAATTATTTAAAACCTGATGTATATTAATCCAAAAGTAATTCTAAATGGGTGGTTTGCTCAGCAGCTGCTTTCTGTGATGAAACCCTTGCTAAATCTAAAATAGCCTTTATTTTATTCTAGCAGTAACAACCAAACCAGATGTTTCAGCCTACATTTCATATTTGAAGGTACTACTGATATAAAAATAACACCCTGTAGGATGGTCCTACATGGTACTGTCTATGCCTTGAAGAGACAAGAAAAAAAGGAATAACCTGGCAAAGAATTATCACCTTTATTATATAGCTGAGGAACAGAGGCACTGAGTGATTAGCTGTCTTGCTCATAATACCATTGGAAAGCTATAGCCAGACCTAATAGGGTCTGGTTGTGCCAGACAATATGTTCTCACTACACTGCCATCTTTCTTCACTGGTGTAAATGGCTTATTTTAAAAGTAGATTTTCATTGGCATCAGCTTGGTTAAAGACACCCAATTTCTCATGGCTGAATCACACATTAAAACTGAAGAACCTTTATTCTTCTGCTGCAGATGACTGCTGTGGACAGCGGCAATTAAAGCACTCAAATACTACCAAAAAAGTAACATTTTAATTTTAGTTTTAAAAAAAAATCACTAAAGTTTCAAGACCTGAAGAGAACATTAAGAAAAGATCTTATTATCCTTAACTCTGTCTTATACTGTCAGGTGACAGGTGTGTGATTCTGTACAATATTGCCATAAAAAGCCCAAGATTTAAAGCACCAGTAATATCCCTGACATACCCTGGAGATGTAATAACCTGGGGCACAATGTTCAAAATCCCTCTGATTCCAGGTGACAACATCCAGAAGTGTGCACTGTGTAGAGAGGTTGTTGGTGTTTGTACTTTGCTGAGGAATTTTTGTTTGCTGGTGTGGTCATTCCTCTCACTGAATTCTCAATTTAATGGAGCAAAATCCCCATGATAACAAACTACAACAGGGTAAATTTTCCTCTGGGCCAGCTGCCTTGTTTACATAACATGCTAACTTCTGTTGCACTTAAGTGTTTTATAAGAATATATAATTGGAAGTGTAACATTGGGTGCAGGGATTGCAAATAAAGTAACGCTGTATTAATTACTTTCTTTTTGCCTAAGTTTCGTCTGGGCTTCTAAATTTTGATGTAACAAAATAGAGAGCAAGACTAGAAAATGTGAATCACTTGACACTTCTGAGCAGCTGTTAAGGGAAGGAGTGATGATTGGCCCTAAAAATAAAGGAGTGGAAGAGCAGACCTGATGCTCCAGGTGGTCTGTGTTCCTATAAAGCACCATAAAGGGTAAAGCAGCCGTGTCTCTGCAGTCCCTGTTGGAATTGATCTGGAAATACACATAATCAGGCCTGATTGTGTGTTGCAGACTGAGTTTTTCTGCCTGGAGAATGGCTCTCCCAGGGATTTCCAACTCTCTAAAGCCCTTCCACACAAGTCCATTAATTATTGTTTCTCTCCTGAGGACTCAGAGCCAAACTCTTGGTGGCACTAAAGATAGTTTCAAGACTCTGCAGCTTTTCCTTAGCACCAGATTTTCCTCCTGTGCTTCTGCTTTTGCCCTCAATGTGCTCGCAAGTTGCAGGAACTGTATTTGGGGTTGATGCTTCCCAGTTGATTGGCAGCAGGTGAGCACAGTAATGGTCTCTTCTCTCCCTATTTTTACCCAAACTTTATTTTCTCACATTAGCGAGCTACTTCATTTGTGAAATAAAATTAGTGGCCCAGGTGCAATCTATTCCTAGTTTTTCCCAGACAGGAAATTTTGGCAGCACCTAATCTGAGTGTCAGGGGTTCTGCTAACCAGTTTTCAGCTTCTAGTCCTCACCAGGAGGAGCTGAGCTGCTGCTGCCTTGTAATACAGAGCATATGCTTCCATATTCCCTAGAGAGCCCAGTCAAGCATAAAGGCACTTCTTTATCTCAGAGAGAATACATCTATGGATTCACCAAAAAGACACAAATGGGAGATAAAGCAAATGTGGAGAGGACAAAGACAAGGGAAGATGACAGAAGAATTCATAATTTCTTCCACTTTCCAAGCAGCTCTGAGAGCCAGTTGCGACCTCTTTGCAGCACTCATCATACTGCAAACAGGGATGTGTTGTAAAATATTATTCAGGCAAGAAAGAGTGTTCCATTATTGCCCTAACTTTCCCAGCCCAATCTACCTTTTGCAGCAGACATCTATGCTTTCATAAAACTGCCTTTCTTTTTCCTCTCTGACTAGTCATAATTGCACATAAATCTTTATCACAGAAGTTCGCTAATCTAGTGAGACCACTTTCTGCAATTTAAGGAGCTGAGAAACACATTACATTGTTAGTCAAAAGGGCAGGAGATAAAAGGCTTGAGATTTCTAACTTAATTTGAGATATTCTGTGCTTGTGTTGTGCGATAATGTTAAAAGTAAAGTGTGGGTGGTCACTGGTTTTATAGTATCTGAAGTTCTCAAGGGCTCCTCCCAACAACACTGCAAATAATTCACTTACTATCCAAGCTACCATGCAGAGAAGGACATTATGTTCCAAACCTGTGGAAGAAAACCATGACAGAACTAGTAAGGAAATGTTTTCTTCTGAGCATGTCAAGGATTGAAGGCCAATTGATTTTTCAGAGGAGTCAAAAGCAAAATGTATCTCCTCAGCATCTTGAAATCCAGGTCTTATTATACTTTCTCTTTGTAACTGTGGCAAACAGCCTGCTTTCATGGTTTCCAGAACACTGTTCTCCAATTGCAAGTCAGGTTACTTCATTATTTCTAGTGGGGGAAAAAAAAAAAATCTGTGAGGAATCAGACAACTGGAGAAAGATCAGAGGGCAGCACTTCTTTAAGTACGTACAACATAAAAAACAACATAAGTGTTCACATTTACAGAAGGCTGGATTTTTAGACTAATATCCACATTTGGAAAGGAACACAGTGATCTTGTAGTAGGAGGGTAGTGCAGCTTCTTACAAGGAAATGAAGTAGAAACAAAACTTTTGTGCCAAAGTTTCTTCTCTTCAGATTTAATTTGTGTTTCCTGTGGTACTTGGTCCTTCCTTTTGTGATACACCATAATGCTTGAGCCAAAGCTGTGGCGTCTGGATCTCTGCTGGGATAAAGCTAAGGCAGGTTTTCAAGCTAGAATTTCCTCCATGGGTAGTTTGCCATATGCCTTTGCTGCCTGATGCCATTTTAGATCAGACTGAAAGAGGAGAGTGTGTATGAATTTTAATTGTGGCTAAAGCAGGAAATCACCTCCTCACTCCTTCAGTGGCCATGTGTGCTGGATGAGTGCACTCCACATTTCAGTGCCTTCTGAAAGGGTACAAGTTCAAGGCTATACTTTCTGTTATCCATTTGTTCTTTCAATATTGTCCTCTATTCCAGCTAGGTGGCATGCCAGAGCCCATAAACCTCTTAATATTCTAGCTTTACCACACAGCTTTTACAAACAAGGTCATAGAGAACAGAAGGAAAACATATAATTAATAATTATCAAGACTTACTGCTGTGTGGGCTTCAAGTCCCTGCTCAGAAATTAGAACCAAATTATTCCAAGCTTTAAAAAAGGCAGTTAGGATATCCAGCATACCTAAATTATCTCCTCTGAGAGACTACACCAGCTCCATTAGCTCCCTGCATGTATTTTGCTCCATGCTAACACATACTTTAAATCACAGCAGCTGATTCCTTCCCATTGCACTTTCCTCACTCCCCACACTCCCTGAAGTACCTTTCCTGTTCCCCTTGCCTCGTCTCCTTCACCCCAGCCTCCTGTTAATGCCAGCTGATCTGGAACAGCCACACATATTATTTAGCAAAGCAGGGGAAAAAAGGGAAAATATTTCAAATTTTTTTGAAATAGCTGCAAAAATAAGTAGTGCAATCCTAGTCTCTTTAGGAGTCCTCCAGGTTTGTTTCAGTCAGTGAAATGAGAGGGAACTACCAAGGAAGGTAAACCCTTATCCATGGTATTTCTAAGGAACTTAATTTAAACAGGATGTGGTGGCACTCCTTACCAAAATCTGAAAGTTATCCTAGTAATCTGAAAGGGAATTATTAAGGATGCATAGATTTTAAGACAAGGAGGCACAAATATGTTACCTAATCTGACTGCATAATCCTGGATATTGAACTTATCTCATGTTCCCCCAGGTTATCCAGCAGTTTATTATTATGTAAAGAATTATTTTCTAGGCAAACGTGTTTATATTACAATCTAGGACTTGTTCACTTACCAGTGAATTTCCAGAAGGAAATTTACTTTGGGTTTGGAAACTTGGAAAGTTGAGTATACATCCCCATAAGGGACATTTTTAACGGATGGGCCAACACTCCCCTAGAAAAGCTCTCCCTGAGAAGTCTGTCCTCTTGTAGCCCCTCTGCTTCAGATTTTATATATTCCCTCATCAAACATTGTGCAAGTCCTTGGCCCAGAGAAAAGGTCTGTGGTTAGTCAAACAGTACTTCAAAGGCATCTATTTTTTCCTAGTAAAGTAATAAATTATTGACTCTTAGATTATGATATAAACATCTTCACCTAGAAAATAATTACTTATGTTCTTCTGATAAATAATAGAAGGAAATCAGATTAAGAGCATTTATTCCATAAATAAAAAGTAGAGATTGTATCCAAACATCTGTCACCAAAGAAAACGTTTCTGGAACTCAAATCCATTTGTTAATTGTCTCCTCTCTGCCTGGAATGCAGCTGTTTAAGTAATTTCTGAAGTAGCATCTATGTCATTGACAGACATCTGTGCAGAATCAGTGATGTGCAGAGAATACTCTATTTATAGAGAGGCAATCATGCCTTTCTCTCCTTCCCTCCTCCCACCCACAGCTCTTTGCAGTCATATCAGGGGAGTCCCAATCATGGTATTAATTTCTTTTCAGCTGAAATGTACCCATAAAGTTTAGTGGAGAACAAATGAGTAAAGGAAAGTGAAGATCATTTTTCTTGTGCTGAAAAGTATTTTTAGATACCAACCATGGAGATTCCTTAATATTAGAAAAGGGCAGGATTTGCTGAAATAGAAAGAACATAAAAATAACATTTTACAAATAGTATAGCATCTATTATTTATCATAGCAGTCTTTGAGTAAAGGCCCAAAGCAAAATATTTGACTTTGAAGATGAAAAAAAAGTGGTGGCAACTATCACAAAACCTTTTTTGTTTTCTTTATGAATTTTTTTTTGTTGAAATACAGCCTCTACCTAAAACAATCTTGCTGAAGAAAAAGAAAATAAAAGAGTTTTAGTTCTTTTCAAATGCTCATAGAAGAAAGGAAAAAATTCTTTACAATATTTCATAGATGAAAAACATTTATGAAGAGACCAGTTCTATTTAATTATCTATGGCTTTCTATGGAGTTAGGATGCTCCCATTCCACAGCAAGCACACTGCATCATAAACTTATCACAGTAGTTCTCATGTTCCAGCCCCAAAATAACTGAACTTGATTGAATGCTTCTTAAGAAGAGGAATAGAAAGGTTCTTAAGACACTTTGTAGTGAAACACATACTAATTATAGTATTATTTAAGAGTAAAACATTTCAAAATGTGCTTTATTTTACAGTGTGAGGGGCTATTCCATTATTAAAAATCATATATTATTCACCTACAAAGAAAATGAGTTATTGCTCTAAAATAGAACATACCCAGCAGGGCAGCAAACTCCAACATGACAGAGTTGTGAATGTGAAGGCATTCTAGCTAGAAACTGTTGTTTCCAGGAATCCTGTGCTTGACAGCAAGCTTTATATGGGCACAGTTTAAGTAAAATAAAACCAAGCAAAACTCCTATGAAATACCTTCAACACCAAAGAAATGATTACACAGGTCCACTGTGAGGGGAATGTGTAGGTTTTGTGCTTACTTTTGTCTTCAGAATTTTATTTTTGCTTATTGTCTGCATTACAAAGAATAAGAAAATTTCATATACTGGCTTGTGTGTCTCTGCTCAGAATAGCAATGGATCTTATGATGACTTGGAGGAAGTCAGGGTAGCCCGGGGTTCTCATGGCTTTGCTGAGTCTCAGCAAAAGACATTGCACAAAATTAGCCAATTGTTTCACTATTCAACAATTCAATGTATGTCCATGTTGTTACTTGCAATTTTTTCATAGGCACAATCTGTATAAACAGCTCCAACTTCTATTAGAAATACTTCTAAATAAAATGAGATTCTTGCAAAGATCAAGAGATAGAACTGTTATTTGTGAATACCTATTCTGCAAAATATCTTAGTTCTGTTCCTGTGAAGGTCAGAGTTAGCTGTAGGCATTGTAAAGCCTGCTGACTGGAATGAGTGTCTTCTACAATTAGCTGAAAATTTTTCTGCAGCACGAGTGGGGTCATCTCTTGGGTTTTCCTGGCCTAAGAGAGATATCTAAATATTTTAAAAATACTCTGCATTGCCATTCAAGCTCTGCTGAAAGGCAGTAATTCAGCTACCTGTTCTGTAGACTCATTTCATATTATTAATCTCAAATGTTTTTGCATCTCATGCAGTCAGGCTCGGTTCTGCTTCTGATTGAGGCCAGGCTGCAGAGGGCTCTAGGCAGCCTGACCCAGTGGGGCATCCCTGGGCAGGGGATGTGGAAGTACATGACCTTTAAGGTCCCTTTCCACCCAAACCAATCTATGATTCCATGATCAGCAAAACCAGGCTTGCGTTGCTAATTGCACCAAGGTCCTGTATAAACCCTCAAAAAGAGAACAATTCATTTGTTTCAAATCTGATAAACCATCCAGCAGACTGATCTGTTTTCCCTCAAGCTAAACTATCCAAGAGCCAGTGTGACTTGACTTCTTTGACATGATACAATCTACGGACTAAGACAAACCTAGGCACACCTTTTGAAAGTCTGAAGAGAAACCCTGGCAAATGTTCACAACTACTGCTGCTCATGGGAGAGAAAACCAGAGTCTGAATAGATATGAGCTTATTTTAAAGCCCACATGGCAGAGCACATCACAGAGACAGTCCTGAGTCCCAAAGCAGCACTGCCCCAGCAGAAGGAATGCTAGGAAAACATTTAGCAGAGAACAGCTTGAGGGTAAACTTTGCATTAATTTGCTTGCCTACCTCAATCTTTTCCCTTTACTGAAGGCTTTTACAACCACCGCATTTGTCAATGTCAGACACAGATAAAATGCACAGCAGTCAGGACAGAGATTAGTGGAAAACTGGCCAAGGGTTGCTCCCTCCATTCAGTCAAGTCCTTGTGTCTTGAAGCATGACAGCTTAAATTTTTCAAAGCAGTTATGTAAAATTGAGACTGCATTTGTGTCCCCTGCAGCAGCAGGTCACTCTGCCCTCTGCCCTGGCCAGGAAGGCTCATCTTCCTGGCAGGGAGCAGAGAGAACATCATTTAAATTAACTCCTTGGCTGCCCATGAAGAACTATTCCACAGCAGGCTGGGAAAGTGCCACACCACTTCTGAAGGCAAAACCACCTGTTCATGATGAAGGACAAAAAGTCCATTTTAATGCACTGTCCATGTGTGTGGTGCTCTCTGGGATCCATGTCTTTCCCCCTAAATGATGAGGCCACAGGTGTACTTGAAAGCCAGAGGGCAGATAGATAAATTTGCTGTCATCCTTTTTTTTTTAGTTTGTGTCAATTTTACTTTATTTTGCCAACAGCCCCAAGAAGGAGTTTACTTGCTGACCTTTCTTAGATGTGTTGTTACATGTCTGAAAATCAATTTCTAGAGTTATCTGTTGTTTTTGTGTTTTTTTTTCCCCTCCCCTGTGGCACTTTGAAATGTGTAGGTTGGGGAGAGATAAGTGATATAGGTTTGCTGGACTGGCACAAATGTAACAGGGACACAATTTATGATTCAGCTCATTCATGGTAGATTATATGCTCTTGAGATACTTGATGATTTATAGCTGATGTAAATTGTGATACTTACTGTGCCATTAGCAAAGCCATTATCTCTGTCGTGAAAACTTAGAATCAATATATGTCAGCAGAGACAGAAGCAGTATTGTGAGCTTGCTGATAAAAATGGGTCTGAGGAGAAGCATTCTAGGATTCCATTTGACATGGGCCTTTCAGAATTCTGAGAATAGCAATTTTACTAATGAAAATCCTGAATTCAGGTAGTTATGTCCTTTGCAATTATCAGGCATGTGGTAATGGCCAGAGTGCATTAGCAGCCTCTCTCAAAAAAGAATTTTGCAAGTCACAACTAGGAAGAACTAGCCTGTAACATGATGCTGCCAGCCACTTTCTAGATAATAACTAATAATATGTTGAAATATTATTTTTTATCATGGAAATGAATTCCCAGAATTAATTATTCTATTCTGTAATTGAAGAAAATGCATTTTTGGAGAAATGCAGTACTAATTAGAGCCAAAGAAGAGGATCAGCACCATACATTTAGGCCACTGAGAACAGGCTGGGCGTCACATGCTGGACATACAAGACAAACATCTGAGCTAGAGCTTTAGTGAGCAAGCCAATGACTACAGTTAGTTCACATTAAATAGTCACACAAGCTATTTGTTCAACTATTTGTTCAGTTTAAAAATCATTGTTTTTCAAGTGACAGCTCTAAAGATTTACTTCACTAAACAAGCCGTCTTTTAAGATAGTTTGTTTTGTGTTTTTTTAAGGAACTACTATTTGTACAGGAGGACAGCGGAAAGAACCACCTGCCCTTTTCTCAAAGGTACTTCTGAGGTCTCAGGCTGAACTGCTTCCAGAGTTCTGGAGCACTTGATGTAGCAGTCTAGTTTAGTTCACTCTCGAAACAGTTATCAACCATGAAATGCTGATCTCTCTCTCAAAAGATGCTTACATTTCTCACTTGTAATTTGATATGAACAGCATTTACCATGCAATGAGTCAGGATTTTCCATAAGGCACTTAATAGCTTCACAGTCATTATGTTTGGCCCCTGCATCAGTTCCTTCGCTCTGGCTCACCACATCAAACAAATCCCAAAGTGCTCTTGTGTCTACCCTTGCATCTCAAATGCTCTCAACATCCCCATATCTAGACTGGCCAACCAAAACAGTTGCTTTTATCATTGTCTCTAATCCACCATCTTCTAGTTTCACACAGTGTTGCTATTATAGGATTAACACTGCCAGAGAACTGGAGAGTATTGCAGGTTTGAAGAGAACTCTGCCAATCTCCAGTCCAGTTCCCACTAAAAGTAGGACCATCTAGAGCAGGTTGCCTAGGTTGCCTCCTGTTGAATTTGAATGTTTCCTAGGATGGAGACTGCACAATTTCCATAGGCATTTGTGTCATTGTTTGACATTCCTCACACTGAAGATGGTTTTCCTACTTTTATAATTTTCCTTATCCCTATTTCTGTCTGTTGTCTCTTTTCTCCGCACCCTTATGACCAGAGTTTGGGTCTGTCTTCTCTACACCCTTCCATTAAACAGCTGTGGACAGCAATAAACTCTCCCCTCTGCCTTGTCCTCTGCTTAAAAAGACAGTCCCCATGGTCTTTCCTTTATATTGATGTTCTCCAGCCCCATGAACATCTTAGGGGCTGGAGCTGAACTTGCCCCAGAAGGTCCATATCTTTCTTATAGTGAGGAGCCCAAAACTGGCTGCGGAACTTTCAGCACAACCTCATAAATGCCAAATATACGGGAATAGTAATTTCCTTGGACCCCCTGGGTCTGGTTTTGCTAAAACTGTGTAGGAGGTGATTGGCTGCCTTTGCCACAGGGATACACTGCTCACTGATATTTAAGTTGTAGCACCAAATTGATAGCTCCGTTTTCGCAAGGTTGCCTGCTAATCACTCAGTCCCTGGCCCAGATGGTTACAGGGATTCTCCTTTCCCAGGTGCAGGATTTTGCACTTCCCTTTGCTGAACTGCATGAGGGTCCAATCAATGCATTGCTCCAGTCTAGCAAGATCTCCCTCTACACAACTTGGCATCAGCTTTGAATTTTCTGAGTAGTGCACACTGTCCTATCATCCAGGTAATTTAAAGACATAAAACAGTCGTGTCCCAAATATGAATCCCTGAAGACTTTCACAGCGACCATCAACTAGATGCACATTGTACTATTGATTAAAATCCTTGAAGACACATAGTCCAGGCAATTATCCATTCACCTTATTGCTTATTTTCTGCTTAGCCAAGCATATCTCACCAATTTGGCTATCAAGATATTGTCAGAAACTGTCGCAGCGAGTCCCTCGACCCGGCTAGCCCTGACTTCTGTGACAATGCCCAGGGGTCTTCTGCGCCCACCTCCCCCGCCGCATCCGCGATGGTGGATGACAGAAGAGATGGGACTCTCAGAGGCTGGGTGGAACTTGGGTTTATTGAGGGCCTGGGAGGGAACCTCTCACCCCAAGACCGGGGCCTCAGAGAGACCCTGATCCTGAGATGCGAGAGGTTTTTATTCAAGGGCTAGCTCAGGGGTAGATACAGAAACAAACTAATGGGGATTAACCGGGGTGTGGCTGCAAGCATAACGTACATGAACAGCAACAAATCAAAGGACAGTGGGAGGGGAGGGCTTGGGTTCCAGCCAGTCACTGGCAGTCTCTCTCCGAAGGTTCTGGGCCTGGGGGACAGGCCTGGGAGTGACTGGCAGGGCGGGAAAGTAACACAACAAAAGGTTGGCAGGTAACAAAGGCAGGAAGGGGGAGCCAATAGGGAGCAGTCTCTGGGCAAGGGTAGGGGAGAGGGGTACAACATGTAACAAACCGAGCTAAAAATAACTGGGGAAGGAGAGCAACCAACATGGAGAACAAAGAACAACTTACAGAAATCTACAAGGAAGCCATTTTGAACACAACAGTAAAACTTATAAAATCACCACTACATCTCCCCCTTTTTTATTTTATTAAGATGAGCGGAACTGGTGTGGCTGCGCAAGTCCCCCGGGTAGGTACCCGTCATTTCTGTAACATTCTGCGAACAATTCTTGGTTCATTGGCCAGTCCTTGAAGGGGACCGGCCACCGCTCTTCTCCCTCTGGCAGGAAGTCTTCAGGGTCCCATTCTTCTTCTTGACCACCAAGGTCCTGCATTTCAAAGTCGTCGGCCTCTATGCGGTTGACCATGGGGGAGGTGGTGTCAGAAATTAATCTGAATAACAGTCTTTTAATGAGTCCAAAAGCAGTAAGTATAACTAAAAGAATGAACAAAACCAGCAGTCCTGTTTTAACGAGAGAGCCAGTCCAGGCTGAAAGTCCATAGTTCTTAAATAAGTTATCAAATCAATCCCCTGTCTCTTTTTGGATGTTGCTGACCATCTCTTTGATGGGCTTGATGGACTTGTGGATGTCCTCAGCCTTCGAAGACAAGTTGAAGCAGCACACACCCTCGAACTCCTCACACGTATGTTGGTGTAACAGGAGGAGATAATCAATGGCTGCCTGGTTCTGCAACGTCGCTTGCCTTGTTATTTCTTCATCTGATAGGAGGTCGGCTAAGGCATTGGATGTAAGGTTTGCTTGTTTCACCACCCAACACTCCAATCGGCCGAGTTCACCCATGGTTTTAGCAATTGATACCCAGGGCAAAAATACAGTGACCGCAGTGGCCTTGGCCTGGGACCAATGGATCATGTCTGAATTGTAGTCAGGGTCGAGAAGAAACCACACCAAAGGCTTTGCTGAAGTCAAAATATTCAGCATCCACCACTCTCTCCTCACTGTGAGTCATCTGTCTCATCACAGAAGGCAATCAGTTTCATCAGGCACAATGTGCTGCTGGTGAGTCCATGCTGGCTGTTCCCAATCACCCCTTTGACATTCAAGCACCAGGACAGGACCTCCAAGAGGACTTGCTCCATAAACTTTGTCATGCCCTTGCAAAGCTGCTATACAGCAGCCACATGGTGATCTTGGCCCACTCCTGTGGTGCTCCCAGAGACATCCCATCTGGACCATCTGGCTTCTATATGTCCAACTTGCTTGAGTGCTCCCTTACTCTGTCTCCCTCTCCTCTGGGTATTGCCACAGAGGAGACTGCAATCAGCCTCAAGAGCAGGAGAGTGTGAATGCAGTCTTGCACAGCAAAAAAGGCAAAAAGGCACTGATCACTTCCACCTTTTCTGTGTCCTTTGTCCCTCAATCTCTAGCTGTTCTTAGCAGCAGGCTCACTATTTCTTTAGTTGTCCTTTTTCAATTCTGTTATAGAAGCCCTTCTTCTTGTCCTTCACCTCCCTTGCTAATATAAACTCCAGCTGCTTTTCTGGTACCTCTCTTTTTTTTTATATTACAGTAAATTAAATAAATTCATCCTATTGGTAGTAACAAAAACTCTGAGGAAGAACTCACTGGAGCCATTCACACAAGGGAAATAGCCAAATGCATCTAAATATTTCAAGACTTCGAAGCAGAAACCAGATGGAAAGGGACAATTTCCAGATGTCAACCCTCCATGGAAGATTTCAAATCCTCAAAGAAAACAGCTCATAGAAAATTCATCTTATAAGAGACATCAGAGAAAGAAAAATCATTGTTCTCTTCTGTTACTGTGCAGCTCAAGTGCTTTCCCAAACTCTGACTCTTGCGCTATATTTTTAACTCTCAATGCACACTAATTACCAATTGTATTTTGACATTCTGTCAGCACATTATATCTATTTTCACTAAGAAAACTTTTGGGTTTTTTTCCCATGGCACATTAAGATAAGCACTTAATTAATTAAGCTGCCCAGAATTGAATGCAGATGATTGGGAGTGCTACCACTTCTGTCAAGTATGAAACATCATTGTTTGGAAAGATGTAAGACAGCTCCAAAAGAAAAAAATCCATAGTTGAGCACATACTCAAGGGACAAAGCACTGTTTCCTTCAAATCCTTGCTCTCTCAGGACTTTTCAGGAGAATCTTGGTGCAAACAAAATTTTGGAAAACAGTAGGCGTGTCCTCTTAGTCTTCACAATGAAAGACTACAGTATTTTCAACATGCAAATATTAAAACCCTAGAAGAAGATGAAATGTGTTTTCAATCTTTTCTTTAGAGATTTTAGTTTGCTGCCAGGTATAAATTTTTCATATTTCATGTGAACTATGCTGTTACTCATAGAGAGTTCAACACATTCACTGTCTTTGCTATGAGTAATTTTTGACATTTTCTCATTAATTATATCAAGTATGAAAATAGCAGAAAGAGAAAACTATCAGTGACTATCAGAGGAGGACTGGCCTCTTGCCTTTTTTTCAAGTTACTTTCCAGATTGAGGTTGTCACTGTAGAGCTAAGAGTAGAGCTCATATCAGCTCTTGCCAAAATTATCTCCTCTTCCCTTTGATGGCAAATGTTTTATCTCTTTTTCTTTTGAACTTTTTGCAATGATGCATAAGGAAAGTGTTCCAGTTTCACTTCATTTTCCACAAAACAAAGCACACACCTAGTCACACATCTGCTGCTTGGTATATCAATGCCCAGAGCCAGCCTGGTTCCTCCTTTAGTCACTGCCTTCAGGCACATTTTTCTTTCCAGGGCAGGGATCTGAGGCAGCAGATTATAGCTTAAAATGGCAAATGGCACATTGCTTTGAAGCTGTCCATTTTTACATCCCCTCTTGCACTGCTTTACATTGTCCCCATAAAATGCTCCTCTGGGATAATATGACTATTAGCTTCTTGACTGCCTACATCATGCATGTTTTCCTAACTCCTGAAGCTCCTTCCCACATCAGCTTGTGAATCACCTTTCTGTTTCTCATTTCATGTGGTATTTTGGTATTGAATTTCTCAAAGAGCCTGGTGTAATTAGCTCTGCGAGGGTTCAATACCTCTGAGGGTGTCCAGCACCTCAGAGAAAATGGCTTAAAGAATTAGTGTGACAGTATGGTCAAATATGTCTTGAAAAAGCAAAAAGGTCTTAATAAAAGAAGAAAACAATGCAAAAATAGAAGAACAAAGCCAAACACAATGTAGGGACAGGTGTCACACACCTGCTACAACACCTTGAGAATGCACTGAGAAGCCTCATGCTCTCCCTTAAGCTTTGAAGGATTTAGGTGGGTTTTTTGGCAAACAGCCCAATAGAGAATAACTGCTTTTCCAAGGAACAGATAAAGAGACCTATCAGTGTTTTTGTCTTGGCACAAGCCATTGCTAGGAGAGCAAAGAAATTGCTAGTGTTCTTCCCTTAAAAGGTCTTGGGGTGAGTCTTAAACCTTTCCCTATAAGGAAACACCTGCTTGGGTGTGGGGTGCTTTACTACATTTTGGCCTGTGCCCTCTTGCATTAAAACGTTCAAGAGCTCTATCACAGTCTCACATCTCTGTTTTACCACACTTGAATTGTACTTCTTACACGTTGTCTGGACACAGGGAGCAGGACTCTTCCAGTTCCTGCACTACATAATTACAGTTAGTCAATTCCTGCAAGAATTATCTGGAAATTATTTCTATATTCACATATTCCTTCTAAATAGTTATGTTTGTTGGTGATATTCACCCTCTGAACCAGCAGAACTAAGAAAGTCTTAGGCAGTCTTCATGTGTCCTTTGAAATCCTGGGAAATTTAACTTTGGTAAGGAGACATTCAGTGTTCTTGTTCTTTCTTTTGGAGCCTCCCCCACTGTCCTCTTCACACCAAGGACATTTCACTCAATCACCCCAAGAGAAGGACCTGTCACCTTCAATTCCACCTGATTTGTCTTTGTTTCCTGAGCTGTCACCTAATATAACACAAGTCCAACAAACTGATCTGGAAATGCCTTAAAATGAGACTTTTCCACAGAAGGCATCAAACCCACATCAGCCATTATGGAAACTGATATTTTCATGTGTGAAATCATCTCTCTCCAGCTAAAGCATCCCTCGGACACTCCTTTGTCCTCGAAGCTGGTCAGGACTTAGGTGCTTTGGTGCTGCCACATCTGCTGCTGGTGACCTGGACGTGGTACAGGGCTGGGAGAAGGGGAACTGCGTGCCTGTGCTCTCCATGCCGACGTAGGTCTTCCCCCACCCAAATGAAGGATTCCTCTTTTGGACTTCTTTGCTTTTGGCAATGTAAACACTTGAATAACTTCACAAATACTGGTCGACTAAAAGTTAGGCTCTGAAAAGTTTTGACAATGAGAGAGGGTTGAAAAAACTAGTTAGGGGATCATTATTATTGACAGAAAAGAAAAAGGTAAATTTTGACCTAAATTTGTCAATCTAACACGTAACAGAGCTAAAAGGGTGTGTACAGGAGCAGCTCTGGGTTCTGGACAGAAGGCACCAAATACTCTTTCACCTATAAATGGAGGCAGAGAGCAAGGCAGCACATGAAGTCTCACATCTTTCAAGGTTTCTGTGGTCATTTCCTCACAGGGGTGTGTCTGAAGGCCCTTTGATCCTCTGGTGACCATGAGGTGTCTGTGCCTGCACCGTGGTGAGAAGCCTTGTGACCTGTGCTGCTGGGTGAGCACAAGGCAGGGTAAGGGCAGCCAAGCCTCAGGCCTCCAGGTGGGATATGCACAATTTGGCTGCTGGGGCAGGGAAAATGTTGCTGGTGTTTTGCTTAAGGGTCTTGATATGCACACCACTGGGGAGAGGGTGTAGGTAGGAGGAGGTTGTTGGAAAAATCCATCCAAAAGACTTTAGGAGTGACAAGTGGCAAATTCCCTCTACACAGATACAGCTCTCTTTCATGAGGAATGGTGTAGGGTCACCCCCAGTTTTAACCAGACGCCAATTGCTTCTAGTGACATAGAAAGGTAGCCTTTTGCAGGGGTGCAACTCCACACTCCTTCCCTTGGCTGTGCCTGAACAGCTCAATTCTAAAGATGGCACTGGAGGGTTGCTTTGCAGCAGTAAGTACAGAAGGAACAAGAAAAGAACATTAGACCCTGAAATTTAGGGGAAGACTGCAAAGCAGCTAATCCCACTTTGAAAGGATGGGCTCATGTCCAATTACACATTTTTTTTCAATCCACTGGGAAAGCCATTGTACTGATGGCAGTCAGATAGGTGCAGCCACAGCAATGTTGAAAGCATTGAGGATATCTTTGATTAAATGATCTAGTGGACAAAAACTGAAATTGCTTCTCTAGAAAAACCCTAGCATGGATAGTTTTTTAATTAAAATGAGCTAATATGAGATTTTTACTTGTAATATGACATGAAAGGGAGAAAACAAAATTGAGTGATACAAGAAAGGGAAAACACCCCTTTGTTTCCTCTGCTGAGTGCTTATCACCATACTGTTTTTAAAATCCCTTTGCTTCACTGTGTAATCATGTTGATGAAAATCCTCTAAAGAAATAAAACAGCTGCACAGACCTCCAAAATCACATTCTTCTCTACTGCGTGTGCATTGTATTCTTTCCAACAGCTTTGTTTCCAAATTATTCCTTTCCCTTCATTGCCTCTGAAAGTCTGTTACTGGATTTATTAAAAGAAAGCTGAATAAGCATGCTGAATACAGCCACAGTGATTGCCTCAACACATGTTGTTTGTGCAATGACTTCTGTGCAGGCAAGTTTGAGCTGCTGGCTGTCACTGAACTGAGGCAGAACAAAGGAAAACTCAGCTGAAAGAATGAAATTGTTCACTAAAAGAAGGTTCCATATTTTGCCCTTCTATCATACAATGAAGAGCTAAAATAATTATTAAGCTGAAGTCAGACCATGACATTTTACTTCAACCCAGGCTAGGAGGAGAAATGTTCCTGTCTTGTCTCTAAAATGACCTGACACCTTTCCACTGTCTGAGGCTGGGATGAGTTTATGCTGCCACACAGCTGCTGCTGCAAGCTGTGCCTTCCAGGGAATTAGTTCATCTGGGGTGACATGGGAAGAGGGAACCCTGCTTGCTTCCCACTCCTGCTTGGTGGTGATTTCCCTGGCTGTAGGAGGGAGCAGGAATAAGGAGAGGCTGGTGTGCAGAGCACACCTCACACATTCACTCACTGTGTGCACACACAGCACACATGGGCATTTGCACCCGTGCAGGGGAGGGAGGGGAGGGCATGAACCCTGGCAGGAGCCCTGCAGGAATGCATGAAACATGAAAAACTCTGGCAGCTGGGGATGTGGCACGCCAGTCCTGCCACTCTGCCAGTGCTTACACAAACCAAGGCGTGCTCAGTGCTTTAACAGACCTCTCTGGGCCAAGTCCCTTCCTCCTCCCCATTCCATCAGGGTGTTCACAGGTAGGCTTCCCTAAGGAGGCAGGAGGTTTAGCTGAATGGGGCTATACCTGATACTGTAAAAAGGTGCATTGTCCCCACTGCTATAGTGGGAACAGGTGATGGGGTCCCTGGTTACTCCCCAGGGAAGGGGTTGAGTCACTGTCACTGGAGGTATTTAAAAGACATGTGGATGTACCATTTAGGAACATGGTTTAGTGGTGGACTTGGCAGTGTAGGTTAACCATCTTTTGCAGCCTACAGGATTCTGTGATTCCTCTCTGAGCAGCAGTGGGGTGCCCTGTTTCCTTGCAAGCCCTCCTCCTGTGCTGCACTCCCCACAGTGGTGAGTTCTGTTCCTTGCTCAGCCATCCAGCAATTTGAGTCATCTCAAAACAAAGGGAAAGACAGCTGCAGGCAGAGGCAGCTCTGCAGGGCTGTAACATTGCTGGAGTTTGCACAAGCAAGATGCAAATGCCTTTATTACTGGCCTCAGTTAGTATGATGGCTAAAGTCTTCCCACCTTTTTGATTTGTCCAAGAAATGTATTTTAATTTCTTGGTCAGAACAATAGGTTTGTTTGTTTTTTCAGGCTGTACCATTTTAATGGAAGTTACACAGAAAAGCAGGCTTTCTCTTGCTGAGCAGTTTCATGTGCCCATGGTGAACCACCCACCTGCTCCCCAGCCACCCAGCAGCCCAAGAGCACTGACCTTGCCACGGGCACCAACAGCTTCCCCTGTCACTCCAGTGACAGAAAACAAAACTTTTCTGCCACATCATGGAGACCAAGACATTGAGGAGAGAGAAAAAAACATTTATGGAGACAAAAATATTTATGACCTCAGCATCATAAATAAGCCTACACTTAGTTCGATGGAACATAACAAGTTTATTTTAATGATTAATAGAACCATATCTGGAAAGGGCAAGTTGAAAAAGCTACTTTGCAATTCTGAAACAGTGATAAAGTCACTCTTGAAATGTTTAAAAATATGAAAATTGGAAAATATGAAAATCTGCTAAACAAGAACAAATAGAGTAAGTCCTATGCAAATGACTGAGGACAGGGCAGATTCTGAAAATACCAGAGGCTAGAAATTTCTTTCAGTCTAGAAAAAAAATGCACGTCCCAAATAGTTTTAAATCAATAAACTTTATGTGCTATTATCCAGATGGAGTAAAATGCTGGCCCCACAGACAATAATCACTCAATGAACTCACTGAGGTCAGAGTTTTACCCTGAGACTCAATTTTTTAAAAAATAATTCATGTTTCTGACATTTTTATATACACTCACGTAGCACAGACTTACAGACTTCCTGCACTGTGCCCATATATATATAAAATCATTTATAGCAGTGATTGTACTAATGCTTTGTAAAATCTTTTACTGATTTACAACACTAAAGAGTTTCTAATTTCTCTTGGTCATTCAGACGTTACTCCCATTTTGCTCTCTTCTCTCCTGTGCAAACCACCCCAGACCCATTCCAGCAGAATGACATGAAATCACGTGTTGTCTGATGAAGAGCAGCCCTATTTCACAAAACACACAGATGGGTTTTGAGATGCAGCAGCACTGCATTGTTTTGCAGCACAGATCTACAAAAGCAGCTCTTTATTCATAGCAAATGCCATGATATGGAGAGTGGCTGATTCATATGACGTGTTTCTTGGTGAAAAGAACAAAAAAAATATTTAAAACTAGAAATCAGTGGCAGAATTTCAGCCTTTTTCGGTGCTCTAAACACCCAAGAGAAAGCAAATATCTCCTCAAGCCCCAGGGCTGATTGGGGTGAACTCTCAGAAGGCACAGCACTGTGACCCCCACCAAAGGACTGAGCTGTAACACACACGTGCCCAGGAAGTTACATACAAAGGCAGACAAGTCTCCTGCACTCAGGTTTTTCTCCCAGCAGAAATTATCTGTCAAGTTGTAAACCATTCCCCTGATCCAGTCTGGCAACTTCTTATCCTACAATAGCTGTTTATTTCTTATTGCAGAGCATGGCATAACCTTATGTTTGTTTCCCTAATTGTTGTATTTGAGAATGTAATTTTTTTCCTGGTTCTACCCAAATATTCTCTTAGTGTTAAGAGGATGTGACATCATATTTTTTCAGATTTCTATACTTAAATGTCTGCTACTCACATTTCAGAAGAGGACTATACATTGTTCATATAAAACAACTTAACTGGTCATTGCTCACAGCAGCACTGGTATGTTAAATAAACTTTGTGGTAGAAAAAGTTTAAGATCCCTTTTGAAGCCTTTCCCCAAGCTTTGTTTACCAGTTTGGAAAGTAGATATGGATGTGATAAAATTTTTAGAGACATGTATTATAATATGCATCTCAGTTCACAACCACAGTTAATATATGTAGTTGTGTATGTGTCTAACCTCATACATAAAAGTGTTCCAGCTTTGGTGCTTAGGAATTATTAAAATTATATCATTATATCTCTTTCTTTGATCACAATTTAGTGTAACACATTATCTTGATTCTCAGTAACTTCCAACTTTGATGTTATATTTAATAAAATATAATGCTGTGCAGAAGAATCCCTTGGGTATCTTTAATTTCTTTTCTTTTTTATTAATATATATTACACTGCAAATGGGATTAAATTGTCTGATTAGTGAAGCAGGCTCTCACTGCAGCTGTTAAACCCTGAATTCCTCAGGGCGTTCTATAGACATTGTTAAAGCATCTTTCCAAGGTGCTGATAAACCCGTGAGAATTAAGCCTAGATTTCTCTTGGGCTGAGGCTGGTTTCACAGTCTGGCCTCAACCTTTGATTTGTTAATTCATCTTCCTGCACAGAAACCTTTGCTTTTGCCCTTAGAAATGTTGTAAGGCTGCACTGTGAAGTAGGAGACAGAACTGATGCAGGTTTTTGAAGACACCCTGTCACCCCAAATCCAAGAGCTGTGTGGAGAGTGGCCGGCAAGGGGCTGCATCACCACAGAGCATCATCCAAAAGATGCAGCAAGAGCAACATCACCCACTGCCCCCACCAGCAGAAATTGCTCCTTGATGCTCACAGGCCTTGAAGTGGGCCAGTACCACTGCTTATGGCCACCCAAGCTGTGTGAGGAAACTTGGTCAGGACAGAGCCCAGGAAATGAAGCACTTAGCCCAGAAAAGCCCCTGTGCCCAAACAGCCCTTGAAGAAGTGCTCAGTCACGATCATGAAGTGCGTTGTGTGCTGAGCTGAAGTTCAAACTCAGGCATGGCACAAGGACTGTCCTATCAAAAACTCCTCTGGAAAATGCTTGAAAGAAGTTGAAAAGCTGAGAGGCATGGACTTGGGGAAGAGGGAGGCTGACAGGCAGGCAGATCTTTTCTCACTCTCTTTCAGTGGCTTTTGGTTGAGACAGCTCTGCTTTCTGCCTTTCTGCAGCTTTTACAGCATCCAGCCCTCATCCTCAACAGCTCATCAGATGTTAATTTCAATTGCTTCCAGTAGGGTAAGGAGGGCAAGTGGAGCCTATACTCTGGCTGACTATGCCTGCACAACTCTGTGAGAGAGGAGGTCCTTCTTAGCCTGTCAAGCAGTAAAAGTAGTCTTCAGAACCTGGGGCCATGTCAGTATGCTCTTTATTACATCTCATTAAGACTATATATTATAGAAGTAATATTGTAGAGTTGGACAGTGCCAAGCCAAGCAGGTTTTGCCATACTGCAAGCATAGGAAAATTCTTCATCACTGTGGCTTTATTTGCTAACACAATTGTCTTCAAAACAGTCAATCCAGGTACGAGGCAAGTAGAAAAATTCAAATGTACAAAAGACTGACCAGTAAATAAAAATCAGATAAAAAAGTCTTAAACACAAATGACCTTTTAAATCACTATAGTTCTGCCTCCTGAGTTGTCAGGCTTTTAACATTTCACTGACAGATACATGGGTATATANTATTCAACCAATTAGTGACATGATAGTTATCCTACCTAAAGAATAGTGAAGGCCCCCTGCACAGGGCATGAGGCAGAGTTTTATAATTCAATGGAGTTTTTTGGTCCTTCAGTGTCCAGACCCAGCTTGGACATCATATATTTATTTAAGTAGTTTACACAGGTGAATAGCACAGCTGCCTTTTCAGAGAGCTAAGTCTTCCACAATACAGAAATATTCACAGTGTATAAACTAGTATTTTAGCATTTCAGGCTTTAAAAAAAAAAAAGACTAGGTTAACTAGAAAAGAATAGGTTTCAATATTTCTAGGACCTGAAGAAGGAGACATGGGACAGGAGTAGAGGCTGTTTCTTTATCTCTACACAGTAGAAAAATATCTCTTCAGATTTACAAAGGTAAAAATGTTTCATTCATAGATAACCCTTCCCCTCATGGTCACTGAAAAAGAAGTAGATTACTGAGCCAACAGGAAGAAACATTTCATAATATTACTGAAAATTAAGAAAAATAACAATTCTAAATCTCTGGGAAAAGGATACATATGGTGAAGGATTTGTTTGCATAGATGCAATAAGTGAACCTGAGAGCAATGAAGGAAGGCACTGCTGGCACAGACCCAGGAGGCACAATACAAAACTAAAGCACAGCCAGGTGGAGTGATAAAACAGAAGCAATGGGCAGAGCCCTCACAAACCGTCACTAATGTCTTGGCTGTCTTTGATGACAAAAGTTTTAAGAACTTTTTTAATTACCTTCTGCTTTGCTTTCCAAATGGTTCCTAAGCAGCTTATACAAAGTGAACAGTAAATTGCATGATCAGCTCTTTGGTTTAAGGAAAAAAAACAGCAGGTGAGGCAGGGCAGGTCCTCGTGTAGACACAGGCAAGACCTAAACCCCAGACACTGAGAACCTGAGTCAACAGCAAGAATTTCCTGAATTAGGATGCTACTGATGAACGTACCAGTCAGCAGCAAGGACTTCTGGCTTCCCCCTGGCAGTGTGTGGGTATCCTCTCAGCTGCCAAAATCAGGGTACAAAATCTGGTCATGCCCTCTCTTCCTCTCTCTTAGTGCATTTCCCCAAAACATCCAGCTCCCTACTTTCCCCCAGCCCAGATCCTTTCCCCTGCATGCTGCAGGAGATTGCCTTGCAAGGATGAAAGAGTTTGCAGTGGTTCCTGTGTCATTGGAAATATGCACACCATCATGCAGAAATCCCTGGTATTAAACATGAAAGACCTGAGCCTAACAAGGAGCAAGGAGAGTGACATTTAAGGCAATAAACATCAGACATTTTAGAAAAAATTCCTATCCAGTACAGAGAAACAACTTCATAAATCACAAAATGACAGACTCTGTCCCACTGGAAAATAACCATGAGAGAGGAATTCTTGCAAATGCATCTCTGATTTGAGAGATAAAATTAGAAAACCCAAAGCTGACTGTTGTGAAATCCTCTTTTTATATTCCAGTAATTTAGAAAATTCAGATAAGTGCCTGAGTTGATGTCCTCATTTTTCTGAGAACAACAACCATATTGGTACTACCTTTAATTGGGCCAGGATGTCAACCCTGAACTTTGTGCTGTTGATTCAAAGCAGCCAACATCAAGTCATGTCAGTGCTCATATGAGCCCAGAAATGAAGTTAGTACATACATAATTTGCTAAGGAACTTTCCCATTAGCTAGCAAACTATCCCTTTGCTAAAGACCCATACCTGCTTTTTTGAGGAAAAGTTCTATGAAAATACTGTCACCACTATTTATGTGAACAACACCTCCAGGAAAAAAATTTAGTAGTGGCAATTCAAATGATAATCTATAATCCATGGAATTCAGCAACTGAGCTGGCATGAAGGAAGGGAAAATGCTTTCCTCTTAAGAAAACTGTAACTTTTTCAGGGAAAAATTCATAAAAGAATGTTCTGGTCCCAAATGACAATATTTTGTATTGCAAAAGTGGCAACACAGCCTTGAGGATAGGAATGTCTGCTTCCTGGAAGGTAGTTTGAGATCCGGTCGTTTTCCACAAATTATGCTTCCATGATGTCACCCTCCTTTCTAAAGACCCACAGGAAAATAACCCAATTTGTTTCAATTAGTTAGCTTCAGTAAACCTTCCTCCACCATGACTCTTGGACAATCATAGAGTTAGAATCATAGAATGATTTGGGTTGTAAGGGGCCTTAAGGATCATCTAATTCCAAGCCCCTGCCATGAGCAAGGACACCTCCTTGCTCTTCCACCAGGTGGTTCAGAGCCCCATCCAACATGGCCTTGAGTATTTCTGTTCCTGTACCTCAGCACGCTCACAGTAAAGAACTTCCTCCTAGCATCTAATCCAAAACTACGCTAAGTTTACAGCCATTCCCCCTTGTCCTGTCACTACATGCCCTTGTGAAAAGTCCCTCTCCATCTTTCTTGTAGACTCCCTTCACGTACTGAAGGCTGAAATTTAGGTCACGCCGAAGCCTTCCCTTCTCCAGGCTGACCAATCCAAATCCTCACAACCTTTCTTCATAGGAGGGGTGCTCCTTCCCTCTAATCATCTTGGTGGCCTCCTCTCCCTTCCCTGGCCCTGCTACCCTCAGTAATTTGGATGCATCCCAGGACACTGTTGGTTTTTGGGCTGGAAATGCCTCTTGCTGGGTCATGTCCAGCCTCTCATCCACCAGGACCCCCAAGGCCTTCTAGGCAGGGCTACTCTTGATCTGTTCATCCCCAGACTTTGTTGATACAAGGAATTTCCCAGAGCTGGATGCAGCTCCTTGCACTCAGTCTTGTTAAACCTCATGAGATTCCCATGAGCCACTTCTCAAGCTTGTCCAGATCCCCCTGGATGCCATCCCATCCTTCAGGTGTGACAACCACACCACTGCAAACTTGCTGAGGGTGCCCTGATCCCTTTATCTATGTCATTAATGAAGATATTAAATGGCTCTGGTCCCAGTATAGACCCCTGAGGGGCACCACTTGTCACTGATCTCCATTACAACTCTGAGCCATTGACCATCACCCTCCGGATGTGACCATCCAACCAAGTCCTTACCCAACAGTATTTGACCAATCCTTGTAAAAAAGTTTATCTTACTAACATTTCTATACTGATAAAATAGAATTAAAGCATATAAAAATTATATTTTGTATATATGTATATACACACAGAGACCAATACGGATTTGCAGTAATTAAGTCGGCCTAAAGAAACTCCTTTTGAAAAAACTTCCACCATGTAAAAATGAAATAATGCAGAAGGTATAAATATATACCACTTATATAGGTACATTTCTGTTAGGAAAAAAAGAGCTGTGTGTGCATCCTGCCTCATTTCCCATCCCACCCCCCACAGTAATAGTTATGTGTTAAAGTTTTTCTGCTGTAAAAAAATATCTTTTCATGAATATTCTTAAAAATCAAATTGAAAACTCAACAGGTCTGTATTTTTACTGTATTTTTAAGTCTTCTACTCCCAAATTGCTCTTTTTATCCAGACAAGTCAAATGATGCTGGTATTCTGTTTTTCTGTCACATATTCTTACCTTAAAATCACAAGTCATCCTGCCCCATCCAGAACATGAGGGCAAACATGAACACTACTTAAAATGCCATGTAAGACCCAGACACTATAAAATCCATCATTTAAAACTGGTATAGTATTTCTGGCTGAAAAAAAATAAATGTAGATGAAGCTATCTTCAACAGAGGGTTAAAACCCCTGGGAAAAAACTGCCTACAGTGTAATCCAGGGTAAATGCTGCAAAATTTATGAGTATTGTGGTGCTGGGAATCCCCTCTGAGAGCCTCTGATTTTCACCATACATTGATTTTTTATCATAAGCTGTTCTAAAATTAGAAGAGGCCACGATCTGACAAGTATCCTTTATGATTTAGTCCTACAGATGGATACCATGAGGTACTTTCTCAGCTTGAAACTGTTCCAAAACCAGAGGCACTAATCTGACATATCAAACTGAACTTATATAAAGTCTTGTGTCTTTACATCATGCAACATCATTTATGGCATGCTGGGCTGTGACAGCTTAAGTTATGAAAATGCAGTATCACGCAGCAGATCAGAGCTGGCTTTATAGCAGGTCATGAATTTCTTCATCCAGAAAGAATAAATTTTGTGTGGGAGCATTCTGCATAGAACCCCTGCAGAGCAATAGATTAAAACTGGATTTTAGCATTTACGTCTTGCTCAAATATAAATCAGGAATTAGAATTGATAATGGCAGTTATCCATCAGCAGCAGGGCAACTGCAGATGAGCCGGAGTAGTTTTATGGTTAAAAGGAGTTAGTTTTTATTATTACACTTAAAGAAAAGCTCTTCTATTTGGAATGTTTCTAGGCTCTAAATAGGGACTGATCAGATCCATGCAGACCATCAGCATGGATGAGGAAGATGCATTTGAAGTAATAACATCTCTCCAGATTTCAGACCATCATTCTGAAGCTCTGGCAATAGGTTTGAGCAGTTCACATTGCAGCCTGCTGCTGGCAGGAGAGCTGGAAGGGACCAGCAGCTACCAGAGGCGGCAGGACTCTGCCCCGCGGTTCATCGTCGTGTTCGCCGCGCAGTTGAAAGCTTTACGGAACTCCTCAAAGTTGCTCATGGCTCCAATTACCCTGCAAAGAGAAAAATGATTGACATGCGGGTTGCCTTTTGTCAAACACTACAAGTTTGCAAGTGTTTCAGCGTTTTCACCTTCAGGCTGAATTTTAAGGCTTTCATATTTTTTTTTCCACAAATAAAACCAACAGGTCCGGGAGAAGAGCTCCCAGGTAAAGTTAATAAGAAGCAAATATTGTTTCATGCTTTGAGAAACATCTTGCTTTGCTAGAAACTCGATGAAAAACAAATGCATTTTGTGATACTGTGTCCTTTAGAACAATTTTCTAAGGTAACCCTTGATGTAACTCTTGGCGGCACAGGTGGGAGATCAGCAGTAGCTGTGCAGGGTGGAATCCTTCTTCCAGCCCAGCCAGACAGCTGCAGTGTAGCAGGCAGGAGGATGTAAGCACACACTGGGGTTGTGCTGGCAGTAGTTTCATGCGGCTACAGATTCTCCTAACAACACTCTCTGCCCACCCACACACACCCACACACACTGGGTCTCTGGGACTTTGCAGGCTCAGGGGGCAATTGCAGCCTCTTTTTGGGCAGCTCAGCTTTGCACCTGTAAGCATCTCAACTCCTCGGATATTTTGGAAATATATTTTCTGAGCCTTCTGCCCTGACCAGCTCCCAAGGTCTCTTGCTTCTTCTACCACAGGTGTTGTGATACTGAAAGAGCAGCACATCCCTGCCTGACTCAAGCTGGACAATGTGTCTGCATTCCAGACTGGCACCTTCAGGCATAGGGGAAGAGCTTGGTCTTTGCATGCAGTCATCCTTGGCTCCTGCTTCCATGTCTGCATTATTTGATGCAGTCAGAAAGTATTATTTTACCTTTGCTAGATTGCAATTGTGTTGTTTGCTGCTTTTTCTTATGCTGTTAACCATCTTGGGATTTATTAACCTGAAACTTGAAATGGTATTAAAGAGTTTTCTGAGTTAAAAGCAGAAGAAGTGTCTACTGTGTAATTGTATACCTTTGCTTTGTTATGCAGTAGGGAGGCATTTTTCTATATTGCAGACAATCAGCTTCTCAGTGTAGCTCAGCATGGTAGAAAATATTCTTATTACATTGATTAGACTTTATGTGAGTAAGAAAATTTGCAGTCATCTGGCACAAAAATGCCTAAAGGTCAGTTTTGTAGGGAAGATTACCAAATTAGGTTAGGCTTCAAATAAGATATGCAGCTTTACTGTAAAAAAAAAAAGCAGATACATATTCAGGGACTGGAACAGCAAGAGCTGGTCATGCAGAACTGCTGCTGATGTTGGTGGGAGTTCTGCCTGCCATGCCAAGGATTTCAGTCTGAAATTGGCATTCAAAAATAGCAAGGACACATGCTAATACTGAAAATCTGCCAATTAAAACCAAATAATCTCAGAATTTATCCCATGGAAAAACCTTTATGTGTGCATGCACGCCACTTTTCTTCCCATGGTTTGATATTGCCACACATTAACTGAAATCAGAGTGGAGTGTCTGGATTTCATCCCATTGAATTATAGTAGAGACACCTTTCCTTGAGCAGGTCATGCTGGCCTCCCTTGGTAATCAATAGAAAGATGTACTTGCAGAGTCTAAGTAATTTAAATTTATTACCTGCTGAAAGATTATTTATATATATATTAACTTCTAAAATACCATTTCCTTTTTGACTGTGAAAAGAAACTGGTGTGAGTAGTTTAGATGCACACACGTGTGCTCAAGATACGTGTTGTTCATTTCTATATTTTTTATTGTTACCTTTTATAATTACTTTCAAAAAGGCTGTTTGAGATTTTTGGACAGAAAGAGCTGTCAGTGTTGGAGCTAGCTGTATTACAGTTATACTTGTAATGGTCTTGGGACATAAATGAAACCAAGTTGTGAGAAATAGATAATTTTTTAGCCCAGCTGATATGATTTGCAAGAGGAGACAAGCACCAGTGCTTTTCTTCAGTTCTGAAAGAGAAGCCAGTTCTCAGTATCTCACACAAAAACTAAGAAAAAGTTTTGTCTATATTTTCTAGATCTCAAATTAATCTGAACTTCTCTGAAATTTTCTTTCATAGCCTGATGCCTTCAGGAGTTTTCCTAATGTATACTATATCCCTAGAGTTCCATGTATATTACCATCTCATGGGAATGTATCTATGTAACGATTCAGGTTATAAATACACCTATAGGAAAATAAACCTGAGGATTTTAAAAGATAACAGATGTTTATTTTACCAAAATCTCAACAAAGGTGGGAATTATGAAAAGAATATCCCTGGAGGCTGAAGGTCAGTCTGATGCTCCTGTCCTCATCGTCACAATGTATTTTTAATGTTAAAAGGCACACAGGTTTGCATATGCACCACTTTTACCCTCACTAGCTGGTATAACACTCTTTTAGTCAACAGAAAGCGGTAAGATTCTCTAGAAGGCAAATAATCCACTGTATTGTGTGAATTTTGTTGTGGAGTTAACATCCTTTGTCCAAATGAAGAGGTAATGTAGTACTTGACCAAGGGCAAACACAGAATTCTTAGGTAAGTACATGCAACCAACATGAATTCCAACAAAACCAACCTGTTCTTGGTGAAGAAGCAGAAAAATAAGCTCTGACTTCCTAATTCCTATGTAGTCTCTAAAACTTCCCCCCTTCCCATGGCAGGGAGTTCATGGGTGTCTGTGGCTGTGGGAGGCCCTTTGGCAAGACAGACTCCCTCTGTTATGGCTGGACAGCCACAGCTCCTTCAAGCAAAGTGTCACTTGAAGGCCAAAGGAAGAGTTTGAACTGAACTCACAGGGCATGTTTTGCTTTGCATTGTCAATGTAATTCACGGTCGAGAATTAGGAGCTTTTAATGAACTCAGACAGATTAAATCAAGGACCCTACTAATATTCACTGTTTTCTAAACTAGAATTGCTTAGGGAAAGAAAGTGATAGATGAGGCATTTTAGGTACTCGAGCCATGATCACAGGACATCACAGGGATCAGAATGTGTTCTGGTTCAAATGCTTTTGAAGGTAGGTGCAAGCTCCTTAATTTTACAGAAGAGCATTTGTAATAGTGAAAGATAAGCTAATAAAACCAGTTCAATTTCCATCTAAACCAAGAACCCAGTCCAATTTTGTGTTTGCTCTTAACCCCCTCTTAAAATGCTATATTTCTGCACTTCTGTTCTGCAGTGATTGATTCTGTGTGTACACTGAGGAAATACCACATTTGCACTACCTGAACTGAGGAGGGCTGTGAGCTCCAGTATATATCTGCTCCCTCGCAGATTCCGGTCTGAAGGAGTTGCATCTTACCTAATAACATAAAAAAAAAACAACCCAGAAACAGGCACATTATCTGGGGTGAGTTTTTATGTAAAGCAAAATGTAATGTCACTGTTCTTAAGATGCCTATTACTTATAGAATGCATAAAATGGAATGCATAAATTCCTGCTTTGTTTCACCTTTGCCAATCTGCAGTTTTCTCTTGGTATATTCTCTTGTTTTTCAAATCCCCTAATAGATCCAGTGTCCACCCACTGCTTTTCTCTACACACTCTTTCCCATCATCTAATCACAGTCACTTTACTAGTTCTTTTTTTTGAAGTTCTCTATAATGGTAGCTTGTCTTTCAGCTTGTGCTGCTGCATCTCACACCTTAACAACTACCAAACATACTTCATGGTCTCAAAACTATGTAATGTGTATAAAAGGTACACATAATGATGCTTATCAACTCTAGAATTGCTGCTATATTATCTGACATATTTATGCCCTGTTGGAATGTCAGTTTCTTTTGAAATTACACATTTTCCACATTTTCATCGGTTGTCCATCGGTTCCCTGTTTCTGATAAGATACTTAACCCAACCATAACTGACAAAAACCCAGGGTAGATAGAATATTTGCACAACTGAATAATCCCTCTTATGCTGTATCCATTTCATGAAAAATCTCTTTGAAACTGCCCCTACCATACCTAAGTCTCTACATTAAATGTTCCTATCAACAAAATCCTTTAAGCTAGATTGCCCATAGTATTTCAGTGGACTTCAGTGCAATTTTGTCTGGCTCAACACAGTTCTGACATTTCAAGTAAGTCTATTGAGCGTCTTGAGCTCTGTGGAAATAGATTGAGCTCAAGGGTACCTTGATACACTGCTGTCACTGTGCATGTGTCCTTTCTGTGAGGGACCACTGGACATATGATTCGTGCAGTAGTCCTGTAAGACCCCCAGATGTTCCCTATTGCTTCAAAATTTTCTTGGAGAAAAACTGACACAAGGTGAAACTTAATTCAGCATAAACAATGAGAGTGGAATATTTTCTTTGTTCAATATAGTCAAACTGAAACATCCATAGGCCCATAGACTGCTACACTGACTCTCAGCAGAGAAATTATTTTCAGCCAGGACTGGTTGCGTTCAGTCCTGTTTCTTCAGTTTGGGTTGATTCATTCCTTCAACTGACAGCAAAGTTGTACAGTCTTTTACCCCTCATGTAGGGAGTTTGCCCCAATTTGTTTACCCAAATAAATAATTTCTGATACTCTCTTGCTGTATGTTTTTTCTAAAAAACTCACATCCCTTATCAAAGTTTTGTTACAGCATATTTAGTGTACAGATGGGAAAAAATAAACTAATACTTTCTTCACTGCTGCTTAGTGTCCTTGAACAGCATACACAGCAACAAATGGTGTTAGTTAAAATTGAAGGAGGCTGAGGAGTCAATACATGCAGGAAGACCCTTTTAGTGCAGGGAAGTAGAAAGAAGAAAGAAAGTTGCTGTGACAACACTGTGCAAAATCAAGAATAATTCCAGCAGTTCTGGCACCATGGGTAGTTGAGGACAAAGAAGGAAAGAGAAAGAAATAATAATTGTGGGAGAAGTGCATGTGGTGATGCAGATTGTTGAAACCAAGCAAGCTCATCTCTGCACTGCATATTGTTCAGGTTAATAGATGGGGGTTTGAAACCCATTTGCACTACTCACATGGGCATAACTCAGAAAGAAAAGCTGGTTATGTGTGAACTCAAGGCCTGGCAGTAAAGGCTCTTCTTCTCCTCCCCTCTTTTCTGTAATCCATTTTCTGTATGCCTGAAAAGAAAGAGATACTAAGTGCCTTTCAGCAACATGAAGATAATCACAGTTATTTTTTCTTTTATTTTTTTTAATAATACGATGCTTCAGATATTTTTCATCTACTTACCCTGAAAGCTTCTCGCAAACCTCCATTATCTGCAATGTTTTCTGCCAAAGTTCTCTTCCCTTTCACCTTGGCAGAAGGAAAGAACATCAGTCATTTGATCCATTTCTGAACTTCCTACTTGATCAGCTTCAAAAAGAGGGGGAAAAGTAAAACAAGGCAAGAACAACCTCAGTGAATTTCAACCAACTCTGCTTAGGAAAACAGGGTCTCCATGTGAAAACTGCCAGTAAACTATTTTCTGTGATGAGTTATCCTGGCTCTGGTCATAGATCTCTGTAGCACAAAAATGCAATAGATAGAATGCACTTAAGAATCCAGTCCCTGATCTTTGAGCTGAGTGTCAGTAATTTTCCCCAAAGGACTGTTTATGTCTGGTGACATGTGAGATCCAGTAGCCTCTTAAACTTTTATCCAAAAGGCTATATTTATTTCTCTACATAACTCTTAATATACTACTGGGATGCTAAAATAACATCTAATTCATAACATAAATAAGCAGAATTAAAAATGACTGTCAGAGACAGAATCAAAATTGGTTGTATATTCAGTGCTCTAAAAATATCTGCAAAGGAGATTCCTGTGTATTGATTGCAAGAGCAGGAGCAATAGCAACAAGAATGTATTGTGGGAAACTGCACTACATAAACTTTGTGATTAAACTGGTCTCCTGGCATTACCAAGTGTAATATCATTACACAGAAATCCTAATTTCTGCTGGAGTAGCATTAGCTCTACTCACCCAGCCTACTAAGGCCCTTGTGCTACCCACTGTATTTGTAATTAAGCAGTTTTCCTCTCTCCTGTGCCTCAAATAAGCAACATAATTGAGCACAGTTTTGAGCAGGGCTCTGAAGGTCTAAGCTGGCTGCAGCCATCAGCTCTCCCGTGCCACAGAGATCAGTGGGGTTGGCAATAGGACTAAGTTTCAGGATGGCAAAAGAGGTGAAAATGGAGAAGAAGAGGTAAAAACACCAAGGGAATGGCCAAGTACTTGTGCACAGCCCCACACTCAGGGCAGAGGAGCACCCAGATTGGATGCAGGACATCTTACTTGATGCCTTGGTTGCAATGTTATGGGAAAAATGGGAGCCACAGAGGAAAGTGCAACCCTTTCCTGCCAGCTCTCCCCTGCCCTCAGCAGGATGGAAATGGAGGTGAGAGAGGTTTTAAGACAAAAAGTGCTAGGACACCAGGGACCAGGCATGCACACCAGCTGCCTTTTCCCCTGGCCTTCCTGCGCACACAATTTTCTTGCATTGGGCTTGTGAAGGAGACTGACTTAGAGCACAAGATCAGAGTAACCTAACAGAGGCACAGGGCCACAGGTGATCTAAGAAGTGGAAGAATTCTTTCTGCTGATCTCAGGCAGCTCTGGATCAGGTATTTGAGACTACTCTGCACAGAGAGTTTGTGGCAGGGATCAGGGACCATGATAAGCCCTGTACTTGATGAGATGACTTTATGTGATTATTGCCCTCTGAAGCAATTTCTATATCCACTTTTTCTTTCATTAGGCTTCTTTTCTGAAGACATTTTTATTGTATACCAGATGAGAAAGAAGAAGAAATAGAATTCTTGATCCATGAAAAATATTCACACAAGGGTAAAAAAACCTGCAGAGTATCGATGTAAATGACAGACCAAAATGATAATAAAAAAGGTCTTTGCTTGCATAGCTCTTGACACAAAAGCTATAAAATATTGCAGAAAATTGGAAAAATCTTCTATAATCTAAAAAGTGCTTTTGGTTATCCTGAGGATATAGAAGAAATGGGAGGACAAGGCTGTGGGTAACAGGATCTCTCTAGTAAGCCCATCCATGGACTTCAAAGGCAGTATCTACACTGGGAGGAAATTCAGACCCACCTCATCTCAAGAGACAGTGCAAAAGGTAAAGGGGATGGCCAAGCCAGTGGCAGAGGCGTGGGAAGGACTCAGCCACATCCTTGGGGAAGGTTTTAATGATCTGCTTTGAGTGGCATTTTTGTAATAGCACTTTGTAATGAAGGTCTGGGATGTGTCCTGTTTATCCTCATTTTGGACACACATATGAATGTACACATTTTCAGGGAAGCCCATACCTCTAATACACAATGAAACAGAAAAAATTCCATTGCACTTTCTTTCTCAATCCTTTTCTAGGAGCTACTGCTGTCATATTCCCTTAATTAAACATACAAATGGGGTCTGTGTGCACACATGGAAGAAATAGCAAGAGTTGAATCTGAAATAAAGTAGGGCTTATGCATCCATGTTATAGCTGCAATAAATAACAGGCAGAATTGTTAAAGGAGTCTTTAACATGCATTATATTCTTTCTAAAAGACTGACTGCTCAGTTTTCATTACAGACCTCATCTCCAGGAGACATTTAACATGCTCACAATAATTAGACCAGCCCTGCTGAGTGGCTTCATCCTCTTCCTCTGATTCCAAAATGATGTGATGAAGAGAAATGGTTTAACCCTGTCACCAGAGTGTGGGTAGTGGTATCTGACTGGACTAATCAAACGTGACAGACAATTTTTAACACAATTATTCATCTCAAAAAATCATTTGTTGTGAGAAATGAAGTTGGTAGCCTAATATCCCAATGCATTGGGATTTATAAAAAGAGAACTTAGAAAAAAAAGCACAACAACCCAAACTCCTCATGTACCACTGCTTTCAGTCACTGGTGTTTTACATACATGTAAGCCAGCTTGCTTCCAGTAGTAATTGTTGTATTGATTAATCATGCATTTTGTTTTCTCTTTAAATCTTTCTTCAGAGTCAGTCGTCCACCAAGGGTCTAAATTTCCATTTTTGTCATATTTCCGACCTCAAAAAGGAAAGAAAGAAAACAAATGTTTTTGCAGGAAAAAGCTTTTACAGTTTAGGAATCTATCACCTTCACAGAAATGACAGATGAATGTTTTCATGTAAGAGTGTGTACAAAATGGATAGCATCAGTGAGCAAAATCTTGACCCCACTCAAATCAGCAGTGAAAAGCTGGCATTCTATTTATTGTCATAATTTCCATTTGCAGAAAAAGATAGTAATGACTAATGAGTTCTATAGTACATTTTATAATTACATAGTGTAAGAGGTACTTAGCTTCCTTGCAAGTACAATTGTATTTTTCATCCTCAGACCATATATCTTTAATTCTGAAAATGCGATGGCAACTAATTTATTATTAGTTCTTCACTTGATCAGGAAACAAATCCACTTCTGAAGTTTCCATTTTTGATTTTGGAGCAAAACCAGAACATTTAAACCCTACTCATGGAAACAGGGAAATACATACATCCCATTGCCCAGGCTGGTGGTTACAGCAGTGGTTTGTTTCAGCCTCAGGTCCCTGCTCCCTATCATTTGTAGGAGAATATTTCATCTCCATCATGACTCCAGCCAGACAGACATAAGATATGTTTGGAGTTTTCTGTGAGTGTGTTTAGCTGCCCATGTGGATGCAGCCTTGCTCTGTGATTTGATTCTTCTTTGCAACTGCAACTGCAGGAGAGAGAGGTAATGAGCAACACAGACGTAATACCAGGTACTGAAGATGTTTTGTTTCATCTTTTTATTTATTTTTTCTTTCTCCTCTGTGTATTGCCTTGTTCAAGGTGACAAATTCCCTAGAGATGTATTTATTTCTATATTTGGAAGGTAAGACCCTGGCAAGAAGGAGGGGTCTGCTGAGGGAACCAAACCTTAGGTTCCTTTCTGACTGGCAGGAGACAAGGTGGAGATTAGGTGCTCACCTACACAAAGTGGGAGTTTATGACAAAAAAAATCTCCATTCTGGAGTGTTTGCTGACACAAAGTGTGGTAGAGCAGTGTGAACAGGATACAAGGATATGACCTTCCCTTCCCTTCCCTTCCCTTCCCTTCCCTTCCCTTCCCTTCCCTTCCCCTCCTTTTTAAGGTATTCAATATTACACAACATAAGCAAACTCAAAATTACTCCCTGAAGGAGGAGGTTCAAGTTTCTTTCTCCCTGCACTTCCCTCCTCCCCCCTCTCCCCTCACTTTCTCTCAGGAGCCCAATTTTTAAAAGCACTCTACTGAGACAGCCAAACCTAGGTAGTGGCAATGCCCCACTCCATCCAGTTTGTCAGGACAATTGGATTG
>VXBB01023743.1:639764-687586 GCA_013399915.1 Illadopsis cleaveri
TTTTTTAAATTTAATTTTAATATTTTGAAACACCTTTTGTTCCAGTATTGTATTTTAAAACTTTTGCAATTATCTTTTGAAAAACGTCAAATCTGGAATGAAAAGTTTTCTTAGAAGTAATTTTTATCAATCAGAAATTATCCCTTTGCTCTTCCCACTGCCCCTCTCAGGACTTTTAGAATCTGTTGCTGATTTAGTTTTTATTCAAGACAAACAGAAAGAATCAAATTTGTGGCATTTCTTACCAAATAAAATCCAATTCAGACAAGCAAGATTCCATGTAAATAAATCTAATAAATACAAGTTTATCATTTTTTCACGCAACTCAGCACCGTTAGAAAAACCAAAACAATAAAAATGCTACAGCATGTACAAGTCAGCTTTCTAATCTGTCAACTCTGTAAATAAAAAAGTTATCAAAATGCAGTCAAATACTCACCATTGCTATCAAATCCATGAGTAAACTCATGGCCAACAATCACTCCTATGGCACCATAACTTAATGACCTGTAAACAAAGAAGCAGTTTCCTCAGAAAGTGTTCACAGTCATGAGCATTAAAGGACAAAAGACCTCAGGAAAATCATTACTGATTTAAAAAGACGGTGCAAAAGCAGGTGGTGTGGGTCTAAAAATCAGACCTACACAATTTTGACTTAAACATGTTGAAAGTCTTAACATTAAACTCTTATTTAAAAGTAACATTTAATCTAAAGCTTTGGAAGCATTGTGATGGTTCACTCTTCCAACCAAATCCCTTATCAGCACCATATGAGCTCCAAAATGTCTCCATTAGCTGACTGCATTCTGGATATTCTGACTGGGAACAGGACAAAGTTACAGCTGTAACTACTCTGAAACAAAGACTATATTTCGTAAAGCATTAACAGATCTCCATTCAGTTTTAAAAAGAAAGGTCTTATAATTCCCTTGCACCTGCCCTGGAATAGGACATGATAATACAGTCAGATCCAATGCAACCAGGAAACAGAGTAAAAAGAAATACTTTGTATTCCTGACTGAACATTAATTATATCTTCCTTATTATATCCCAATAAAACTGCTTTTAGGAAAAATAGGGATGAAAGAGAGAAAAGCTCAGGGCTTTTTTACACCAAGTGCAGTGGATATCATGGGGGTAGGTGATTTCCTCAATGCATCTTTCATATATTGAGCTGCTTTTTGTGATTTTAATTATTTCAGTTATTGAGATGTTATACTTCAAAGTAGCTTCTAGTATTTTTAACACATTGAAATACAAGAAAGGCAGAGGGTTTTGAAATAATGTATGATTGGACCTAATGATCCATAGTGCACTAATTGCTCATCTCAGTCATGCCCAGAAAGTATTATATCATTTAATTCCCTCTGCTCCCATGAAAATCCTTCACTTTGTTTTTTCCTTTCCTGAATGGTACTTTGCATGTGTTAAAATCTTCCCTACTGCTTTTTAGTCCAATACTGTTACAAACCATCTCCAAAAAATGCAGGTTAAAATTATATGTTTCAGCAATGGAAATATCATCCTTCTGTGTAACAAATTTGTAATCTTGTGTAGCACACAGTGATAATTACCCCTAACAAATGCACTACGTAAGACTTGTTTTCCATATCTGAAGTAAAGGGGTTATACAGGATCTTTTGCAGCTGAAGTATAAAAATAATGGCACAAAACATGTAAAGAGATTGAGAAGAAACATCCCTATTACTAAATACATCTTATTTTTCCTCTAAGGATCTTTGTCACCATGAGTGACAGAAGAAAGAACAGGCTGGTCTTCTGGCACTCCTACAGCTTTCCTCATCTCCAAAAGATGGGGCTAAGGTTGCAGTGAATTTTGGCCTTTGAACCTGTGAACTCCAGCATTTTCTCCAGCTCAACAACATTTTTTCCAGAAATTTTTTCAGCTCTGTTCACACTTCTCACTTCTGGGCACAGTTGGACAGAGGTGGAAGGGATAGGAGCAGCCCAGCAGATACCATATTAAAGGGGAACTTTCTGGGACTGGGGAGGCTCAGAGAACTGTAAGGAAGCTATGAGATCAGGTAGTTTGAAGTCTCTACTCCTATATATCTGGCACAGAAGAATCACAACTGTGAATGATTTGAACATTATTTGGTTTCATGTATTGAGACGTAAGAGTGATAGCTAAGCTTCACTCTATGCAAATAGATGTAACTGGTTTTTTGGTGGTTGTTCTGGAACTGGACACTAAAATGACACTAAATGTTAAATATTTGCTAAATCAGTTTTTCAGCAAGCACTGATGACTTTTGGATGGTTTATCTGTTCCACTGCCATGTACTGTTTCTTCTAAGCAGACAGAAAACATCCAGACTATTTCAAGGACAAAAGCAATGTATTGTCTGATATAAACCAGCTACATTTGTTTACTAAATTTCATTTTGAGACCTACTCAAGCAAAACCAATTTAAGCTAAGGTAACCTTTAAAGAAGAGAAATGAGCAAAGTATAATACTTTGAAAGAACCACAATTTTATCACTATAGCAGGAGGTCAGGATACAGAGAAATTTCTTCAGAAAGCAAAGCTGGGAGCAGGTCTGCAATAACTGTAACAGAAAATAAGTTCACCTTAACAAAAAAGGACTTTCTTCTATCCCCAATTACCACTTACAAAGTCAGCTGGCCCACAAGAATTCCCTTGGAATACAAATTAATTTGTTCCTAAATTGAACGTGTCTTTCTACATATATTGCCAATTTTCCTGTTTACAAGGACACAATCCAGATTGGATGATGGCAAACACAAAATGATCAAAAAGTTTGATTTTCTTTTTAAGAAAGATTTATTAAGGATATGTTTCACCAGTAACTGGTTTTATATAACTGCAAAATAACTTTCAGAAACTGCCATCAGAAACTTTTCATGGTCTTGTCCTGCCCTAAAAGAGAAACCTATTGAACTGCACAAAAGCAGTGATTTTTCAAAATTTAATGTATGTGACCTATAATTACCCTTCCTCAGCTACACTGGCACATGGGCCTGCTCAGGCAATCTCAGGCAATCACTTATGCACATAAAGATATTCTCATGCACCTCGACAGGCATAGACAAGAGCCCACTGCTAATCTTAGATATTAGCAGAAAGTGAGCAATAAACAGATAATAATTGGCTTCTGAGGGTATTCACTTCTGTTTAGGAAGTAGTTACCTGATTTACAATCCCTTTTAATACCTGCCATGTGCACACTGCTGCATCTGCATGCTGTAGCATTGAAACACTTCCACTTGGGTGCACTTAATTAGCAATTCCTGTGAGAAATCAGTCATCAGTTTAAGACAACAGCAACACGTATGGCTCCCAAGGGTAAGAAAAAGTATTGCACAAAGCAGCACTTCTCAAAGTCAGCTCTTCCAGTGGCAAAAGCAGGAGACTGCAGGAGAGAATAAACAACCCGAGGGCCAAATTTGCCCTACAGAAGGACAACAGTTTTCCTAGGTGCTACCTTTGGGTTGCCTTCAGGCCTTCAGAGCCTTCTTCTCCATGCCCTCTTCTTTGTCTATATGTGTCTGAAATACCTTTCCCTAGTATTCCTCAGTTCTAGGTGGATGAGGTTCCCTGGTGCAGTACTTACCTAGGATACTCTGTTCCCCAAAAGAAAGGCTTTTGAAGTTCTCCTGCTGGGAATCCTGCAACAACAAAAAGAGAAAAAAAAAATAAAAAAAATAGTGAGGTCAATCAAATGCAGCTGAATAGCTGTCACAATGCCCAAGGGTTTAGATTTTATGATCTCATTTGTTTGGTTTCAGAAGGTTTTTCGAGGGGAGCTTTCCCTCAGGTGGTTGAATGCAATGGAGAGGATTGTGGAGAGGCAGCAGAGATCCTGCCACACACGTCTGACTGAATGCATGTGAAAAAACACACCTCATGTTTCCTATGAAGAGTACTGAGTACCCTCAGATGTGCCAACTGATCAATAGACAATACATAGGTAAAGTGCAATAAGAATTAAAATACCATTAGCTTTGTGAGGCTTCAGTGAAAGAAATATGAAAGTGATAAAATGTAAGCCTGAATCTATTTACTCTATGAAAAACAGAGGTAAATGAACATACTTAGGCACTTCTATAAGGGAAAACTGTAGATTTAAAGGCTGTAGGGTCAGTCTAGCTACAAATACTACCTGTCTTCTTCTAGTAGACTAACCAGCTGCCAAAAAAAAAAAATCAATGGAGACACTCTGGTGAGTAATGAGCTACTTATTTTTCATATAGGAATCAAAATTGTTCCTCAAATTCAAAGTCACAGGGTTTTTTTAAATTCCAGGGTGACATTTTAGTGCCAGGATACTAAAGACAGTGGAGCTGCACATGGTAAAAGTTTAACAGCCCAAAGAATTCCTAAACAAAACATACACCTATGGTCAAAGTTCTTATGTGATGGTGATCCTTCCAGGCCCAGATGTGGAATTTACTGTCTTGCGTCACAAACTGCCATCTATAAAGCACAGGCACACACCTGCCTAGAAGGTTTACCCACATGATCATCACCTTGTTGAGGAAGAACATTTCCTCAAGTGACTCATTGTTTTTCCAGGAACTGCTGCTTTACACTATGGGTATCTCTTCAAGAAATCATCTGAACACCCAAAACAATACAAAAACCATATTCTTTTGATTCTAACCCTATCCAGTTTTTTGTTGATAGTTTAGTCATGGGTTTCTTTATATCTGACATAAGTTGTCAGGCAATATCTTTGTCTTTTCCTTACAAAATCTTTAAAAACTTACTTTCAAATGAAAAAAACCCCAAACAAACAAACAAAAAAATGCCCCAGTATGCTGAGTGTAATTCATGCCAAGTGATGTGGCATAAGGCATGAGCTCCTGGCCTGCCCAGCTGCTTTTTTCTGTTGCTCCACCATGGCTGCCATCATTCCCTATCTGCAATTAGCTTATAAAAATGTGGGCTTCAAACTTATTTTCCGAGTGTTGTCTGGAGTTTTTTGGGGGTTTTTTCTTACTTTTTCAGATGTTGTTTTATTGTTTCAAGCACGCTATCATTTTCTTTTCCAGCACTACAAATCACAATTTTACCAATGTCAAGGACAAAGTTTTACTCATCTAACTCTCCTTGCCTCCCAGTGCACAGAGAATATTATTTATTATGCATGTTTTAAACATTCTAAGCAGCAATGGTACACTCATACAACTTGATGAACATTGCTTGTTACGCCTTAAGAGCTGTGTTCAGAGTTGAAAATCTAGTCTTAACCGGTTCCCTCCAAGCACTGAAATTCAGGAAAAGTTTTGGAATGTTTAGGTTTTGCTAAGTCTAAATGATGCTATCCCCACAGCAAGGGATGAAAGGAGCTGTGGCCAAAATGAGCAAATGACCACATACTGAAGCAGTATGAACCAAGGAAGCACAGTCACCCCACAAATTACATTTCATGATCACACAATCCTGGGTGTCTGTCACTGTACCAAGAGGCTATCAAGATCATTTAAGAGGCTGCAATTATTTTTTCCAGGTATAAACTTGTAGTGAATTTGCACTTGTCTGCAGTAGAGGTAATATACATTATTTACAGCAAATTAAGTGCAAATCTTCACTCAGGCTTATCCAGCTACACTAAATGTGTCTTCATAGAACACCGCTGAAACACAGCTGTGAGTTAAGCCATGAGATAGTTTTCACTGAACAAGTCAATGTGAATGTATGGATGGAAGCTCCGATGCTGAATCTGTACAACAGGTTGGTTTATTTTAATTATTTTACTCAGAGTCAGGATCCATTTTAGGTTAGAGCAAAGTGCTGGTTGAAGGAGTGGTTTCTGCTTCTGGGCATGTGTGAAAGCACCTCTGTAGTTTGCACTAAAGGAAGCTCAGGAAGTATTTTCAGTCCAAAGCAGGGTTAGAGGCCAGTAGAACATAATACACATTTCAGAAAAACTCAGGAAACTGGAATACATTATCACTAGTAGGAGTTGCTTTGTTTTGTTTCAGAGGTGCATGTTTTTGCGGTTTTGTTGGTTTTGTTTGGTTATTTGTTTTTAGTAAGAAAAAAAATCTAGGCTTGAAAGCGATTCTTGGGGAGCTAGTAAAGCAAATGGTCCCATTCCCCAGAGGTCAACAGCACTGAGGGACTGAGAGTGCTTGTCCACTATTCCAAGTCTAAAGGAACACATTAAGATCTGGCACCACTTTTTATGCAACGTCTCCTTCAGGCAAGCAACAACTACATCACCCTTGGGGGGAGCAAGGATAATAATGTCTTATACCCAGAATGTCCTTGAAATTGTAACATGAGATTGATCACCAGACAGTTTCTTATTTTGTGCTAATTTGAATCCCTTGATTTAGGCAATTCCCTTGTGAAGCCTGTTTCTTTTTTTGCTTGGCATATTGCACCTAAAAGAATTAATGACAAAACTCAGAGAGCTCATAGTAGGCTGCAGGTGCAATAAATACTAAGGGGATTATTTATATGCCACTGGATTTCAAGCAGGCAAAGGACAGTTCTGAAGGAGTAAGACAGACAGACTTCAGGGAATTTCACACCTTAAGGAACGGATACAGGCACTGGGAATGTATTTTGAGCTCACACTTGACTTCAAATTTAGCCTATGTTGTGCATCCTTTAAAGCTTTCTCCCTCTACACAGCCCCAGAAGAGAGATACAGGCTGACAGTCTCTCTCTTTATACACTAGATTGCAAATGCAGGCCCAATGTCTACACTCAAGGCCATTACTCACCAACAGCACACAGAAAGAGTTCAGGCTGTCACAGGACAACACTGGTACCCTTTTACATCCATACATCTTACTGGGGGCAAGGTGGGACAGCCAGGCCAGATCATCCTCAAGATGGACTCTGTGCCACTCATCCTAACGTGCTGGAGACCATGTTCTGTGCTGACCACAGCCCTTTAAGCCCAGCAGTTCAAGTAATTTTCAGTGCTCCTGACTGTAGCAGTGCATTTCCATACCCAAACAAATGTTTCCAAATAAGGAAAAGGGGGTTCAGTTACCCCTGACTTTTAAGGAGAAGCACCAGAACTTTCTGTTCTTCCCTCATCGTGGTTGGCCCAGTGCCAGTACAGGGGTGCAGGCTGGGCATTGGAAATCTTTCTCCAAACTTGTAGCTGTTTCTATTGGCAGCAAGCCAAATTAGCCATCCAAAAACTTAAGAATTTGAAAAGGAACACAGGTGCTCAAGTGCTTCTTGGTGTGTCGTAGTCAGGTGTTTGATACTTCTCTGGCACCTGTGCTCGGCTTTTATTCTTTTGTTTCTGTATTGTTTGTTATTTTCTATTTTATTAAAACCTTTGCTTTACAAAACACACCAAAGGAGCCATCTCACAATATTATTAAGCCACTCTGGGAGGCTGCAGGTCAACCCTCAGACTTGATAAATCTTCACTGGGCTCATTACACTCTGGCCACATGTAAGACTGTATCACCTGACCATCCACTCCAGTAGTCGATTCTTCAGCAGTTTGTATTTGAGCATGTTAGGGGAGACAGTGCTGAAATTCTTTCTGAGGAATAAATCATATTCACATCTTTCTCCTTCTCCACTGAGCTAGTAATCTCAATGTAGAAAGCTGGTCAGAGAAACTGTTTCCAGGATTTACTTTATCATGTACACAGGGACTGTTGTGAGCCTGGCTAGCTTGTAATTCCCTAGATCTTCCTTCTTGAAGATAGGAGTGACATTTGCTTTCTTCCAGTCTTCAGGAACCTCCTCCAGTCACCATAACCTTTCAAAGATTATGGCTGGCCTCATAATGATGTTGTGAGCTTGTAGGTGCACCGTGTCAGAGCCCATGGGCTTGTGTTTGCCCAGTCTGCTTAAACATTCCCTAACCTACCCCTCCATAAAGGGTAAATCTCTCTGTTACCAGGTCCCCTGCCCTCATTCAGCACTGCATCTTCCCTCAACTTGATGCTGCTACAGCTACACTTGCAGAAACATTTCTTCACATCCCGTGCCATACTCATCTCCAGGGAGGCTTTTGGCTTTCCAAACCCCTGTGTCTTGGACAGTGACTATTCAACTTTTGTCTTAGTCACCTTACTACTCTGGAATGCAGGGGCACTTCAAGCAGTGGAGTACACCTGGCATACTTCAAACATTTCACTCTCAATTTATGCTCATCTTGAAGCTCTGACAGAACTTTGCCTGCACAGGACTACTATTAATGTAATTGAAGGTTTCTATCTATTTTATCCATGGTATCATTTTCAGCTTCTCTCTCTAGCAAGGTGCTGTAAAGCTTGTCAGAATGTATTAAAAATTAGAAGATGTTTTCTTTTTCTCCAATTTTTCAGGGGCTTTATTGCCATCAATAAATCCATTTACTAGCTGATACCTTCATAGTATTACTATACACACTTTGCAGATGAATACCCTTACCTCAATATAATATTGCCAGTTTACCAAGAAGACACAAATAACTACATTTGATCTGATAATTCCCTGAAAAATGCAGAGCAATAATGGATAAACTAAACCAAAAACACATGAGCAGACTCACCAAATCACAAGGAAATTTGGAGTTCAAATCGAAACATGAATTAAAATTTTATAGTTCAATTGCATTACTCAGTTATACGGCATGATGTTTTTAACTGAGCAAGGCAAAGCCTTATTCCAAGTTAGTGCATTTACAACTTCCAGTAATGAGGTTGGTTTTTTAAAGCAACTTCTGACAGGCTAGTGAATCCCATTGGTAAGTAACAGATATGGGAGACAGCTGTGTTAAACTGTGTGATATACAGGATACCCTGGTGCCTGTTGGTGCCCTGGCAGTTCTCAGATGTGTTCAAAAGCTCTGACTTGTTTTTTCAAGTGTCATTGAATGAATTCAGATGTGGAGTTTTAAAGCAAGAAGATATAAGCAGAAGACTAACTGCTGGTCAGTAATCAAAGAATATTGAATTTACATAAGGAATTAAATGTGAAAACAGCTGGGGTGTTGGTTAGTTGTCTAAAAACAGCCCAAAGAGCAGGAGACATTTGTTTAAAATGCTCCACAGACTTCTATTTGGACAATTGAATCTCATCTCTGTGATGGTTTTGATGTCCTTTTTGGGGTCTAGCTGCCAGTCTCAATGGTAAGGTGCTCCTGCAAGTTTTATCTCAGATAAAACACATGAGAAAACCTTTCAGACACTGTGGAGCACCCCAGACAGCTTTGAGCATCCATATCTAGGTGACAGAGACCAAAGTGTCTGTCATTACATGGACCTGAACCATACACCTTATTTCAAGTTTATCCTGTGGACAAAGAGGATAGAAAACAAAAATTGTGTAAGGATAGAAAATATCAGTTGTGTAAGGCACAGTAACTCTTCCATGCAATGCATGAATACAAAGCTTAATTTTATGAAGAAGTCAGTGAATAAATTCATTAAAGAGATACAGGGAAGTAATGGCCCTAAGGCAGGGGATTCTGCAGCCTCTGCTTCAATTCCTGGCTTGCTTTCTGCTTCACCTGACAAAGAGGCTCTTTTCTGCTTATGAAAAAGAGAGAAGCTGGTGTTTACCAACCACAGTGGGACAACATGAGGAGGAACATGACATGGTCTGTGAGGTGCCAAGGAATACTGTCTGCTAAGGGAGTAGGAAATGTGAAAACATCTGTTTTACAAGAAACTTTAATCTTTATTTTATGAGGAAAAAGTCTCAGTGGATTCCCCAGGGTGAAGGAATGGGAGTAGGGGGAGAAGAACAAAGGACAAGTTCTTCTGTTTTATACATTCATAGATAAGAATTTTAGGAAGAAAAAAATAAAGAATGGAGGTAGTGATCATGCACCATGATTAAATAAAAGAAATAGTAGTCTTTAGAAAACACAGAAAATTGAAAATGAGAGCTCACTTAAGACACTTAAAGCTTACTTAATAACAGGGCTCAGAAAGTGTTCAGTTCAAATCTGTTATGTTCATTAACTGCCTGGAAACTAATGGCACACTTGAAGCTACTTCATCAATAATCTTCCAAATAGTCCAGTTCTTAACAGAAGAGAAAATGACCCTGTGCACATTCCCCTTATCCTGCCCTGGCCATGGCACCAGGGGCTGTTTGCCAGCACTTCCCTGGCTCCTGGCAAGATAAAAGTTTTCCCCTGCAACTCACAGCATCAGTGAGCTGCCAGCGTCAATATCTGTGTGATGCAGATATCTCATGTAAAGATGATATTTATTGGCTAATATGAGCTCTCATCTGGGGTTTTCTCTATGGATGCTAATGTGAATGCAATTTTTAAATTCTGTTGTAGATTATATCTGCTTCCTGTAACAGGTATTGAGGCTGCTCTCTAAAAGGGCCTCTTGACTTTCACTAGAGAGCTGCAGTAACAGCACAAATGACTTAGAAGGAGCATGGGTATAAACTTACAGTGATAATATCAACATTAATTAGCCAGTACATCTATTCAAGCTTACACCTCATGAGTGCATTGCTTATATTTGCCTCAGTGCACTGTAAATCTCCCTTTCATTACTGTTCACAGCCCACAAATGTGACTATTTTTATATATTCTTGAGGCGTACATATTTACACTTTGAAAAACACCCTAAACACACCAAATGTTTGATGAACAGTTCCCTCTTATCCTTAACGTATTCAAAGGCCAATATTTTAGTGCTGTAATGAAATAAAACATTTTCTTGAACAGAAGTATGCTAGCACACTTTGATCATCACTTGTGTCTATTTTCAGCACATATTTGTTGACTGCTCTAGAGTGCATTAAAATAAACTAATCCTTTAGGAATGTGTTTTTGGTGTTCCAATTATGATAATTAAAAAGATAGTATTCACGCTGCTTAGATGGTATGAAGTGTACTTAGATACACATTTTGAGACTCTAAAGGCAATGACACATACCTGTTGTCCTTGTTAAGTACCTACAATTACAGGGGAAATTGACAAGCAAATGCACAGAAAATTGAAAAATTATCCAAACTAGGATTAAAATAATATTAACAACCATTATAAACATGCATAGTGGTTCATCTGAGACACTTTGAATTATGGAAAAAGAGGAAATAAATAAATAGAATTCACAGATGGAGAACATCAGGAATAAACTTGTATAATATTAAGATAAATTGTAGGTAACATATTTTTTAACTCTGCTCTTTGTGCCATGTCTCACCTTGTTGCAGCTATTTATTTCTCCTTTGGAGACATTAACAGGATCATTGGTCTTCAAACTATCAATAGTTTAGTCATGAAAATGAAACAAAGAAACAGCAAACACAAAAGTATTTGCTCCAGAAGACAGCAAAATTTGGTACATCTATTGCACATGCAAGATTGGCTTTATTCTCCCAAATCTAATAATTTTTAAAATTGTCTAGTTTCTATTCTCTATTAGTTTTCTCTTTTAGTGAAACAAGATCTTTTCTTCCAAGTAACTGAGTAGTCAAGTTGAAAACATTAACAGCCTGCCTGTGTATGAAGATCACATGGACTTGCATGGATATTCCAATATTTATGTCAGTGATACAGATCATAGAGAGAGAAGAATTTGTGACCCTTCCATCAGGATTGCCAGAGACGTCTCTGTTCTCTGAACACAGAAAGCAAAAGCAGCTGCCTAAAACTCAGAAGAGATCAGGACGTCCACATTCCCCTTTCCTTGTGCCAGTACCTGATGATGGCTCATTTTCAGAATCCATGGGTCAAGGCACTGATGTTTCTTTTTCTCAAAACTTTTTCAAAAAGCCTCCAGTGACTAATCAAGTTTGGAGTGGCTGTGGTTTTGTTGATATCATCACACAGTACATTTCCATTTCCAAACTAATGATCCTAATTTTTAGAATCAAATTTTGCAACTGGGGATTTTCCAACTCATGTAGAAACTACTTTCCATAATCAAATTCTATTATGCATTTTAAAATCCTTATTTCTCAAATTCTTCTTAGTAAACTCACTTACAAAGAGCAAAAATAGATGGGCCTTGAAGATGCTAAAGTCCAGTTTGCTCACAGAAGAGCAGAGGCACTCAGGCAGATGAAGAGAATATCTGGTCCATTCACTCATTTACAGGAGTGATCAGTAGTAGATGTGAAGGGAAGGTGTCAGGCAACAACCTGTGAGGTAATTCTGCTAGCACATATTCCTACCTTCCATCAGCCAGCACCAGAGGGAACTGTCCTCCTGGACTGGGTTTATATCCCTCTGGTTTTTTGTCCAGAACAGAACATCCTCTTTTCAGTTCATCTGCTAATGCAGTGAGCAGCACAGATCCTCACAACACACCCCTCCAACAATTTGCCAACAAGTAATTGATTCCTACCTCCTTTTCTTATCTCTAATCAGTCATTAATTTATGAAAGGACCATCCTTCTTGTCCCATGACAACTTTCAGTTATTAGCATTGGGAAAGAACCTCATCAAAAGTGTTCTATGGAAAAAAACATACCATTGTATCAAGTATACTTGCTTTCTGAATTTAAAAAAACCTCTTAGATTAAGAAAGCATGATTTTTTTCTAAAAGAAAAAGCAAAAAACATCTCACATTCTCATGTTCACTCTTCATTATAGCATATACTTATTCATTCTCTCTGTTCAATCATGTTGTGGACACAACCAGATGCCTTCATATAAAGGCTAAAATAACTTGTTATGCAGATCCCTCTGAAATGTCTTTTGAAAAATAGGATTTGACACTTGCCACACCTATTCTTCCTGTGCTGAGGCCACTATAAGTCACAGGCTATACATCAAAGCTGGTTGTTTGGAAATTTTTTGTCTAAATTCCTTTGAAATACCTGGGAGAATATTATCTGGTCCTTGTATTTGTCACAGTTCATTGTATGAATTTCTTCTAAATTCCCTTCTATTGACACTAAATTTTAAACAATTTCTGGGACTAACCTCTCACAAGAAAAAGCTCCAGAATTAGAACTTCCAAGACTCTCTCAATGCAAAGAATTATTTTATTTTTTTGCCTTAGACTCTCCTCTCTCAGTGAATTTGACAAAAAGGTTTGATTACTAGTTCTTATGCTCCTAGAAATTTGGTCTTCGAAATCTTTCTGGGCTTGCTGTATCATAGTTTTACATTTAACTTGCTAGAGTACAAACTTAATTATTATTCTCAAATGATTCTGGTTTCTAGAACTCTTTCTCTGTTGTTTAACCAGGCCTTTAAAAATGTCACAGTTCTTTTGGCTGAGCAACCCCCAGAACTTTGTATGGATTACTACCGAAAACACAGCTGCAAAGCAGTAAGGTAGCTGTTCTTCCCCACCAGCATTAATGGGAAATCAGTAGTGATGTGGCAAATGTTTATCAACAACTTCTGCCAGAGAATGTTCTTCCCCCATCATACAGGGCCTCTTGCTCCATAAAAACACACCAAGCAGCAGTGGAAGGCAGCACTGTGCTTTTCTCTGAGTCTTCCCTCCTGTTGCACATCATTTTTAGGGCATGATTACTTTGTACCTCTCTCCCAGGTACGAGAGGGTTTTGTTCAGAAAGAGCCACCTAAACACTTTTCCTCTTTGAAATAGTCCTAAAAGGACTGAGAGTGAGTGGCACTGTCCAAACTTCAGGTCACTTGCCAGCAGAACGAGAAGGTCAGCAGTTCTGATAGAAAATACAATTACCCCTAAACCCATGACTGATGGGTTGTGTTTGACAACTCTCTGCCTCCTGACTCTTTTAGACACAGTGAGTGTGAAATTTTCAGTGGCTCCAGCCTCTCACCACAGTTTTTTCTAATGCACCATAGCAGAGAGGCTGGGACAGCTGAGCACTGCTCAAATTTGAAAGAACCCAATATTAAAGAAGGTGTTAACAGTGACGGCTCTCATTTTTCTCTGAGTAGGCTTCCTCTCCACTCACACAAAACCTTTCTAGCAGCAGTGGTGGCTGGAGGAAGAGCAGCTGTAATGCTACACAGGTACCTCAGAGCTGTGACCACCTCAGCCAAGCTCCCTCAGATGATCAACAAAAATGTGACTGCCTAATGATGGCAGCCCACTAATTAAGGCAGAGCTAAATCTAGCACTAATTTTAATCAAAAGAACTGCCTAATTAATATGCATTCTTTAAAAATGAGATCACTTAGACACAAAAGAATTTCAGTGAGTGATTTGAAGGTAAAACTGTTTACAGAAATTGGTAGAAGCAAATACCAGCAGACTCAAATTGCCAGTCCTCTGCCATACCTTCTTCAGTGTGATATGCTAACTTTGTGCCTTTCTCTCTGCGACCAAAAGAGATTCAGGAGAAAATGGGGGAATCACTCAACAATTTTTGAGGTCCTGTCTCTGAGGATTGAGACCACAGAAGTGGTGGCAGCCACCTTCCAGACCCCAACAGTATAGAAACAGAAGGCTGATTTAACAGGCAAATCTAATAAGAGCAAAGAGAATTGCCAGGGTAAAGGTAACACTGTTGTACACAGAAAGACTGGTATAGAATTTTAAAGCCTGATAGAAAATTTCAGTTCAAAGCCCCATTAAAGCAAACAGGAATGAACATTCAAACTCATAACACATCTTTGAAAAACTCAGCTCTTTTACCTTATTTGTTTCCACACTAGGACATATGCTGTCTAAAAACAACCATTAACAAAAATAAGAATAAGACAGGTAGTACTGCACATAGAGGTAAGAATTTTCAGCTAACTACAGATATCACTCCTTGTCCTTGAAGGTATTGAACAAATCCACTGGATACATCTTCTTATGTTTTCTGGTCTATATCACAGCCTTATCTAGTCACTTTTATTGTTACATATCTGTCAATTCTAGAGGACAGAACTGCTATCATTGTATATTTATGGAGATGTGTGTGCACATGTTCTTGCTACAGAAAACAGAAGATAGAAACATTAGGCTTTAATAAAAGTGATTTAACCTATCATTCACAATGGACAGAGTACAAATACACACTCTCACACACACAGAGTCACTGTAACTCATCTGATACAGAGCAACTGCAACTCATGGAGCAGCAGCAGCTCCATTCAGTGAGAGCCCTGGGTTTTCCAGAATGATTCTCTTACTTAAGTCTCACATCTGAATTACCAGGTTTGAACTAATTTTTGGTCACAAACAACACAATAAGTACACCTGTTTTCTGAAGCTTGATACATACATTCCCAAACAGACACTTTATAAGGAGACTCAGAAGGCAGATACTCACTGATCTGGTTGGTAGATGCACTATAAAAAGCATTTACAGTAGTTGGGCTTGTAAACCACCTGTAGTAAGAACAAAAGAAATTGTCTGTCAGTACACTGACATTCACCTTTATGAATCAAAGGAGCAAAGATAAAAATTGAACTCAGTAGAAGAAAGCAAAAACATTAAGGACTTAAGACACATTAAAGTTTAAGTATTTCTCCATTTCAGTACATGCTACCTACACTTTCTAGAACATTGAAATCTATTGTTTAATGACTCTAACTGCATACAGTCAATGAATGCCCAACAGGAGCAATTCTTAGTGTTCCTATCATGTGATCTGTTAAATTTTTAAGTGACCACTGTGCTTGTGAGGCCAGCCATGCTGATGAAACAAAATTCACCCAGCAGAGGCTGCAACACTGACAAGCAGCTGTAAAAACTCTCTTGTATCTTTCAAACACATGTGGAGGAACTCCCTGTTGAAATTAGAGGAGAGCATTTTGAAACAATTAAAGTGGCTTTAGAGGCTTTGCTGAACAGCTAGTTGAAATATTAGGATTATGCTAGCAACATAAACAGGTAATTTCTGGGAACGTAAAATCAAAATAAGCAGCTTCATGTTTTGTACCCTAGGCAGTGAACATGACCATCCTAAACAAACAGAGCTCCTGTCAGGCATTTCTTCTCATAGTTTGATTTCTCATATATACTGGAAGAAACCCTAGACTGGAATAGGAGCTGGACTTTGGTGATCCTCATGAGTCCCTTCCAACTCAGGATATTCTATGATTCTATGAATAGCAAATGAATCTCCTTAGCCTAAGCTCATCTATACTGACAGTGGCTTCAACCATATGAACGGAAAATCTTGACTGACTTCAGCAAGATCCAAATTCCCCTCAGATGAAGCCCTGAGTTCAGTGAACCCAAGATTTCACTTTATGATTTTATAAGGGAGAAGTAAGGTAAAAGAAGTAAAGATGATGATAATAGTGGTTAATAGTTCATAACAGCCTAGAAGTAGCTCTAGTAAATGTCCAAACAGGAACATCCTGATGTCATTAGCAAAATATTACTCAAAAGCTTTATAAAGCCACGTGAATGCAATGTAATTGCTTTGGAAAATTTCTTTGGAAAATCTGGAAAAAGAGAAGAGAAAGGAGCTGCAAAACAATGAATAAGACAAAGGAAGATCTATCAGAATATGGAAAATATGTCATATCAGTGACAATGTATAAACAATTCATGCTTTAAAACAGCCCCATTAATAAAAGAGCAATCTGCAGATCCTGACTGTTTTTCTGAAAACTAACATCTTCACTTAAACCATGTAACAAAGGGGAGAGTTTTAAAATGGCAGCATTTTGTCTTTTATCAATAAATTTAACCGCTTGTTTTATTCTCCAAGCTGAGCAGCTTATTTTGCAATGCATCAACTAGAAAAACTAATCAATGAAGGCTGAAAGAATGATGTCATGTACATATTTTAACCATACACCACATTACAGGCTCTAATTGTCAGAGACAACTCTCCCTGTTTTGTTTGTTAGGAGATTGTGAATGGGAGGAGCAGGGGGAGGTTGTTTCCTGGTCTGCTTTCTGCTTTCTTCATAATAAGGAGATTAAATGTTAGAGGTAATGTAGTGAGATAATGGAAAATTGAAGAAAGAATGTATATGGTGAGGGGATAATAAAAAAAAAATTAGGGGCGTAATTAACTACATTTCAGTTTCATGTTTGTCCTCAGCAGCAATCAGCTGAACTGTTTTGAAGGATGTAAGCCTGCCATTTATGCCTTGGGACCTGCACTCCAGGCTTAGCTGCAAATCTGGAGGACTGTCCCTTTTCTGACAAGGGGAAAACCCATCTGAAAAGGACCCATCTGAAACACTTCAATTTATATTTTACTGTAAGTTTGAGCAAAGACACATAGTATTGTGACTTGCACCTCACCCTCTTGGCTTGTTCTGCTTACAACAGCCTTTCTGCTCTCAAACAGCAATTTTTAAGCATGAAAAAGGCTTCTGGGACAGAAAATGCTCCCTTTTTGCAATTTCCTCTTAGCCTTTTATTTCCAGTCAGAGGACCAGGGGCCTGAGATGTATAACAGATACTTCAAAACAGATTAATGTGCTGTGGTTCTTCTCTCCATCCTCTGGGGGGGCTTGCCCCAGCTAGCTGCAGAGAGGAGCCACAACAAGCAGCAGCAAAGAGCTCTTCACTGACTAGAGACAACCCTCCAACCACACAAGTTTGCACTTGTTTTTACTGGGTGAGGAGCTGGTGGCGCAGGTACTTGTCCCCACAGGAGCACCTCACTCTGCCCAAGAGCAGCAGTGAATGCAGGCAACATTTGGTCCACATTTACTGAGGGAGGACATCACACCATCCTCTGGCCATACTTTCACACCTATGCACTCATAGACTTGTAGCTTGCAGGCTAAAACCTATCACGGCGTCCCTGTCCTGAGACTGCTGCTTTTCTCATGATCTACCACCACAATAGCAGAGCCCATCCTGTTTGTTGAGCTTAGCATGAGCCAGAGACTGAGAGCAGCCTTGATTTTCCCACTGTAAAACTGAACTCAGTTCTTCCCAAATTGCTCTTTCATAACGAGGCCTCAATAACAACCCTGTATGAAATTTGTTATGCTTTTAAGCAGTTAGGAAGGGGATACTTAGCAGCCATGCTGAGGAGTCAGAAAGAATCAGAGTTCTCTAGTAACAAGCAGAGTATTTCATATTTGACATCTGGCAAGAAGCATATTTCCATTCCAGCATTTTGTTGTACCATTCTGAGTTCCCTCAAAAAGATTTAGGAAGTATTTGCCACAGAAGAGTAGAAATAACCAAGACTGCTTCCATCTAGACTAGCAGAACAACTTCACTTCTCATCTGCCTTAATCTTTCAGTGAGCTCCTTGAAATGACTGAACCTTCAGGGACAGTCCTTAACTAATAACACACCAAATTACAACATGAAGGTGTGTAATAAATAGCTGTTGCTGTTAAATTTTAAGGTGAAGCAAATTTAGAAATAACTCTCCCATTCTTGTTTGAAGTCAGATTCCCTGAGCATTTGCTCTAGGTCAGGTTACAATTTCTGTGCACTTTGTCTACTAACAGAAGGATAGAAAAAAAGGAAAGGCATTACATATTCCAAGCTCTTATTAATTACAAAGTAAATAAATGAAAATTCTAGAACTGTTTACATTGGTTTCATTTGCTATCAGTTTGTGGAAAAGGGACAGCTTGGAATGATGTCCTGTAGCATTACCCATCTACTACTGCAGCAGTCAAAACCTAATTCTGCAGAGTTGACACTAGCAAGGTTGAGATTTCCCTTGTAGAAATAAAATGTGAAACACACACTGAGATAGCAAGTGAGGCAGAAACTCTTCGTCTGTGTTCTTGAGGCTGCAATTTTCTCTGTGTTATGTTTTTCACAGGTTATGTTTTAACACAGGTATGTGTTAAAAGTATAGTGTGCCATTCATGAACAGGGGTGGCTGGGAACATTTACAAAACAGCAAAAAGCTTGTTAGTTTATTTAATTCTCTGTAAAGCACAAACTGAATTTGTAAATTGATCCTTAGTTTTTTGAGTTGGAAGAAATCATTTGGTTTGCTGTCCAACATTCAAAGTAAGAGATAAAATATAAATAATCATATAAACAAGGAAAATAAACTTGTGAATGTACAAAGAATTAAGCTGGTTAGAAGTGAAAAACTGTACAAAGTTTCTGGAAGCTGGAAAAAGTCTTCCAAAGAAAACACTATAAAGAAAAACTTCTAAATGAGTGGCAGCCTTCAAGGTGACTTTCAAAATTTTATTTTCTCTTCCCATTGTTAGTATCTTTTATATATTTTCCCACACAGAAATAGATTATTATCCTAGGCCAGGCTGCCACCTGTCTCCATTAGGAATGGGAAAGCAACTAGGATAGTAAGGCTGGGCCCAGCCTTCAGTGCCACATCACTGCTTAAAGTGAGGTTCAAAGAGCAGGAAAAGGCTCCAGGAGGCTCCTTTCCAGCCTCTCCTCTCCAGGCATGTCCCAGCCATACAATTTCCAGCAGCATCTCTCCAACAGAAAACAGCCTGTCCAGTGGTTTTGATGGATGCTTTTTCCTTTTTGCAGAAGGAGCTTTTACACTGTCCTTAGTGGTATCCAACCTAGAACCTCTCAGAGGTGTCCTCCCTTGCGGCAAAACAAGAGCCAGGGCTTACACAATAGTGTGTGGTCAAGGAAAAGAGATAGGTCCTGGAGAAGACTCCAGAATCCTCTCATAGCCTACTTCCTTTGTATCCTCTTATCAGGATACCAAATGTCTACATCCCCAGCACTGAAAGTTTAGTGAAAAATGGAGAAGGGTTTGGCCAGGTCTAAAAATCTTAGATTATATGCTGACTTCAAAGGAGAAAGATGAATGATAATGAAGTGATGTGCCCAAAAAGTCCTCTGATGCTATTATTTGCAAGTATGATATCAGTGTTAAGAAGGACAGATTCTATCACTGATAAATAGGTGCAGGTATGTGTTGTATACAACCCCCCCCCATATTTGTATGTATGAATGTGTATGACTCCATAGATGGATAGACAAATGCAACTAAAACTCTGACTCTCCTTAATTTTTTCCTTCCACATCACCATCACTTCCCCCTGTACCTCCTTTCACTTTTCTCTGCTTCAGCTGTATCTCACCTGGGTTATAATGATTGCCTTCACACCTGGTGCCCACCCTCTCACACAGCCCCTTCCAGACTCTCCACTGAGCCCTCTCAACCTAACCTGTGCTAGTTTGTGCACCATATTCCTCAGCTCTTGCCCAAATCCCTTTCATTTTTCTCTCTGCTGATACCTGAGCACTTTTTTTTCTTGTTTGATAGAGCCAGCTGTGAAAGTGACAGTCATCTCCCCAGCCAGCTGTGAGGATGGCAGCTGGCATCCAAAGCTGGTGTTGAGCACAAGCAATACCTGCCAGAGCTGTGGTGCCCTCAGGGGCAGAACTGCAGCACCGCAATGCCTTGTCACAGCTTTCTGGTGCCAGCAGGGACACGTATGTCCCACTACCCATGCCCTGAGCAACGCCTCATCTGAGCTCCTCCATGCTCCCTTCTCCTGTCAGGCAGATAAATGCCAGGAATGGAGGGAACAGAAGAGAGAACAAAGCTTTTTGATAATTACTCCTGCTTTAGGTTTTTTTTCCTTTGTTTAGGTTAAAAACTGTCGAATTTCCAAAACTATTTTTTCCCACTTTGTTTTCCACATTCCCCCTTGTTTTATCCAACTGCTTTGTCTTGTACCTGCCATCTCCTCTGTCCATCCCCTGATGGTCTTTCCCTGGTACTTTGTTTGAACTATCATTTTAATTTCACATTTAGCTGAGGAAAGTGATTCCTCATTCTCAACATTATCGAGAAACATGGACTGCCTGCTAAAAGAATATAGTGTTTTACCTTTTGGGTGTAATATTACTTCAGCAACTTTTATTTCATTTCCTTAAACACTCATTTTCTTATTTATCTTTTTCAGTCCACAACTTTGATGATCTTATCTATCTCGAAATATAAATGTTATGCTAAAAGCTACTAAACTAGGAAAAAGAAGAAATGAAGCAAATAGAAACAAAAACCCAAGGGTAATTAGCTATTAACTTAGCACCAAGCTTCATCAAAAATTCTGTGGAGTTCTATGAAATGTAAAAGTTTAAAAAGCAAAAAGAGAAAAATGAGAGAAAAAAAAGGGAGGTAAAATCATCAGAAAGCAGTGGAGTATCATAATTTAAAAGTGGGAAGTGGCTGAAAAGTGGCTGATATTTTTGAGGCCAGGTTTGACTTGCCTCAGACTGGTAAGTGGGAGTTATTAGTTTATTTCAGTATATTTTTTAAAAATTACCGCAGGCAGCAATGACTCTTTGTGCCTTGGTGTCCCTCAGCAGGCAGAGTGACACTACTTTCAGAGCCCTTTTTCTATCACTGAAAAGTTGCAGAGACACAATAATGTCCCAGCAGGAGCCCTAATTATCCCTCCCTGCTCAGGTGAATATTACCTCCAGCCCTGCAGAAGGCAGAGCAAATAGCTGTGCTAACAAAGGGAAGGGACCAGAAATCAAACTGGCATCCCCCAGGCCTGAGTGTGCTCTGAGGGCTGACAAGAGCAGAGCTACAGAGGTGATAAGGGGCTGGCTTCATGTAGTCCTGGAATTAAGGTGGTAAAGACAGGCATAAGAAGGTGTTCAATCCTGTAGTGGGCAATTGGATAACACTTTCATTTTTTAAGCGTACCCATGTGACAGCTCCCATACTGGAGTCCTTGAGTCAGGGGCTGCCTACCAATTGATTTCCTTACACAGGAGCTTTCCCATCGTGCCAAGAACCTACAGGCTCTGCATCCATACTGCCCCAAGGCTGATCATTGCTATGGAGAGCCCAGTGTTGTTTCACTGCTCTCCTGGAACTGCTACCCTGAAGAGAATACACCATCATGGTCTAGTCCTGACATCCAGGGAAATCCCTAAAATCATCCCCTGGGTTTGACCAGTGCAAAGCCTGAGAAAGCTGTGATGAGAAGGTAAAATTCACTATTAAGTCTAAGCTATAAATAATGCCTTGAATGCACAGGGCCAAATAAAAACACTCTAACCATGAACAGGCTTTGTTTGTCCCCCTGCCTCATGGACAGCACAGAGCCACCCCTGCAACAAGGCATGGTTCAGTTCAGGATTTCTGGAGTCCTAAGGAAATGCCACCACAGGAGCTAAGCACTGGCTCTGATTTCAAGTCTGTGTGTAGAAGGAGTCATTTTTAAGTAGCATGATTAGACTAATTAAGTTCTGCTTAGGTTTTAATTTGCATTTTAAGGATTTGATTACCCACCAGTAAGAAAAGAGAATGATTCTCTCATGTATTTTATGACAATTTGGGACACAATCTGCACTCTCATGTTTACAAATAAGTAAAAATAACATACATAGATTAAATTATGTTTCATTCTGTATCATTGCTATCAACAGCAGGTAACTCACAATGCTGATTTGTATTACTAATAATAACATTATCTCTTACTATGATTTCATTCCTACAAAATTTATTTCATAAATCCCTGCTGTACCATTTCAAACTCTAACTGTGACCAAGAGACATAATCCATTTTTAATTGCAATTCAATTACCCTTTTTTTCATAAAATTAAATTTAAGCTTCAAGCATGTGACTACTCTGCATATAAACAGGGATACCTAGAACTTACCAAAAAAAAAAAAAACCACAGGAGTTTCTAAATAGTGAGAGTTTGCCCATAGGTTTTTTGTCGCATAACAAATTGCTGTTAAGATAATTCTATTAAAACTTAATATATAACAGTATTTAACATATAAATTAAATAAGTTAAAATATTGTTAGAAGATTATGTAAATTTGCCTTTTGTCTACTCACTCTGTTTTTGGAACTTCTTTTCTAAGCCAGTAGAAATCAGATTGGGCTGCGTATTTGCGAGTTTGCAATACATTGCCAAAATAATCACTTTCTGTAAACTTCAGCTGTATTGAGAAAGCACAGACATTTTTAAAGCGTGTCCAAAGAAACAAAAGCTGACATAAAACAAGCAGAACTTTTATTTTATATGAGATAATCACCTAATTTTTTAGCATTTATCAAAGCAAGTAAAATTTTCACACTTGGTAGGAAGAATAAATATTTTATGAGCTTATTTAAAAAAACAGTGGCTGAACAGATCTGCACAAGGGTCTGGAACACTGGGAAAGCTCTTCACTGTGCAGAGTGCTGCTGAAGGAATCATAAGCACCCAACAATGGATTGCAGACTACACATTTCTATGGCTATTATTAAGAGAGCCTCTTTTCCAGAAGGAAGTAGGCTTACTTTTATTTTTAAAAGTGCATTTGAAAACCACTTGCAACAATGTAACAAAGTCCCCATTTTCAGTTCGCTTTACATTTTATAACAAATACTTCATATTCTGTGCCTTCTGAGAGTTCTGTCACATTAAATATTTACAGCCATAGGGTTCCATGCTTCCATAAGTTTCCAAATCTAAGAGCATTCACACACACAAAACTAAACAGGCAAGGAAAAGGGAAGTTAATAGGTTATAAATCCCTGTCATCAGTTTAAAACAACTCTAGGATTTGTGAGGAAGCTGCTCTTCAGGTGTAAACTATGGTTTTGCAAGCATGATTAACAAGTATTTTTCACCGGACATTGCCACTTATCTGGGCAAATAATTCCATACACTGAGTGATAGAGTTGGTCACATGCTCTGTCTCATTACATTATTTTCACTGCACCATCTCACCCTACAGTTTTCCTGGATAAGGACTAGGCTGGTAGAGTTGGTTCTTTCAATAAATGAAGCCTCTATTTAGTGCTTGTTCACATGCTCTGGCAAAAATTATGATTGCTCTTGTATTTAACTGGTTGAGGATTGAACTTGTGTTTCTAGTTTGCCTGTGACTTTCAGTAATACAATTCATCAAATGCATGCCACAGCTTGAAAACAGTAAAATTTATTATTATTATTAATAATAATAATATTTGCCTCCCTACCTGAATTAGGCTGAACAGGTACTGGGGCAGGAAGGCATCCCCCCACAGTATCCTTGTCCAGCAGGCAACACAATAGGCCTATATGCTGGTTAGGACCTCTTGGCATGTTTATAAGCATCAATTATAAATTAAATTCTTAGCCTGGGGAGATGAGGAGAACTTACATATGGCATCTTAAATTGTGATATTCTGAGGTAAAATGTATTAGTCTTTTTGAAAATCATTATTTTGAGAAGAAATGCTTCTGGTTTGTTCCATTTTTATAACTAAATGCAAAATTATTACAGTGTGTGCTTAACCTTTACAAAGCTTAATAGCAGGAAGGTTCTTCGCACCCAGGCAGATTTTACTCTCAGCAGGTCTCATGATCTCACTTAGATACAACAGCATTGACTATCTAGACACAGTTTAGAGTATCACACTTCAAAAATAAAATAAAAATAACCAGGCAAGCACAAGTTCAGGTGCATGTCAAAAAAAAGACTAGCTTTGACTTTAGAGCAAAACAGAGCAAAGAATGGCTGCAATAAATGAATAAAGACTGCAAGCCTGACACTTACTGTTTTGATGTCTTCATTAATATATGTGTCATTCATTATAAACTGAGGGTAACCAACTTTCGAGATAACTGCTTTTGCCTTTGAAAAAGAAAAAGAGAAAAAAAGTTTTGACAGATAAAACCACTTCTCAGCACACAGCTTTTTTCTCTTTCTTGCTCAGTTTCCACTTTGTATTATTATGCTCCCCTGGAGCCATCCTAATTTAACTTCAAAACAACTTGCCTACAAGGTAAACTCGGTGCCACAGATGAGCTCGGCATCACAACGCAGAGGGTCCAGATTCCACTGTCAGATTATCACAGTGGGTCTGTCGCTGCCTGCAGAGCTTTTGCGTACTTACAGCAACGTGCCTGAGTGCAAAGTCTTAACAGCTGATTTTCCCTACAGGGTTTTGTGTTAATCAGATGGTCAAATGCCTGTTTGTATGATGTTTTCCAAAGGACAACAGGAAATGGCCTGTTTCGCTATGGCACAGGAGCTGGTACACATCCAACTGCTAAAATAGATTTGATGCACAGATGTGGATCTACCTTGGACCCAGCGAGTGCAGACTGCTGTTTCCACTGAGGGCTACTTCTATTTGCACCTGAGGATGGATCCTTTTCTGAAGGACACTGTGCTTTCTGAAAACCACAGGTCTGATCTGTGTTTAGCTCTCCTTTACTTTGTAGGAGTTTCCCTCCTTTACTTTGCAGTCTTTCCCCTTTCCCTCATGTCAGCAAAGGTGTTAAAAAAAGACATTTCACTTTTCTTAATCCTCTTTCAGTTGTGACTTGGTCCCAGCGTTTATGCAAAACCTGAGTAAACAGTCCAGTGTGAAGTAGCTGTAGATGAGTATTCCCACTTTGTAAATCATGGTGTGAGTGTATAGACAGCCTTGGTAATGTCCTCACAAAAACACCAACCGGCCACTCAGACACCCAGAATCTCTGTGGAAACAGGTCTCCAGAAGAAAAGCAGAAGTATACAAAAAGATAAGATGATGTACCAAGAAGTGAAAGGTGAGAAGTCCACAGGATAATTTACAGCTATGATGGAGTAGGATAGCACAAAACTTTCATTTTTCATATTTTCAGGATGCTAAATGTAATTTCTCCATAAGTTTCTGGAATTCCCTCCACCCCTCAAAGAATGTTCCTCCGTGGTCTTCAAACTCCAATGTCAAAACTCAAATGAATATTGCAAGATATGAAAAGCAATAAATAATTGCCTTTTCAACCAAGTACAACCCTACCAACCCTGCATTCTGCTCTCTGTGAGCAGAGCCTGGACCTCTGCAGGGTCCAACAACTTTTATTTCCTTCTTGCTGCAGGCACTGACTTCTCAAGGGAAGATCCCCCTTGCTCCACATATCCTTTCCCCTTCTCCCACTTCACAGTATCTCAACACAGCAGGGCCTCCTATACAGCAAAATGTAAAACTAACTGTTCCACAACTCTAAGAGGAAAGGTGATGGAGGATTGCCTCCATTTAACCAAAGTCATTCCGTCTTCTCTTTTATTTTTCAAGAAGAAAGATCTCTTTTCTTCTTCAAACTTCTTCAATTTCCCAATCTCACTTCCAACCCAAAGTCATAATGCTCCATTTGTGACATCACAATTAATTGTGGTTGAGATAATTAAGATGTCACAAACAGAAGGTAACAACTTCAGGTAGGAAATTAGCAGCAGGAGCAGACGATCTCTTAAGCAACATCCCATTGTCATGCAAATTTCCCTAGTAATAAAAAAAGCAATGGAAGAAAAATGCTGAATGGAAAATATGAAATGAGCCAAATTAACTCTCAACAGAATGTTTCCTCACTTTGCCAGAAGGTTCAGCAGTCTTTCACAATATTTTAAATGCTGTGGTGGGGAGGGAGGAAAAAGCCTGGAAAAGTCAGGAAGGGAGCACGATTCATCTGCAAGCTTGTATGTAATCAAGAGTGTCTAAATTTTTCCTGCTGGTGTTGTCAGGTCCAACTGACTAAACTTTGCAAGGAATCAGAAAATTTCCTTTACCATTTCCCATGTTTTGATGCTAGTTAAAACTAGCTTTGGAAAAGGAAAGAGCAAACCCCATCAGTTTTAATTTCTGCTAAGTCAGCTACTTAAACAAATCTGGTGAATTTCTAATGTTCTGCATGAGTTCATCACTTGCTTTGTGACTTTTACATTTGATGTCATGAGATTGAGATTTCTAAGCATGAGAAAAAAATAGTCAGACACTATGGAGATTTTTTTACAAAGGCTATATAAAACCCTAGTAAATAAGAGTGTGTCTCTAGATTTTTGAAAGCAATCTCAAAAGGTAATGCTTCTTTTACTGCTTTGATGCTTTGTCAATGTCTAAAGCTGTCTGTATTTTGTGAGACAGAGAGATAGAAAGATAAGGGGAAATGTTATATTTTTGCCTTTGTTACTTAAAAGGCATTACCACAACATGTGTGGTTTAGAGATCTGAGCAAATAAGACAGACAAAGCTGATGCTGACAGTGAAGTATGCCTGGCTCCTGGTTAGGGAAACTGTTTCCTACAGCCAAAGCAAAACTGAAGTCCTTGGGAATCCCTCTTACTGGGATCACTCCTAGAAGCTTTGCATCAGGTGCAAACCTCTTCAGCTGAACCCAGCACACAGCCCAATTTCTTTACACAATTTGCAAGTTAGAAAGTACCATATTGAGAGCAGGTTTCTAAATTTGCATGTTGGAAGTCTTGTTTCTGTGCCTATTTTTCTGTTCACTTGTGTAATATTTAACAGCAGTTGGGAGATTCCTTATTTATACAGTACAAGGAAGTGGAAAACTCTTCTACAGCTTGCTTACTCTTTGATAATGATGTCATTATTTTCCCCTTGATAGGATTAAAAGTGTGTATAAGAGACCACCCTTCCAGGAGGCAAGCACAGGGAGTCAAATGAAATGTGACAAATGTACAGGAACCAGCCATGTGGCAGTTGCACATGAATCCTCCATAAATCCACCATGCACAACTTTTTTATGGTTTAAAGGCTCATTTAACTCCTTTTTCTAATTTGCATATTAAACAGCCATGTGTACAGGAAGAAAAGAGGCCATGGGGTACTTCCCCCAGGCATCATTAAGCACTCAGCCTGCACTGGGCTGTTGGGTAAATTACGGAAACTCATCTCTGCAGGGCTCTCTCCCACCAGCACAAGCAAGCGGCTCTCACAGGGTGCTTTAGGGAAGTCATGATGACTCTCCTATCCCAGCAGCCAGAGAGAGCAGGCTCTGAGGCACAGGAGCCAGAGTGGGACTACTTCCACCGCTCCTTGTGCTTGGAAGTTTCCCCACTGACTTCAACACAGCCAGGATTTTACCATCAGTGTCTTTCTGTCACAGTGAGAGCATTGCAAGGCAGTTTACTACACAGACAAAATAATAAACGAGCTTTCACTCCCTGCTTAACAACCTGCCAACGTGGGAATGCACACGTGTTTCAGGGCTCCAAAGCAGCCCAGTTTGCAGCCTATTCAAATTCTCACTTGACAATCAAGCGTGTGAGCATTCTGAGAGCCTTTTTGCCTCTCAGAGTATGACTTGGATATTTTATACAACACTAAGCACTGAGATATTTTACTTACTGTAAAGAGAAAACAAAACGTGTATCTCACCACAAAGTTTTATGAGTCTGACAGAGATCTTCTGTATATTAACTTGACTCAATAACTTTGTGAAGATCATTTTTAAGCTTCTAAACATATAAAAAATTAATACAATTACAGTTCACTGAAAAATTAACATGAAATACATTGTGAAAGCTAAAATCATTCATGGCAAAGTAATGTTCCATTTAATTACAAAGATTAATTCAGCCTTTATATATGTGCCCGGTCTTTTCATTTTTCATTGAGAACAGATGATACAAGAGCCATCTGGTAAAACTGCTGCATAAATATGACTGCATCTATCTAGGGTTTAGATATAGAAAAACTAGGGAAATAGAGTGATGGGTCTTGACAAAACACAGGAAAGTTCCATCACAGGGCTAAAGCCCAGTCCTACAACGTCAGTAGGAAGTCACTGCTGACTTGAGTGAGGGATGGATTGAGCTCACCCTGATGATGCACAGCATTTCCTTTGTGGGAAAATGAAATATCAGGGATTTTCACATTGTCAGCTACAATGGAAAATGAAGTGGCAACTCAAACATGAACACTTGGCCTGAAATGACAATTTTTAACAGTACTTGATCTGCAGTGAACTGTCTAATCCATATTCAAGAATACAGATTATCATTATTTATTTTTAAAACTTGGCTTAACTGTCCTCTTTTTGTTGCATATCACAATAATAGAAGCTGTGTAGACTTTTCAAGAGCTGGTGTTTCATTTAATAATAATTCATATACCACCACTTCACACTGCACCATAACCATCCCGTCTGTATTACAATAATTGTTTTGAATGCTCTAAAATAATTGCTAAAATAATGAAGACAGAAGATATAGCTATCATTCCATCTTTGTAATAGCTTGAGGCCAAGGTTAAAGAAAAAGCAAAATAAGTAATCAAGTGACTTATGTGAATTATGACACCCACGTACACAGAAAATTGCTTTCAGTTAAATACACATTATGGTTTCGAAAGTAGCTGAGTCCATTTAACTACTTTGTGCTGCCAAATGAAAAAAAGAAAAAAAATCCTAGTCCTTGTTCTTCCTCCCTGCTCCTCTCAGCTCTGTCCATAGTTCTTCTCATGCTGCCTCAGCTCCTTGACAGATCTTTCTGTTGGACCACTTAACACATCAATAACACAGCAGCAACTTAACCAAGCTTTTCCCCAGCTGATTTTCTGCCAGATCACTCACTCACTACATGGAGAGACCAAACAAGTTCTGGAACTTTCACAAGACAAGTGCTGGGGGCACATGATGTGACAAAGTGGAGAAGAGTTATGTGGTACAGTAGTTACCTCCTCTAAATAATCTTTTGAAACCAAAGCCTCACTCAGAGAAAACTTACTGACAAGACAATACTATTTAGTACACTTAAAAATACCATGCCATACCTTGTAATCCTAGGAAACAGAGAGGAAAAGGGACACGGCAATTCCTAAGACAATGTTCATTGAGATTATATGTTCACTCTTAATATCTACTATTCAGCAAGACAATATTATTATTACTCACAATAAAGTTTAAAGCATCTAAAAGTTTAGTTGGACTACCATGGACAAAAGAGTCAGAAAAAGCAACAATGTACATCAGTGCCACTCTTTCCTGTCCTTAATCCCTTCTGGCTCTCTGGAATACAAAGATTCAGTCATTGGTTGAAGCACTGTGATGAAGGTTTCACTGGAATTAACTTTTCACTTTAAACTAATCCCACATGATTTTTTTTTNAAAAAATCAGAAGCCCAAAATGACCCCATGATTTTTTTTTTTTTTTTTTTTTTTGCAATAGAACTGGACTAAGTTAGAGAAAGTGTGAAATTAGCATCCTTATTTCAGTCTTACTTATATAAACATACTAATTAACTATGATATTTTCATAAGTACAGCTCCTCAGTTCAATGCAGCACTACAATTAATAGACCTATTCATACTTCCTCCTTCCACCAGAAACTCATTCTGCTGCCATCATTTCTTGCATTTTGCTAAGAAAAAGAATTCTTTTTCCCTTTCATTTTAATTCCATTTTTCATTTGCAACCTCTGTATGACAACAAGCATGATTCCATTATGTTATACACACAATATTATATGTGAGAGACATATATTCTGTCTTTCACAAACAGAATGTCAGATCTGCAATACCTTTCTTTGTAGCACACAGAAAATATTTTCATCTTTGAAAATGTAAGTGCACTTATACTGCAGACCAGCACGACCGAGTTCCTCGCACAGGATATGCTTAACTGGTAACTGTTCCTGTCCAAAGCACCTGGGTGAGTTTTAAGGGTCTTTGGATTCTCAGTGGAGCTGGAATGATGCCCATGGGCCAGAAGAAAGGACGATGCCCAGATATGCAAAATGACTCAGCTATGGTACCCCACCAGCAGTGCCAGGCCGGCTCCAGTGTGGGGGTTTCTGCACTGGATTCCCCTGTCACAAGAGGACACGAAAAGAACTACACTCACCTGCCAGGATGTGAGATGAAAAGGAAAAAGGGAAGTTTATTTGGGAATCTCAACTTACATAGTTTTTGGGATTTGGTCAAGGATTGGGAGATGAGAGGAACACCCCTCTGACCCCAGTGGTCAACTCAATTTGTCCTTCCCCCTAGAAGGAATGTGTTGTTTACAAAATGTCAGTCTTTGTTTTTGTCACAAGCGTGAGAACTCTCCAGTCCACGAATGAAAACATCAGAAAGCTAAAAAATCAGGGCAACATTCCCCTCTGCACACCTGCGGGTCACTTGGGGCTTGACTGCATCAGGCTGTGTGGAGAGCTGGGAGCTCCTCCAGCTGAACTTCAAACAAGCCAGAAACTAATGTGTTGTGGTCTGAAGACACAGACTATCATTAGTATCATGATATAGATGTAGATACATGCCCCATGGTATGTGCTGTTAAGCTGCCTTTGATTCAGGACTCATGCCAAGCTAGGCTTGGACTCTTACTTGGCACTGTAAAAAACCATACTCCTCCTGCCTTTATTTTCAGGCAACACCTCATGTTTTCCAATACTCTGAAAACGAAACAACCAAACACACTTCCCCAACTCAAAATTCTCTTTGTGTTTTGAAATTACCTTGGATGTCTTTACTGACAAAATTTTTGTACCAGTATCCTAAGGATTTGCAAGAGAGAGGAAAAAAAAAAAAAAAAGCCACCTTTGGCTGGTCTGTCACATTGGTGAGCTGCAGAAACTACTATATTCAGTTTTCTTATAAACTCCTTCCTGGACCCATTTCACTGCTCACCCCCAGAATACCTCATGAGTTGATCCATACTCCCATGTCCATGCCACCTCTTGCTAGAAACACACCCACCTTGACCAAAAAATCTTTTCTGCTGTTTTGTTTTAGCTCTGGGCAAGCAGCAGGTTTAAGAGAACCCACGGTGCTAGCAAAATAAAAGTCCCCAGGGACTCAAAAATCCTCTGTGTGCTGAGATCTCTAGCACTGGACACAGAGAGGCGCAGGCTCAGAGATTAGGAAATGGTGAGGAAGCTCTCTGCCCATCATAACTGTATGGGATATGATTTACCACAGGGTTTCTTTTCCAGTTTTATGCAAAACTTTGAATAACCTGTTCCAGAAAGGGACAACTTCTGACCTTAGACTCTGCTTGCATCCGTTTACATTCATTTAACATTTTCAAGGTTAAGCAAAGATTGCCGAGCACCATTTTTTTTAATAAAGAATGGCATGTGAAAAATTCCCTTTTCATTTCTCATTTCACAAGTGAGTTTCAGCCACACTCTTGATGCAACTGAAACCAGACATGGCAGAGACTCATTTTAACACTACTCAAACTGAAACAGTGACTGAGAACTTAAACACAAGTATTACTCATGACTTGCATGTTTTATATCTGAGGAGGAATTCCTTTTGCTTGAACAGGGACCCTGACCAGCACTGTAAGCATGTCACTAGTTGTCCATGCCTCATAATACATGGGGGGGAAAGCAGATGCATACATAATCAAAAACATAGGCTGCAGAACATAGAAAAAATATATTCAGAAAATACTCTATTCTCTACTCAAGATCAAATTCCTCCCTATTCCAAACCTTTACATATTTTTCTATAAATTATATCTAGGTATTTTCACATTAATGAAGCTCATTCCATATGCAGAAAACTGAGCACAAGACCCTTCACAGCTCCCTCGCATATGGGGGCAGCTGAGGAAGCCTTTATTCTTAGTCACAGCGTCCTGGCCTCTAAAAGGCCACTAAAGGAGCAAATTCCTGGGTCTGATGAGCTCCTTGTGGTAAAGCTCCTTTACAAGTAAACTCCAGCAATACCAGTACCTGAAACCATTTAAAGTCTCACAACTTTGATTCAGACCCCAGTGACTGCTACAATACGTGAGCAAGCTGAAGTGCTGCTGGTTCACACTCCTGGGTGTGGACAGCTCAGTGCCAAGACTGAGGGTCCATAGTGGGGTCCTAGCCCATGGCCCTGCCCTGCTGAGCTCCTCACCCACTCCCAGCCTGCAGGCAGCCCTCCTCTCAGTGAGCATTTACAGCACATGGAGATCCCCACAGCCAGGAAATGCACTTTCATTGCAAAGAGCGAGGTGATGCCAAGCAGATACCTGAGCATGCCCTTGTAGACTCCACATTGAGAATGGCTCTGCTGCACCTCCAGATCTGCCACTGCTGAGCTGGGGGACTACACTGTCTTTTTAACTGTACCTCTACAGGAGATAGATTTACTTGTTAAAACAACAAAGATAGGGAAAGTTAAAGCTGAAACTGTCCAAGACTTCCAGGGGTGGTGGAGGATCTCTTGCTCTTTGGAAGAATTACTCTATCACTTAGTATAACAATGCTTTCATGTTCCATTTCTGCCATAAAACCTTCAGATTCACCCTGGTCCCTGAACATCTGCAGGTGTCTGTCCATCTGTCTCTGTCCTATTTCAAGCATGAGATTTGTCACAAGTGTTTTGATGTCACACACCCATTCTGGCCTTATGTAGTCGTGGCAGAGTCTGAAAAATGACAGCTGTGAGATCAGGGTTAAAGACAATTTCCTCTCCCTTCACCTGTTTTCCACTATCTGTTTGCATGGTGCTCAGGTTATTAATGGAATTGACATCTCTGCACAACTGAGTGAGCAGTAGCATCAGCCAGATAACAAGGGAGAAGCTGACAGCAGCAATCTAACCCCAGAGATAAGAGATAAGCAAACATGCCATGGCTATTAGTTTCAGCTCTGGCCAATGGAGAAGATCATCTCCTGTGGTTACTGATCAGGAAAGCCCAGTTTTCCTGTGAAGGTTAAATTAAATTCAGGATGTGACTGATTATTCTTAGAGTTCAAAAATTAAAGTTTGTGATGAGAAATAAATATTTGATGTAAAAGGAATAATAAAAAAAAAGGGGACGTTAATCTGATAGAAAGTGAAGACCTATTTTTATTCAGACGAAAGCATAGAACACTTCTCTAGAAGGAAAGTACCATTCTCTGTTTCTCCCAGGTGAAAAACTGTTACTCTAAAAATTGGCACTTTCCAAACAGCTATCTCAGGAATGGTGCAGGAGTGGCAGCCTCAAAATCCTGACCAAATTCCAAGCTAGGTAAATAGTGCAAACTTTTCAAATCGCTTACATCATTTCTGAGCAGCACCTACTTTCCTTCCAGATTCCTACTGAGTTGTCCCCTTATTTTCATATGTCCATGCACATGGTGGAAAAAGGATTGGGCTGTTCAGCCTCAGAAAGTGATGACTGACAAGGAACCTCATCAATAAGTATCTGAAGGGAGAGTATCAGAGAATGGAGCCTTTTGGAGGCTCTTCTTGATGATGTAGAGCAATGGGACAGGAGGCAGAAAGTGATGCACAGGAAGTTCCACCTGAACATGAGGAAGAACTTTACTGTGGAAGTGACCAAACACTGGAACAGATCTCCTGGAGAGGGTGTGGAGTCTCCCTCACTGAAGATGTTCAAGAACCATCTGGGCACAATCCTGTGCCATGTGCTCTGGGATGACCCTCCTTGAGCAGGGAGATTGGACCAGATGACCACATTGTTGTCCCTTCAAACCTGAGCCATTCTGTGATTCTGTGAAAGATTAGTTAAACCAGGAAGCNTTGTCGTCCCTTCAAACCTGCGCCATTCTGTGATTCTGTGAAAGATTAGTTAAACCAGGAAGCTAAACCCCTAGTGATATATTTAATGCACAAGGGAATTGCAGACATGTTGAAAAAGAGTTTAAATGTGACTCTGCCTTTTCTAAACTTCAACACATTTCAACCTTATGAGATTTGTTCATTGCTCTTTGCAATGCAACTACTACAATACAACCAGGCCCTAGAATTTTTTGATCCAGAGACCACCCTAATTTCAGAATGCTCACTTTCACAAAGGAGTAACCTGGCTAAGGTTTAATTGGTAGTCAACAAAAGTACACTTTCCAATTTAGAAATGGCAAGGTTGTTTCAAGAATATCTGAATCAAACTTCCCAGTAAAACCAGTAAATTAGGAAGTCAACAGTCACCCCCATAGGCTTTGAATAGGAATGAAGTGTAACTGCAGTTAGAGCCTTTGGAAATTCCTCTTGCTTTTCTTAGCTCTTCTGAAGTATGTCTAGCAGTTTCTATGAGTGCTCTGAAGCAGTCTTACACTTTGTGAAGTTCTCTGACATCCTTGAAGCAAATATATAAAATGATCTTAAAGGAATGTGTAAAAGGTGTCTTGCAAGCTTTAGTTTTGAAACTCCATCCCTTTTACTAAGTGTTGTTCTATCAGCTTTGTGAAGGCTTTCATTCTAGAAATAGCCATTGAAATCAGAGGCACTGAGTCTCAAGGCTCTTTCCTCTGTCATATTTTTGCACTAGTTTTCATAGGATGGGTCCACAGACCCCACTAGACTCAAAAGACATCTTTAACTTTTGCAGAGTACCCAGTGACCACTTTCAAGACTGGATGATTTGTCATTTTTGTGCAACACTAGCTTGGCATTAAGCAAGATTAATTTCAGCTCCTGAAGCTGTGGTGCCTGGTCTTTGCCTGAGTTTGCCTCAGATCTCAATGAAATGTTATTTTTCAGAACTGTATCTAGTGCATGCCTTGGACAGGCTCTGTGAAGAAAAGCAGGAGGCTCCATTCTCCCAGTATGTATTGCTGTGCCAAGAATTTACAGAAGCAAGAGTGAGCACAAAAAGAGAACAGGCAATGATGATTCTCTGGTTTCTCCACTACCACAACACAGGAGAAGGTGACATGTTTCAGACAAGGAAAAAGGCATTCTTTTTACCCACAGAGCACAGTGAGGCAGTGGGACTCATTTCTTTGGGAAGTTGTGGATGATGAAAACTGTTGTGACTTCAAGAATTCATTATGCAAACCCACAGCAGGAAAATATGAATAAATACAAAGACACCACTTCTGGCTCAGGAAGCAAGTGAGCTGCAGTTTGTCAGAGGCCAGGAAAGGACAGTGGGAATGTGTCCCTTTATGCTTGTCCTGTCCTTACATTCATCTCTAAACATCTGCTACTGTTTGGCAACTGTCCGAAGCAGACACTGGACTCTGCTCTAACTGTCATGGTCATCATGAAATCACCCAAATGTGAAGAGAGAGAGACCACAGAGAACTGAGAAAGGGGGGTTGGGGCTCAGATAATTGACTGCAGGGCTGGATAGGGCCAGTAAGTTCCAGCTGGGAAACGAATGGCTTCAGTGGGATAACCCACGGACACCTACCTCCTTTAAAGTACCTATACTTTGTAAAATCAGGGCTTGTACAGATGGCTCTTGATTTCCTAAGGGCTATTGGCCCAAATTACACTGTGTTGTCTAGGGAGATGTGCTGTAGTTCTCTGAAGCAGCAGAACAAGCCCTGTAGGCTAAACAAAAGTACTAAACACTGCCTGAGAGAGCCACCTATAGCTAGGCACAGTCCTGATATTTTCCTGTGCTCCTCTTGACTCAGTCTTCAGACTCAGAGATGTGGAGAAAACAAATGTTGCACATACAACTTCCTTGGAAATAAAGCAAAGCAGCAGGCAAGTTCAGGAGCCAAATGGTTGCACAGTGACCTTGGGATTTGTGCTCCATGACTTAAGGAGGTTAAAGATGTTACAGAAAAATCTTACTAGAGGATAAACAAGCTATTTCTTGGCTTATCATCCATGCTTTAAAAATAGTACTGCAAAGCAAAAAAACCTAACTTCCAAATAAGTTATTCCTGTGCTATAGCCTAACAGGATATTTTACAAAAGAATAGGAGAATTTAAGAAAAACGTCTTTTTTCAAGCTCCAGTTAAGCCCAAGAACAAAGGGCATTTTAGGAAGGAAAAATAGTGATTAATAAAATAATGGTTCCTGCCTAGGAGTGGGAATAATTTAACATGTCAGTGATGATCTTCCATTGAATTATCCTTTGAAGAGCAGAAGCAATAAATTACCATTTTAAAGAAGTGAGCCCTCATCACACAAGTTACGTCAATGGAGTTTCAGTTGTGGATTCCCCCTTTCCCCTGTGGCCCACCATGCCAAAACACAGCTGTCAATACCATTTAGCCACCACAGCTGCCTGCACTCTGCACGCATCACAAAGGGAAACAGAAGGGTCTCCCTTCTCTCCCCCCAGCCCTGCAGTCCTGCTCAGAGGCTGTGACATGGCCATGGGTAACTCACAGAACATGCATTGAAGAGAGTTGGTAGACACGCCCTTGGAGCTGCACCCAATTGTATAATTTCTCTGTTCTGCAAATGAGGGTAAAATGTAATGACCCTTACAAAAGGGAGGCTAAAAGGGCAAGAACAGAAACCTGTTTGGGATGTTTCTTTGTTTGTTTATCAGAGCATTCCATTGAAAATTCGAGGGTTTAACAGACATACTTGAAGTAAATTTGAGATGATAGTCAAACACGGTACAATAAAGAAGGGCTTGAATAGAGCAGAGGAGTAAGGACAGGAGAGAAAACAGCATCACAGCACAGAGCCGAGCGCTTCTCTCGGACTCACAGCTCCTCTGGAAGCAGCGTGAGCTCCATCCAGAGCACCAGGTGAGAATTGCACGTGAAGGCAGAGTCACCTACCCTGCTAGGAACCTTTTCTGTAAGATTGGTTTTCAGATCGTCTGGTTTAAATTCATCTTTCGATCACAGAAAGAAAGGAATGGAGGGAGGGGAAAAGTAAATTATTAGATGTTATCTCGTTATATTGTTTTGTTACAAAAGGAATGTCAAACCTTAACTCCAAACTATACAAGGGCTAAAGAGATTATTCGCAGATATCAAGGCTGCAAGACAATTGTTCCCTGTGTCACATGGAGTAGTAGATTTGATGCTTTTAACATCAAATTAGTAGTGTCCCCTCTGAGTAACATAAAACAACAGGACAGACACAAAGAGTCACAGACAGAGTGATTAGATAGATCTGACAAGCTGCCCAAAGCAAAATTCAAGAATAGTTTCTACCAGAGGGTCTTTTGTAAGTCCTTTGGAGGTCGATGGTTCCTTTGATTGCAAAGCATCAGGCTGACAGCAAGGTATACAAATTTGGCCTCAGCCAAGCACAAAAGAAAGGTGGGCATCAGTCAGAAAATAGGAAGCGGAAAACACATGAAACAGTGAGCATCTGAATCACAGAGAGGATTTGCAAATAATTCTATTTCAAAACTGCCATGTCCTTTACATTACAATGTTGTCATCTAAAGGTACAATCACCACAAGGCTCTCTATGCTCATTGTCCAGACACCCAAATCCCACACTGACCTTCTTCTTTCAGGAAATGAGTAAAAAGAATTGTTAATTACCCAAATATGCCTGGAATTAAAGAAAAACCAAAGGCAAATTAAATAGATCACATGGAGCAGGCACAGTAAACAAAACCACCATCAGGTTTCTGCAGTTAATTTCTTTTCAGAGCATTTGAACATTTCAAGAATGCAATGACATTAAAAATACAGAGGATGAGCAAAATATCTGAATCAGTCATTTACATGTAGGATACAGTTCTGCCATGGAACTTTGGGCAGAAGCTCCAATCTGCACTACTACAAGAGACAATGTGACAGTTACTGATAGAAACATAAAAACATCCTTTATCTAACTAATACCTTCCTTTCTTTACTTAATTGATAGAATAGAATTAGAACTTTTTGGTTGGAAGGAAGAACATCTTGTCCACCTGAGGGTGGACACCCTGGTGGACACCACCAGCCTGACCACCTTAAGGTGACCAGAAGTTAAAGCACACTGTCAAGGGCATTGTCCAAATGCCTCTTAAACATAGGCTTGGGCCATCAAACACCTCTCCAGGAAGCCTGTTCCAGTGTTTGACCACCTACTTGGTTAAAGAAAAATTTCCTGATGTCCAGTTCAACCTCTCCTGCTGAAGTAGCTTTGAACTGCTCCCACACATGCTGTCACTGGACCCCAGGGAGATCAGATCAGCACCTCCCTCTCCACTTCCCCATTTCAGGAAGATGTAGAGGTGGCCCCTCAGCCTCCTTTTCTTCAAACCAGACAGCCTCCAATCCCCTAGCTGTTGCCCTGCACCCTCTCTCCAAATAAATAATTGGTACTTGATGCTTCTCCATCCTGGGTGCAGAGTCCAGCATGTGGACAACATTTATTGACAAAGAAATGTAACTTTTGCAGATCTCTACAATAAACTAATTACAATGAAGTAATACTGGGGTTTTTTTAACCAACCAATCTCCCTCATAAAATTAATGCTTCTCTGTGCTGCTTTATTAAAGCCTAAGTATTGAAAAAGTAACAGCAGAAAGTGCTAGGCTCATGAGATTTAATTAGAACGGTGTAACAGATTTTGAAGGTTCTGTTGTATTATAAAACTTAGATTTCCCCTGTGAATTATCTGACCCTACACATAATGAATCTATTTCTTGAATTAAAAACATGCTCATCCAAGAGTTCCAGGACAAATAGAAGATCTGTCATTAACAATAAATAATATTTAATAAACATGCACACATTCCATGTCTGGAAATCTACCAAATGTCTCTCTAGGCTCTTTCCTTCCAGCTAAGTAGCTATTTCTGTGAATCTGAACTTAAACTTGTAGACGTAAGTTGTATCACATAATTGTTACTGCAGTATCTAAGGCATTACATAACACTCCTGTCTTACAAGTTTGACCTGGTTCCTATGTCAGCAAACTATGAAATGATTTTTCAGTTCAGTGAGAATGATTTGAAACCATTGGCTATTCATTTGATAGTACTATGGCTTGTAGTATTATTTTTGTTGTATTATGGAATTTAGTTTGTCAGGCATTGTTCAGCCAGACTCACCCCACTAACTTCAGAACCTTCAGTGACATGTCTAAATTGGGAGCAAGGTGCCGTGTGCTTCCAAAATGTGTCAAAAGACGGAAACAGCCATCTCTGTCTACCAAAGATCTAGCCTACCTTCTCATGAAAACTTTCCTAAAAATGGGAAAGGGAGAGCTTTTCAGGAGTTCATTTTTGGCAATGTTTGTATTGTTTCCCTGCTGAAAGGCAGGTAGCAAATTTTGAACAAAATCACTAAGCAGGTTGTTATATAGAAATATCTTTATTAAGGAAATCATTAGAAAATCTCCCTGCTCTTATTTTGCATCAATTTTAACAAATAACTAAATTACAGATCATTATATTTCTAATGGTATTTCTAGTAAAAAAAAAAAAAAATCATAACAGCCAGTAAGAAGTAATAACTGCAGCCCATTTACCACTAGGTTAGCAGGGAATAAATGTCATTTTACTATTGTTCTCTTGCTATAGAGTTTATTGGTGCATTTATGCAGTTCTATTTCATTTGCACATATATGAAGAGCACTGCTGTATAAAATGTAAATGGACTGCATATGGAATTTAAATCTTTCCAATGACAAAATGGCTCAACAGCCTTTTCATTAGAATTACTAAAAAACTTTGAAGGCCATGTTTGCTTTTAAATCAAAACACTGCTATTTTTGTTCAAGCACAGAGAGCAAGAACAGTTCAGCTGCACTTGCCTGTCAGTTTATTCAAAGAGGATGCTTACTAATTCACTGATATCCCATTGCCTCAACGAATAAGGACACAGACCTACACAACGCCCTCCATTTCTCTTTTTATATGTCCCCTCCAATTTCTGCTCTGGGGGCAGAGCTCTGCATCTGGACAATCTTCCTTTCCACTCATCACATGCTGCCAACGTGGGAATAGAGTGAAAAGGAGGTTTAGTACATCCTCCTGCCTTCACCTTTGCCTCCTGCACTTTATTGTGGCTTTATCTGAAAGCAATCAAGACCAGCAATGCCATCCTTGATTCACTTCATAACTGTCATAATTCTGTTAGGAAATGGATGTTCAGCTGGGATTACCACTACACTCTCAAAAGACAGCTCTCAAGTTGGGCCTTCCACCACAACACAGGAAAAATGATGAAATCTGAATTATTCTCATATCCCCTTCTATGCTGGATCCTTCATCTTCACAGAAAATACCCTCAGCTGTCACAGGTGTTTTAGACACTGTTTTCTGTCTGTAGATTGGTGTGTCCCTGGGATTCCAGTTCAGGTGAATACTTTGTCAACAAAAGCCAAATCTGAAATAACCTCATAGTCTATATCAGGCAGAGCCAGATAGGGAAATGTGGCCACAAGGGAAGAAGAACAAGGTAACAAAAATAACTTCTGCAGAGAAGCAGGAGATCAGATGGCTTGGCATCCAGAGAAACACATGTGTCCCTTCACAAACAAAATGATCAGTAAGTAACTGGAACTGCAAGTACTGTCCATGACAAACTGTTATCACTCAAGTCAAATCTTTATCATAACACGATTTTACTTATTCAACATTTATATTTATTACCTTCTCATGAGCTTTTCTTTTTGTTTCAGAGTCCATCCAGTCGTTTTCCTTTTCTAACATGTCAATAAAAGCCCAGCGAATTCCTTCAGTCAATTCTTCCATCTGCAAAATATTTAGCACATACCTCCCCAGTAAAATATATCATGGCGGAATCATTGTAAGGAAAGGTTTGGTGAATGTAGGAGTGATATACTTGGTTAGACCACAAATGGTTGCAGATCAGATGGTATCTGCTGCCCTTTCTTGAAGGGTAATTTCTGCTTTGTCCAGGACTAAGACACTTCTTCTGAAGGTAAGTTTTTTTCCATCTTCTTTCCCTTCTGGTATCACACACCCTGTTCATCACTGATCATTTCATGTCATATTTGTGAGAATACCCATCTTGAAATCATGAAAAACACCGAGAGATTTGCAGTCCTTTGGGGAGTTTTCTGGCCCTTAGGTTCTAGATCAATGGCCCATGCAGAAGGAGCCAGCTGAAAGGCATTTGCACAAATAAACCCTTTTGCTGCAGAGAGAATGTCTGTGGCCTGGTTTGGTTTATGTGAGACTGAGACATGCCTTGTTAATACTGGCTAAGAACTGATTTTGGGCTGACAGCATGAAATACAAAGCAGTATCCAAATATTTAGCCTGCATTTGTGAAGCACTGCTACCCAGGAAGGCCCTGGCTCACACCACTGAGCAGCCTTAACTCCTTCTGTGGTTCTGGATCACCAGTGACAGCTTGGATCCGTGCAAAATTGGGAAAGCCCACAACCACTTCATCTGAGCTGCTTCTTTAGACACCTCTGCAAAGCAAAGACCACATCTCAAGCAAGCAAAAAACAACAATAGCACTGTTCAGTGAGTATGCACAGTAAGAAAACCCTGAAATGACAGAAAACAAGAAATGGAATGGCTAGGATACATGTTATATAAGTCTAAAGATCTCTCATTCCTATGGATCTGTCTGGCAGCCCAGAAAAGTGTATGCAACCAGCTGCCTCTATTTACACCAGCAGATGAACCCCATGACAGGCCTGGGAGATAGCTGTGAGAGTGAGGGAGTGAGAAGGATCCAGCCATTGCCTGAGTCCTTTAGCACAAACCAGAGTTGAGACAGCACAAGACATGACAGATACCCATTAGATGAAGACTTATTGGAACTTTGTGTTATCAGTTATGTTACATTTAAAAATCATGAAAATGTCAAGCAGCAGAGATTTGTATAATCTTATTCTATAAATCTAGTAGATCTGAAATGTCATTCAAAGCAGGGACTAAACCCTCAAAAATAATATTACTTTTAGCTGAATTGTCATTAATGTATCAGATGAATATTTTAATCTGGAACTGTCCTTTATTTGTGGTGCAGTCAGAAAAAACGTAGCAAAGTTCCTTGGATTATTCATTTTTTCCTACCCTTTTCAAAAAACATTTTCTTATTTTTAGAGGCAATATGGGTCAACCAGAGCAGGTCTAGCATTAAATATGACTATAGAGTGAACATTCACAGTAAACTGCATCCCAGGAACTAGGGTAACTTAAAGATATTGATGACAGAGCACTGACTCAATTAACTTCCTTCACTAATGAGGTGAACTCCCTGCATTTGGAGGTTACAAGTTCAAACTCAAGCTCTGCAGCTGGGCCCTGGTGTATACTTAGGCTTTATGCAGCAGCTGTAGCTGCAGGGGGCAGGGGCAGAAACCTATTCCTGCTATCAAAGTTATTACTGAAACTGCTCAGGCGTATCTGTAAAAAACACTGCAGGCACTCTGAGTTAGAAGCAGTGCTATATTTAGACACAAATAATGTCTTTCTTGATAAAAAAAAAAAAAAAAAAATATCTAAGGTATGAAACATCAGTCACAAAACATGGGGGGGAAAGAATCCGTATTATCCGCAACTCAGGATTTGCTTATCATAGACAGATATATGCTGTAAGCTAGAAAAGAAAAAAAAAGGGAAAAAAAGAAAAACTGTACAAATAAGAGTGCTTTACTCACATGCTTTCTTACTGCTTAAGAAAGAGAAATAGAACTGAAAACCAGCAAAATGAAAATTATAACACCAGAAATTATTAATGTGAAAAGCACACTTCTAAATGAAATCCAATGAATTTCACCTGTATATAATTTTATCTTCATGGGTTGTTCATTTTAGAACTGAATGTTGTAACCTACACTATGAATTTTATATGCATTTCTCACTATGGGTGCTACTGTGAATTCAGACTTGATAATTTTCCAAAGCTTTGGTCTAAAAGGAACGTGCACACTAAGAAATATTCCAATTAACTCACATTTCAAGAGAAACCAGTCTCTGCTTTATCTGCTTCTTATAATTTTCCCTCACATATGCAAATATGAAAAAGTGTCCATCCCCTCCATAAAGTGTGCATTTCTTATACTCCTACTCTTCCCACTTATCCGTGCAGGATAACACACTGCATATGCCTGGCATATTTTTGCCACAAAATGGCCAAATAGCACATTACAAACTGGATCAAGAAAAAGTGGATTGAAAATCCACTCTGGATCTCAGAGAGGAAACTCCAGATGAAGGCAAACATGAAAAGAAATGTAGAACCTGAGAGGGAAGCAAATGACAAAGATTTGTGCAAGTCAAATAAGTGTGTGCTTTCTAAAACGTTTTTTGTGATTTTTGATTTCCTTCCCTGAGAAAGTAGTCCAAGTAGATAAAGTCAAACAGGCAAACTCAGGCTACTGAGCCAGGGCAGTGCAGAGCTTTCACAGAGCTGTTGCTCCCTGCACAGGGTGCCATCTCATGCCATTTCCTAAATGGTTGTGCCTCTCTTGCATGGAGAGCTAAGTTCAATGGCTGAAGGAGTCAATTTAAAACTGATTACTGCTGGAAAATCAATGGCTGTAAAAGCAGATATTGGAAAGCCTTGTAAGAAAAACATGAACTGAAAATAAGTCATACATTATTGTGAAGGGTAATTAATTATTTGAATATGTTATTGAGAGGAGTGATAACATAGCTATTGTTGAAATTTTACAATGAGGATGAACATCTCCCTAGACTCAAATGTACGGAAGAATATTTCCTTCTGCTATTCAGCAGAAAAGAATTGAATCACAAATATAAACTCTCACTATGTGGCTCCCAGCTTCCCTTAATTTGGGCCAGACATCAGTCACATGTTTCTTGCTCAGATTACAGGTGTAGCAGTCACAGCTTTCAAAGGGGAGCCCTAAAGCAGAGAAATCTCAACCAGTTTTTTGATTAGTCAGTAAAAACTTTACTATGATAAATTATATTAGCTATACTAAACCATTTCTCATCAATACCCCTCACTCTGTTCCTGCACAGCCTGGCTTTCGTTATTTACATAAATTAACAGCGTTCAACCTCGTTTTGAACTGGCTGCTTCTTTGTCTGAAGGTCTGCAGATGGAAAGAAGGGGCAGTGCCCAGATATGCAGAAAGGTAACACTTCCTCAAATTCATTCAATTTTCTCCTCATGTTTTGGGTTTTTTAAACTCAATTAAAATATTTTTAAGCATCTTATCTCTTTTTAAACTTTGTTCTAACATCAGCAATTTGTGAGGATGAAACCACTAATTGAAAATTTCCAGACAGAGACTGCAGAAGACTTACCATCTCTTTCTTGTCTTCTTGAAAATGTGCTTTCACAAACATCTTACCCACAACATAGGGAAGGGCATTTTCTACAAGGTCCACACATTTATCCCACTGAGGCAGCAAAGTTGTAGTCCCATGGATCACCTGTTGACAGAGGCATACTGTTTAAGAACCCACATGTGGTATAGGCCAAAGCATATTTGTCAAAAAGCCACCAAAAGGAAACAATAATGATACTCTACAGTTATGTCTGTTTTCATCCAATGCAATGACAAATATTTTGAACACCACAAAAAACCTGTAAGATTTTAAACTTAAGAAGAGGACAATGGTTGCAGTGACTTAGAGAGACTAGGCTTAGGGTATCAGTGCTAACTTTGGACTTATCTTGGCATTCTTTCTGTGTTAAGTAGAGAAAAAAATTCCTCTAGGAAAACCTTGCTGTGAGGTATCTCCTGAAAACATTTGTCTCTCCTCTGACAGGGTGAGAAGCCTGGGAAATTGTCCTCATGAAAACTGGGTTAGTCCTTATGAAACACCTCCATTGCCATGAACTAATGACATCTAACACAGATGGGTGCATGTCCACACCTTTTTGTCATTTACCTGTCCAACTACCTTCATGGCAGTTTGTGCAAAAGAGTTGCTTTCAGCTCCTTTCCCAAACAAAGCATTTTCACGAGAAAAGCAGTTTGAATCATCAAGAACACTGAATATGTTTGTCTCCCCCCAAAAAATAAAAAAAAAATCACTCTAAGTTGCAGTAGAAAGGTGTTGGTAGGACAACTTGCATATTTTATTAAAGGAATGGTATTAAATACATACATTCAGACTCTGATGATGTCACCATAAATGAGCTTCGAAAGAAACAGTCAAGAACAGTCAACACAACAAGGAATAAGGCAAAACAGAACTCAAGAGCACTTGCTGCCTTGGTTTCTATTTCTCACAGGAAGAATGTTATTATTGTGGGTGCTTACCTACCTAACATTACATTGCTCATCAAGATCTAGTTTGTGTAAATAAATCCAGCACACAATAAGATAGGAAATTTTGAGTTTCTGAGCCCTTTCTTTTCCCCATTATTCTCCTCCTTTGAGCAAAAGATTAAATGTCCAGCAAAACTGAAGGGTTTGGATTTATCTTTTTCCAGTAGGAAAAGATTTCATTGGAAAATTCCAGAGCAGCTTAACCCTCAGCTATTGAAGGTGAGATATTTTGGTAGTTCAAAGATTGATTTTCCCTATCATATTGTCTGTAATTAAGCATAATCAATGACTCACACTTAAATACACCAGTGAATTGCATTTCCAAATGCTTTTTATTAATACTGTGTATGCAGTAATAGATTTTCAATGGCAAAGAGTACACTGCTTCTAAAAGAAAACCCTGTTAGTCAAACCAATACATAATAAGGTGATACTTTTTATAAACAGAGCCAAATTTGACAATCAATTCCTTTTCCAAATTCTTAAACCTTTATACACAACACAACAAAACACTCAAAGAAGGGCAAGAACAAAAGAGAAGAAAATTTCCCTCTGGGAGAGAGAAAACCTGCAATGGAGTTTTTCCTGATGCAGGGGGAAGAAGGGGAGTTAACGGCATTAGTCATCAGAGCTGAAATTCCTTCCAAAAGCTGTGAGTATGCATCAGCCATACAAATAGTCAGGAGATAGAGCTGGGTTTTAGACTGTGACATACTATTATTACAACATAATAATTATCATTATTTTGAGGGAGGCTTGACTGTAAGGAGGACATAAAGGCAGCACAGGCTGTGAGACCAATAAAAATAGAGCTGAGAGGAATAGATTATATCTCACAGCTGGTTTATTGATATTTATGCTACAAAAGCCAACAGGAACTCCCTCAAATGGTCCTCCTAATATTAATGTACCACTCTAAAACACAGTACTTCAGGTAGTAACAGTGGCTATAAATAGCAAGTTTCAAGCCCTCCCAGTCAATTCAGAGCTTCACGACACAATTAACCGACCTCTTCCCCAGGTGCCACTGCACATTTACAAGGTCTCAAAGTGCCACTGCAGAGGAGCTGCTGATAGTTGCTGATGTGGTACTCAAAGCACTTTTCTCTAGAGTCAGCAGGTTTGTCCTATTTCTAAACCTGAAGTTCTTTTAAAGTCTCATCATGTATTTTTCCTTCTCCTTGCAAAGATTTTAAGGCCCTGGTGCCAATATTTCTATACTCAAGGTATAAAAGCCACCAATAGAAAATGAGAACCTGGTGAAAAAAAATAGTCTGCTTGTGATGGTGGAGGCTGACTGAATTAATGAAACAATGAATGTATAAAATATATCCTTTCCTTTAAGGGTCACTGATTTATCTCATGGTCATATCTTTTTAGTAGTAATTCAAAGTTTTATTCACTTACCTGGCAAGGGGTTGGTGGGGGCAAGGGGTTGGTGGNAATAACTGTAATTCCTTTTAAATATCTCGGTGGGTCCTTTTTATGATCCTTAAGTGCCTCTAGTTCTCCATCCTCTGACTAGATAAATCTATTCAACAATAGACTAATCCAATGCCTTGGAATCCTTGAAATTTCTTTCTATTGACCTGTGAAGTCTGTTCCACTGAGTTGTTTACTCCAATTAACTTTAGCTATTAACTATTAGCTACTGCTGTTTACTTCACTCAACTAACTCTCCATCTCCAAGTCCCAGGGGCAGATAACTGGAATGAGCTGCTGATTCACTGCTTTTGCTGTGCTGTAAGTTTTCATAGCCATTTACATGGCCAGTATTGTTTAACTGATTCATCAGTGACTTGGAGGAAGGGGAAGAGGCCTCCTCAGAGAGTTCACTGATGACACAGAGCTGGAGGAGTGGCTGATACCCCCAGAGCTGGGCAGCCCTTCAGAAGGGCCTTGCCAGGTTGGAGAGATGGGCACAGGAATGGTCTGAAATTCAGCAAAGGCAAATGCAGGGTCCTGCACTGGGGAGGGACAGCCCCAGGCACGAGCACAGGCTGGGGGCTGACCTGCTGGAGCAGCTCTGCAGAGAAGGGCCTGGGGCTGCTGGTGGACAATGAGCTGTCCATGAGCCAGCAGTGCCCTGGGGGCCAAGAGGGCAATGGGATCCTGGGGTGCATTAGGGAGAGCATTGCCAGCAGGTCAGGGAGGTGATCCTGCCCCTCCACTCAGCCCCAGGGAGGTGGGTCTGGAGTGCTGTGTCCAGTTCTGGGCTCCTCAGGACAAGAGAGACACCAGAGAGACACTCCAGAGTTCCTGGAGCAGATCCAGTGAAGGGAAACAAGGATGAAGGGACTGGAATATCTCTATTATGAGGAAAGTCTGACGGAGCTGGGCCTGTTCAGCCTTGAGAAGAGAGAACTGAGAGGGACGCCCATCACTTTTTAAAAGTATCTGAACGGAAAGTGCCTGTCGGAGTTCAGGGCATTCTTTTGGTTGCCCTGGAAGGTCACAAACATCGGTAGAGTGGTCTGGGACCCAAGAAAAGAGGGTATGGGGTCTGTCCAGGGGGGTTTGCCTGGCACAGAGCCCAGGAAGACACAGGCTTTGATTTCAG
>VXBB01023743.1:687661-782598 GCA_013399915.1 Illadopsis cleaveri
ACCCAAACCACCACCTAAATCTCGGGTGCAGAGAAAACCTAAACCCGAGAGGTGCCAAAAGGATGGAGCCTTTTGGAGGCTCTTTTCTGTGATGCTGAGCAATAGGACCAGAGGCAGAAACTGATGCACAGGAAGTTCCAGCTGAACATGAGGAAGAATTTCTTCCCTGTGCAGTGACCAAGCACTGGCACAGATTGCCCAGAGAGGGTGTGGAATCTCCTTCACTGGAGATGTTCAAGAACCATCTGGCCACAATCCTGGTCTATGTGCTCTGGGATGGCCCTGTTTGAGTAGGGAGGGAGGTTGGACCAGATGACCCCACTGCGGTCCCTTCCAATCTGACCCATTCTATAATTCTATGACAGCCTTGATGAGATTATTAATAAGCACTGAATCACTTCGAATTAGATTTCTCCCTAAGTTTCTATGTCCTAGAGATGTGACAGCAGACAGTTACCACATTAAATGCACAGTATTCAAAGCTTAATGTTTCCTTTTTTTTTCTGGCCATTATATAACTCAGTGTAACTCAGTATTATGCTACAGACTGGCTGATAGCCAGCATCAATCTATTTTACCTGCCTAGCAGGAAATGTCCCAGGAGGGGACACCTACAAACTTGTCACTGTGGTTCTGACAGCCAGTTTCTCATATTTTACATGAAGAAAATAGCATATTTAACAAGACTATTTTGAATATGATCTCAGAAATACAAGAGGCTGCCTTTCCTGTGTAGTATCCATCAAGCTATTGGAGTTTATTTTTAGGTATGGGATCAACGCAGAACTATTCCAGTATTACTCAAGGAAAAACAGTATAGGTTCTTTAATTAGTCACCTGCATGCCTCACCAGGGAGGCCAGAACACCCACACCTCCTGCACCGTGCCAGCCTCCTGTTGTCAGCCAATTTTCATAATGGCAAACAAAGTTCACCATCCAAAGTGGCTTAGACACAAGACAAAGTTCCATTCAGTTTCAGTTTCATCCTTGGTTTACTTAAGGAGCCCTCACCCTGCCCACACAATTACCAAGGTGGCTCTCTATTCAGGGTTCACGTAATCAAATGTATTTGTTCTACATAAATGCCCATATTAGTGAACAGATAATTAGTTCTGCTTTCACAGCTTGTGGAAGCTTTCTGGTTCTGCAACCCCAAGCTGAAAAGCACCTGATCATCTTCTCTGTGGTAGTGGGTGGGTATCCTTGTGCTAGACCTCATGTAATGTTGGCATTAGAGCATGGGAGAGCTTTGAGCAAGCTTTAAAAAAGTGAAATCCTAGACTTATGTTTTACTAGAGCTGTATTCACACGAGGGTAAACAGTAGTTTTCAAAAAGTTCAGATTTTGGTCAAAAGGGTTTGGCCTGAATGTCACAGCCCACATAACCTAATTCAAGTTTCTGCAAAGGAAGACTAAGTTTTTTAAAGGTGGGGTTTCAAAACCTCTTGAACATCATCTAAAAGACCTTTTTGTCTTAGTGTCATATTAGTGTCATATAAATATCTTAGTGTCATACACAAAAATATGCATGCTAATTGTTTTAGAGAGTGTCTACAAAAAAAGAAAAAAGTTTATTCAAGAAATTTATCCAGCATGGAAAACATTTTGTGTTTTGCAAAGGTATAAGCTGAAACTTTTAAGTAACTATAAGGGAAACCAACAGTGTCAACACTAGGACCCTTGTAAATATCATGAAAGAATAACTTACCCGAGAAAATTCCAGCCACCGATACTGAAAACGTCTACTGAGGTTAAATAACCTTGAATACACCATCCTCCACACCAGGTAATTGGCAAGAGTCCTGTCAAATCAGGCATATTTTTATCAGACATGTAAACACATATGAAGTACCACAAAGCACTCACAGAAACAGCTCTACAAACATTTTACCCGAACGGTGAAAATTTCACCTAAAAAATTAATGAGTGATGGCCAAATTGATAGATCCCAATTACATAGGAGAATCTGTTAGATTGCAGCCATTTAACATATAATTGCCCCATGATAACCTTCTTTGAAGGATTATTTATAACAGGTCCATCACCTAGTACATCATTTTTAGGTAATGTTTTTTTTTCAAAAGGCAGCTTTCATTTTCCTTAGAAGTGCCAAGAACTGTGTTATAATAATAGTGGAATCAAAGTGGAATCTTCTATCCAGAGATTAACTGTTTTTTTTCTTTTGTAGATCAAAGAAAATGTTATCTCCCCTCATTAGTAGGGCACATAAATGGTAACAGAACAGATAACAGTCCATCCCATATATACTCTCATTATCTCATATTTGTATCTTTCATTAGAAGTTATCAATATGCTTTGAAAACTTCTGCTATTCAGAAAGTTATTAAAGTATTACCATTCCTATTTTGTCAGATGGATAACTGAAATACCAAAAAAGAGAAGTGTCAGTAACAAAAGTCTTGTAAGAATTGAGGCTGAGAGATCAAGGAAGAGCTTGTTTAAAATTCCCAGATCTGGCATCCATGCCCCTTGTCTAAAACTTTGGGCACCTGACTGGAGGATTGCCACACTCTCCATGTAGAGGCTGCATTCTGAAATACACAATTCAAACAGTCTCAAAACAAGTCCAACAATGGCCTACACTTCTTATTCTCATCTTCTTTTATACATGATATATTTTTCAAGGATAGTCATTGCTTCAAAGCTAGTACATTCAAATGTTATTTGTTCCCCACTGGGATATATATAACATTTTTGACAGGCTATAGACTTCTCTGTAGGTAGAAAAATGGCTTTTATGCAACCAAGAGCACTGTTTTGGACTGTCTGAACAACTCCCCCATCTCTAAAACTCCCATTTCTGCAATCTCCCACTGCCATAAGTGTGGGGCAATGCAGCTGTTGCTGCAGTGTCACTCCATTAGCTTCACTCAGAGACACATCCCAAGCAGTTCCCTCCTCTGAATCATAACAGCTTGGAAGCACACTTTGTGGGCATGCTGTCTTGACAGCAGCATTTGCTTGAGACATAACTTCAGTTTTGCCTCTAACTAAGCTCCAGTCCACCCACACAAAGCCTTAGCTCAAGATGTGTTGTTGCACCTCTCATACTGGGTACACTCCCCTTTTTAGTACACAGATGTACTCTATAGTGCACCTAAATGCCCACAATAATAGCAAAAAATATCTGAGAAAGATTTTTTAACATGAAAAATGTACACTTATAAGACAGTGTGTGTCACAAAAGCCAAAATAGTTAGCTCTGTTTAGATAATCACACCATCTTAAGAAAATGTTTAGGATCATTAAAAATTCATTTCAGCCTAAGAAATGCCACAAAGCTCAGATTTTTCCTTAACAAGTTTCTGACAATGTGGAATTTTTTCAGTCAATGATAAGTGAAGCACCCTAAAAGCACTCAGCTCTCCTTGTTTTGGTAAATGACATGAACTCCAGAAACCTCACAACGATCTGTGTCAGATATTTCAGCAGAGCTGAAGAATATCCAGCTGTAGCAACGTCTGCAGCATTTACACAAATCTCACAGATTAAAAGGTTAAAGATTTGCTTCCAATCAAAAGTCTTAGGTAAAATCCTTAGCTAAATAAATCACTATCACACAATTTATATTACAATTTGGTACTTAATCATCACCAAACAAAATCAATGCTCTCTTCTGTGTACTTATTTTCACACAGCAATGTTTGTCCATACATTTGAGTAGGGGAATGTCTCTCAAACTGGTAGTGACTGAAAGACAGAAATTCATAAAGGCTGGGTCTCAAAAAGGTGACTTGTTGAAAGAGAGTAATATCAACAAGAATTCAGAAATATTTTTGTCAGGTGTAAGTAATGAAGACAGATGACAGTTGAAGGAAATATAATTAATTGGGGATTGTTTTAATTTGGGAAGGAAAAGGCTGACACATGCTAAAACCAAGCTGTCTGATGAGACAGTAATAATTCAAGATTGTAACCATGGTGAATCTACAATGCAAAAAACAACAGGGAGACTCCACTTGAATGCTTATTATAGGGGGGTAATCAACAGGTGGAAAGGTTGAGGGAGGGTTGTTGTCACGTGTTTGAAGTACAGTGTGCTTTAGTTTGTTTGTCAAAACAAACTAAAATACTAACTTATCTGAATTTGTTTACCTATTTGGGAGATAATTATTTTACATTTTGGGCTAACTATGCAAACTTCAAATCATTTAGTTATCTTCAGTTGGCCTAAAAACTGACACTTTTTGCTGATAAAGTTACTACAGTGCAGATCTTGGGGTGATTTTCATCTCATTTTCACAGATAAATTCACTGAGGCTCAGAGAAGTTAATCTCTACACAGGGAGCAAAATCCAGTACACAAATAAAACACAAAAATCCTCTCTGCTCTTTCAATGAGACCAGACTATTTGTTGTTGTAACCTTTCAGAAGAGTGCACTCTATTTTAACTTCCAAACGCCTGTTGCAGAAAGTGTAGGCTGACTTCTAAGCAGTATGACCCTTATTGTGACACACACTCCCAAAGGAAGTGGTAGAAAGATTGTTTGCTGGGACAGTTAAAATTAAACCAGTACTTATGAATATTTGCTAAAGTACTTTCTGTCCTGTCTGAGAATAAAGTAGGTTGCTCATGTAAAATTCTTTGAGTTTGCAATATTTTAATCAACAGACATGGTAGCAATTAAAGAGGGCAGATTTAATGTGAGATAGGTAGAAAAATTAATTGACATTTTAAGAAAAAGATCTCTTTCATAAAAGTTTTATCTGTTTGAAAATTGTATTCAGAACTGAGTCATGAATCAAATTATAAGTACTGAAAAACTTTTGCCTCTATTGCTAGAGGCACTAATTCAAGACAAATTATTGTAATTTCCCCAATTTTTCAGATGGATACTAAGACCAGAAAAGAGATCTAGTGCCTCCATCCATCTCTGGAGAAAATTCCTGATATGTTGTATGAATTAGAGCTTTTCGCAATTAATAGTCCCATACTGCAAAGATATGGGAAGGTAAGATACAGGAAAAGGAGCCTACAAAAAAGCTGGAGAGGGACATTTGACAAGGACATACAGTGATAAGACAAGGGGGACTAGCTTTACACTGAAAAAGGATAGAGTTATCAGCTATTAGGAGGAAATTCTTCACTGTGAGGGAGATGAGGCACTGAACATGTTGTCCAGTAAGGCTGTGGATGCCCCATCCCTGAAAGTGTTCAAGCCCAGGCTGCCCTTGCCCTTAAGGGTGGGTCATCACAGTGGGGCTCTGAGCAACCCAGCCTAGTGCAAAGTGTCCCTGCCTGTGGCAGGGTGTTGAAACAAGTTAATCTATAGGGTCCCTTCCAATCCAAACCATTCTACAATTCTGTGAAACTAATTATGTATTCTGAGATCTATGAGAATGATAAAGCTGCTTCTTTCAACAGCCGCAAAGATCTCCAGAAAGGATGCAATTTAGAGTATCCTATTTATGGCTCACATAAAGCACCAGCACACAGGTAACAGGGAAGAGATATAAGCTCCTAATTAGTGCCAGTGAAGTTCTATCTCCCTCCTCTCATGGCACAGCTGTACTGGAGCTCTGCCATTGCTCATTTACATCTCGGCAACATATACACCTCTCCTCTTCCTGTAATAGAGGTAAACCCCATCAAAAATGAATTAGTACACCAAAAAGCTGAATGAATCCCTGAAGACCTCTTACAAAGGTGTGACTTACTTCAGCACCTGACATGACTAAGGCTAGCTATCCCCAAGCTGATGGAAACTCCTGCAGGCTGGTTGCTGAGCTTCTTGGGCAGCTCACTATGGAGAGCCCAGCTCCTGGGCTGGAGGCACAGCAGTGCCCCGGCCTGGGGACTTCAGACCAACCTCTGACCACGCTGCTGCACCTATTTCAAGCTCCACACAGTAACTTGATTATATGCAGTTAAGTAAAATTCTGCTAAATTCATGCTACACCATGTCAATGAGCTCTGTGCTAGTAATATTGCCCTGTGAATAATTTCACAATTCAAGATTGCTCAGCAGGTTCTCTGAGGGAGAAATTTTTAATACAACGATTGTGAGTCTGTACAACTTGCCACCTCCAACACAAACTGCTTCTGTAGCCAGACTTAATTTTCACTCCATTCTTTCCTCCACCTAAAACAAACTTCATGAAATATTTTACCAGATCACTGGGTAAAATACAGGGGCATGAGCCATCTTTTTGTGATATTTTAAATAGTGCCCAGGCTAGCAGGGTGCTCATTCAGGAAGAGAACACAGAAGGCACTGGTATAATTTAGGGATAGCCTTGTAACTGAAAGAATATGAACTTGGTGAAAGTACCTGCTTTTCCTAATGACACTCCATCTCCTGAAATGATGAGAAGATAATTCCCATTACAAACACTCTAGCAAATCTAAAATTTTGAAATGTTTTTCTAGGAATTTCAAGTCTAGATATTTACAAAATTGATTAACAAATCAAATTCATGTTGTTTACATTAAACAAATCTTTAAAATGTCATATGGAGAATGACAAATGAGATTACCTAAAAGAAAATATCCTTGTTAAACTTTCAGGGTTCACCCTACAGGGAAATGTTGAGACCTCATTGTATGGAGTTCACATGGAGATGACTTCCTAATTTTCTCAGGCCAGATAGCAAGGTTACCTCTGGAGCAGACTCTGACATTTTAAGTAATGAACATTATCATCTAATAGATAAACATAAACTTGGTTATCATGCCTAGGCCGTTGGGATACATTTTACACACAAGAATTGGAAGCCTGCTTGGGTTCAGTTTAGCACTATTTGCCATTTCTAACACTTTATGATGCAAATTTCTTAGGATAAGACTGGGAAGAAAATGCCTAAGCCATTAACAGCTATAACATATGCAGTGTGAATACACCAAGACTGGTTTTGCTTAGCCTCTCTCCCTGATCTGTGAGGTCAGAAACTGGTCTTGAGCTTTGCTAAAGACAGGCATTGCAATTATTTCTGGTCATTACTCCATCCTCCTTCTGCCACGACATACAGGCTGGCTTAACTTCTCTTGAGCAATCACATTTTCCCTGAATAAGAAACTGATGGAAAAAGTCTCCAGGTATTTACTCTGTAGTTACAGAATATATTTGCATGTAAGTGTATTTGTATGCAGGCAACAACTAATTCCCTGTTATCTTGCTAGATATGCATCCTCTAAATCACACATTTATACCCACAGATGTAACAAACTTTGCATTAGAAAGCAGAGACAGCCCAAATAATTTTTAAAATTTTCTTCAATAGATTAATACTGGTGGCAGTAATCCTACTTATCTGAATCTTTTTAAGAAAGAATATTTGGTCTGTAGGCAAATCAGTAATTTTTATTTTTCTTATTGTTTGATTTGTGTGCTGTTTTTACAGGCACTATGAATTAATGTAAGTATTCCATCACTAGAGACACAGAGTGACAATATAAGAATAATCTTTGCATTTTTTTCCTGGAACACATTCGGTTGGTGGCCATACTGTACAATCAGCAAAGACTGATATTTGGAGACAACATCTTAACAAAATTTATTTTAAAGTTCAGTAACATTCCTCAGAGAACAAATTATCACAGAAATCCTTTAGATGTCGTCAGTAAGGATGTTTCAAATGGGATGTCACTTTTTCATCGCTGCCCAAAGCTGTCTTGCTTCCCTGTGCATAGCACAACTACCATGTTTAATCTGAGCTACCTGCATTTTACAACCATGTTCTACAGGTGTAAAGGATTTCACAAGATACAAGATCCTATACAAGTAAGAGATGCTGAATGCATCTTGAAAGAGCAGCTTTACTGCAACCTGTATTAACCATAGAAGAAAGGTGTTGAAATGGAAAATTCTCCTGCTGTGCACAAGGTAATATCTAAATCCTCATTCAGACAAAACCAAACAGACTGTTTGCCTAGAGACTTGATTCCAAGAATAGCTGAAACTCATGAAAAAAAAAAAATAGAAAACCCCCAGCATTTGATGTCCCCTTACAAATATGGGTGAAAACATCATAGGATCCTTACTTTTTCCTTTCATTTTCTAGTATCCTGAATAAGTCTTTGAAGTACTGGGGAACACGGACAATCACATTTTCTGAAGGACCTATATCTTTGAGCTCAGGGTAGAGTTTGGTGTCAATCACCTTCTTGATGTATCCCAGCCAATCAAACTGCAATGACAAAGAGAAGGTTGGTTAAAGCAGATTATGAAGAGAGATGATTTATTAACTCAGTTACACATTTAAAACTAATGGTCTTAATGCTTTAATTATTAAAAACTTAGAAACTATTGCACTTTGTCATTACATATGTTTTCAATCCTCATTAAAGTTGTAACTGTATTTAAAAGAACATACACTGTAAATGAGCACACACATTCCTAATGATACTTCTTTAACATGCTGCTCTGAACAGTAAAGACAGTTTTAATTATACAAGTCAGACACTAAAAGAATAATTTTTGAATTATCCCCAACCAACCTGTGGAATCATGGCACTAAGCTCCGATATGTTCATTTTATTGTACATCACCTCACTTGTTCGATTTTCATATGGAATCATGATCTGGTGAAGAGAAAAAAATGCACAAAACCATCAAAACAAGGTTTATCTTGCAGGGACTCTTACGTCATTACCATCCTTCATAGTCCCAGTGCAGAAATATCTCACCACCTGCTTTCCAAGCATTTATGGCATTAACTTCCATTTCTGAGGGTTGCATTTAACTAGAAGAAATGGAACATAGTTCCTTTTATGTTTAACTCATCACTGGGAAATTTAATGAGCTGCATGTCTTCTTTGGACTTACTAGACAGATTTAGCTCTGATTATGCTAAGGAAAGACATGTTAATACATAGGAGATAAAAGTACACCTTGACAATTAATACTTATTCATTCCTTCCTATCAAGTAGAAGCCAACTTCAGATTTAATTAGTCAAATCTGAGAAACGTATGTCTTCATAACTGGAAGTGCATTTCACGTCTTGGATTTGAATGTGTTCTTGCTAGGGCTTTACTCCACCTGGGGGAACAGCCAGATACACACAAGTTTCTCCACATTTCACCCCATCATCCTGATTTCCATAGCAGGAAACCTGAGTATATAGGCCAGACACGAATAAAGCATTCCTCAACCAGGCCTCTCATCTGGGTGACCAGAGGAGCCAGATCTCAAGTTCCTCTGCAGTGTCCAAGGATACAGCAAAAGAAATCCTAAATATGGAGCATGTTCTTTTATAGCTGACAAGAAGGACATGCAGACTCCAAGACGGCCCTGTGGTTCATAATAGTAAAACAAAGTACAAAATATAGCTCAATATTTTCTCAGGGTTCAAGAGAAACAAAAATTTCCAATGGCAATTCCAACCCTGCTGTAAGGGAAATCCTATACAACAGGCTGTGTGCTGGGTAGTCTAAAGGACAGAGATTGATGCCAGACTAACCAGACAGCTGGCACTTCTCCAATCAAAATTCTACAGTAAGTGTTTATTGTTTTAGTATTGCTCAAGCCATAGAGGAAAAAAATTCACTTGCTTTTCCCTTTCTGCAAATTTCATTTACCTGAAAAATCTTTAAACACTTCTCGCAGCCATTTACTCCCTTCCTCTCAAAACTTTCCCTCTTGCTCCAATGATTCAAACTTAATAAAAATCTTCTTTGTACACAACAAGATCTCTCAAAGCATGCCACTCCTTCCTATACCCAAAGTATTCTTGCTGCCTCTTCCTGAGCATAGAAATTCTCCATTACATATATTTACTTGAAAAAAATGCAGAGAAACACAGGACACAGTAAAATCTCCAGTGACAAACAGGACTACTTCCATCACAGTAAGATGTTTATATAATCATTATGTTTATTAGGGTTTATGCAACAATCCATGTCCATTGATTCATGTCTAATATCTGGACAGATACTAGGAGGATCATTCTTACTAAAAGAACCTGTAAGCAAGCATGGCTTTTTGCATAACTCTGTGCATTACTGATGCTGAGGGTTGTTACACGATCCATGCCATTTTACACAGCAGCTTCACCTACATACTTTGTGGATTAATGTTCTGTAAGACACTTGTTAAGCAAAGCAGTAGAGCTACCAGAGCTAGGATGTATCTTCTTATGCCATCACTGATAAACAGAAGAAATATTTACTGTTTGTCAAGTGGGCTGGATCACAAGGAAGTATTTGTGCATTAGTCCATCCACACTAAGTAACTGAAAATGAATATTGGGCTTGGCTCAGATATTTGACAAAATCTCATCCCTTTCAGCAGAGAGATGGAAACACTGATTGACCACTGTTGTGGGTGGCCCTCACTTCTGTACAAACACACCATTAAGAAGCATCCTATAGCCTGCAACAGCAGAATCCAGATAAAAGACATCTGCTGCATCACCTGTCCTGTGCAACAAGCTTCTCTGCTAACAGGAGACCACCATTTCACAGGGATAGCTTCTTTCCTTGCCAATTTGAAGGAATACTCAGCTCAGCTGGCAGTTCTGCAAACCAGCATCAAGTCTGTAGCCTACTTTTGGTGGTTTCCCAACACTGAGGCCAACCCTTCTCTCTAGTTTTAGTAGAGGTTGAAATGATAATGAACTTCCTGCTCCTTTGAGTGGGATTCTTGTAGTAGTCACACTGAAACAGAGATAGAGAGAAGCAAAAACACTCCTTCAATCTGCAGTAATCCTGTGGCATAATTTAAACTCCACGAGGAAGCAAAAATTTAACCAAGTAAATGTCAGAACCAAGTACAAGATTTAAATATGCTTAGCTTCACTAAATTCAGTTGATCCCCTAAATTAAGACTCATGAGTTTTTCATCCACTTTCCAAGACTACTCCATGAGAACATTTCAGGAGCTAACAGTGGTACTGCTGTAAACACCACTCTCTCACCACCAAGATCCAATATCCCACCTCAATCATGCACTGCTTTTAGACTGTTCCACAGAGAACCAGCCCAGTCCGCTTCTTAAACAACAGGCTATTATATTCTCAACATAGGTGCACAGCAGGAGCTCAGATTCTACACAGCTTCAAAATTATAGAATCATTTAGATTGGAAAAGACATGTAAGGTCTTGAGTTATGTCATATTTTTCCAGCTGCCCAGTGGGTACCAGTGAATTGGTGTAGATGCACTGCAGCTGGGATATTGATCTCATCACCTTTTCGGAAGCCCTGATTCCTATGGGACCATCCTCAGGCACTTCCACAGTTTCTAACACAACAACAACCCCTGTATCTCTGTTGCCATATGGATCTCCATCCCTTATCTCCACTGAGATGGCAGACTAAAGGACCTCACTAATACACCATCCCTCAAACTTTGCCATGCCACCCCCAGGCTTGCCTCTGGTCATCCTGGCTGACATTACGTTTTAAAACACCAAGGATATTTGGCTAAGGTTTTTCCCCTAAGAATAAAATTTACAGTTTAACAATTAACTAAGGGAGAACTATTATTCATCCTTTCTTCATCAGGATCTGCTCCTTTCCTTCTGCTTCTAAAATCCCTATTGCTAACACTGTTGATATAACGACTTTCCATTTCGATAAAGGATTATATTAGATTACCAACCTCTGCTATTTTAACTTCCAGTTTTAGAACTGATTTCATATCAGATTCAGCTCGGGAGGCGTTTGCACCCAGAAGCACTGCTGTATCAACCATGAACTGCAAAAAGGCATCTCGGTACTGTAAAGAGAGAAAGACTGAAATGAAAACAGGACTTGCTCTTGAGCAGAGTTGTAGCAGTGGACCAGAAATGCCCAGCTATAGGAAGGAGTATAATACTTCCATGCCTCAGGAACCAAGGTTGTGCTTTCCTTACCTTGGATGCCGAGGAAGTTAAAAAGAAGAAATGACACTGTAAAAATACCGTGCATGTGGTTCAGGGAGTACAAATCTCAGGAAATGCGAATGACAGTTCTGGATTAGACTGAAAACTATCAGCTCTTACAAATGGATTAGACAATGTGTAAAAATGTACACCAGTATTTTAGGCCAACTAATACAGTAACCACCATGGGACAGAAGTACTTGTATACAAGTGCAAGCTTCATTTAGAAAACTTTGCAAGAGTGTTTTGATAGAAGTGGGGTTTTCTGCTACCCTGCAAAATCCAAATCCAAACAAAGCACAACCCTTTCTCAGTTTGGAACTCAATGAAACAAAACCAACAATGAAAAAAGATGAGGGGGAAAATGGTGGCTCTATTTTCCAGCTGACAATACTTACAGATTTGGCTTCTGTGGTATTTTCTAGGTAATCCTCTCGAGATGACAGAGAGAGGCTTGCTTGATCAAGCTGTTAAAAACAACACAAAGTAACATTTAACAGCTAAATTCATCATATTCAAAGATAAACTGATAAGAAACTTTGGAAGGGTTCGTATTTTTATGGCAATTACAGTAGTTGTGTGCAAATATCTAACACTGCACCAGTCTGAGTTCAATGGGATTTGAAAACAACAGGAAAATGCTATGCTGTGCTGACAAGTATTAACTAAATCACGTTCCTGTGATCTGGGGAGCCTTAGATGCAATAGCTAAGCCACCTAAAGAAAAGAATCATAGGTGTGATTTAAGTGTTTAAAACAGCTACATCAGTGAGTAGGAAATGCAAAAGGACTGGGCCTACAGGATCGAACCATTGGTGCTGATGACCATGCATCCATCCTATGCCTATTTCAAGGGTACAAGAGTCAGCTTGGGACCAGTCTAGTGTGTGCACCAAATGCCCCTGAGGTGCTGGAGCATGTGAGCTGCTGTCTATCTGGGAGGCATCATTAGGTTTTTTTGACTGAAACTGAGGCTACACTTTTGAGCTTTACCCTAGACCAGCACTGGGTGATATACTCAGTCTTTTGAATAGATGAACTGAAACTGAAGTGGCTACCAGCCAGGATTGCATGCACAGGATATTGTTATGTCCCCAGTATCTTAGCTAAAGGTGTCTCGTAGTCCAGCTGGAACTTTGACCTTCATTTATCTTTTCCGTCTAAACATGGATCAGATTTTCTGGTCTACATTCACCCTGATATTGGAATTAGGCCTGAAAATTTGAGATCTGCATTTAGTGTTCTGAGTGAAACATCTACATGGGAATATTTGCATACTGCTTCAAATTCCTAACCAGGAAAAATTCAGTACACAGCATATATTTTATAATAATTACTGGGAACTGAGATTTCCCAGAACTTTTCGAAATGATCAAGTTGGTTAGGGTATGGAAGCCAAAGCTGAAAACTTCAATGAACCAGCTTCCAAACTCCAAATAAGATACTGATTGGAGCTCAACTGCTTTGATGTTTTTGGTTTGATGTTGCAATTGTTTTTTAAAAGATAAGTCTAGTGATGATAGATTGTATTTATTCATACAATTCATATAACCCTTTTAATCTAAATACTACAGGTTAAGTGATTTATATTTCACATTTTCTACATGTAACAAATAAATAAAACTTAGAATTTAAAGTGAATAAATAAATGTAATCTTTTCCTCTACTAGCTGATATTCACAACCTTTAAAATATACTATAAACAACTAAAACAAACCACCCTCAAAAAGGAGTAATTGTGACGCTCAGTGTAACTCTCATTCTTTGTAAAACAGCATCACTTTCTTTTCTCAGCACAATGATGCAAAAAATATATACTCTTATGCTTTTTGTACATGTGTCTTTGCAATAGTTAACTTCATGTTATTTGGGGAAGTTCAATTACGTGACTGTTACATTAAATGCTCATTCAAATTCCCTGGTCTTAACAATTAGATTTGACAGTACATTAAACCAAGACAGCACAAATATGAGAAATAAACCAAAGATGCTAACCAACTGCTTCAACACTCATTAAAAAAAAGGAAAAAAAAAGATAATATTGAATGCTGAATAGAGATTTATCTGGAGTTTCCACTTCTTTTATGACCCATTGATGATTTTGCAATGCTGAACAAAAAGAATTTTTGAATAAAGTCATTTTCACAAGCAGATTGAAATACTCTGTGGTACATCTACACCCCAGGGAATTTATTAAAACATGGACAAAGTAGAGCACTGGCTGATGCATTCTGCAGATCAAGGTCCTAATCAAATTAACATCAGAATACCCTACAGAAAGATACGTTATTCACAGCATGTGGTGCTTCAGTTAGATATTTAATTCCTAGGTTCCCCTAAGCATAGCGAGTGAAAGTACTGCTGGTTATAAATCATTTCCAAGAGATCAGCAGTTAGGGTGTCCCTGCCCAGCCATTTGCTGACAGGTGACTTGAACTGAAATATTATGACAGGAGATACCCAAATAAACATCTCCCTGATTCTACTGCTTCAGTTCTTTTAAGTGAGTCTCCAGCTGAAAAAAAAACCCTGACAGGATCTCAACAGCATCGTAGCAGAATGACATCTTTAATACAGCAAACTCTTGATCTGCTGTTGCTATCCAGGAAAATGTCCTAGAGATGGGGAAAAGTTACCCTTCAACTTCATGCCAGTTAAATGCCTCAGTCAACAGACACATGGAAGAACTGACTTAGAACTGACATCCACTCCAGTACCACCACAGTCCATTAATATAATGTATTCTTGGCTACATTCCTCCAGCTAGCCAAGATGCTAACAAAATAAGGATCATATTTTGCTATTTTGCTGTGATGAATGCCATCCTAACTTTATTATTTCCTTATGTTTCTTCTCTCTTGCCTTCATGAACTATTTTCTGGTAGCCATGGAGAGAGGGTCTGCTCTGGTTACTCATCTGAACTCATTCTTAAACAACAATGCATTTGGCCCAGGCATGCAGTCTTGCCACAGTTATACAATTTTATCTGGAGTTTTGGCAGACTACAGGGAGGCAACATTTCCTGAGTCTTTTTCTTACTAAACTGTCGTCTAATGCCATGCACTGTTAACAAATTGGTAATGTTTTGGTCTAAAAGCAATAGCATTTCAGGAAAATGGTAAATTCTCTTATTTCATGTTTAAAAGTACTTGGGGTAAATCTGTATTGTAAGGTGCTGTATAAGCACCAGATTAAGTGTTTCCATCTCAAGAAAAACAGCTCAAGTTCAAAATATCTGCTACTGATGGACCATTTTTCATCCTCACAGACAAAAAGCATTCACACAACCAAAGAGTTATAAGAAGCATCAACACAAATTAGATATTGACTTCTTATTCTCATGCACATAGACCCTGGCTATTGGTCTACTAGACATTTTTTGTTTTTTTCCATTTGAAAGAAGAAAACCTGTACAAAAATACATTTCAATAGCATGTGGTTGCTAGTGGCTTCTACATTCCCATAAACTGGCATCTACCTACATCTGTAAGCAAGTAGAAAATAACAACAGCAATTAAATGTAAACATTTGGTACATTGTCCGTTGTCGCTATAGTACACTACAACAAGACAAAGACTCCAACTTCAGAAGGCTGAAAAGGTGACTCCTTTATTCGATTGGTGACAAGAAGACAAACCTCTTCAATCACATTGGTCAGGCCAGAGGGACATCAAAAAGAAATCCCCCCTAGAGAAAGAATGTAAACATTTTTGCTGTTACCAAAACACGTCTCTTGCTTACAGAAAATTCCCTGGGAAAGGAATTTCATAAAACCAAACATGTCAGGCACGAACCAGGGCTACAGGTATGTAAACACGTTTTTTAAAAAAAGAGACCATAAAATATCCTGCAAAGTAATCTATTAGAAATGCTGCACTGTACCTTCAGGATGTAGCGATTGGAGATTTTGTCATCAGCAGCCACATACAAACGGATGAAGACAGAGCTGCTGTATTGGCCACGAAGAGTTGCCAAGGCTTGGACTAAGCTGAACCTCCTTTCTGACCACAGCCCTTCAGGTCCAATATTGGATTCCAGCACAGGCCAGCGGAAAGGTGAGTGCTTCAGTATACTTAACAGGGGTTTCACATCGGCTTTTTCAATTTTATCTGAAATGTCAAAGTGTGACAACAATTACATTCCAGACAATTCAAGTGCAGCAGCAGCCACACAAGACAAAGATTTATTGGCATCGATTGATTTCTAGGCAAGGCAATCACAATAGCTGAAACTCAAAGTCTCTGCTCTGCCTGCAAGCACAGTAGCATACAAGTCCAGCCCTGTTTATCTGTATCAAGAATGAGAGAGGCAAGTCAGTGCCTTTCAAAAAAGGCAAAGGCTGGAATTAAGTAAATTTTAAAAAAACCCCGCTCCTTGCTTAGGAATTAGCATAGAAACTTCACTGGTTTTGGGGAGGGGGTTATTGATCATAATCAAAGCTAGAGGGGCAGCATCTGGGCACCAAGGCTCTAGAGCAAGCTGTCTCGCTGGCAGTCAGACGGGCTATGCTGGAAGAAAACTGTGCAGGAAATAAATCCTGAAAGAGTCAGAAGGACAAAGGAGACTTCCAAGCAGCCTTTCACCTGTGCAGCTACCAAAGGGTAGTGATGTGTCCTGAATTACGGTATGTTACCTTACAGCAGCATTTACGAGCTGAGGAAAAGCACTTTGCAAACATGGCTAACTTGCTTGACATGCAGATACCAAAGCTAAAAGTCCAGGGCTGTCTATACCCAGCCCTGGGGTAGTGTTTTGATTAAACAGATCTCAGGAAATGTAGAAGGTGATGACCAATAGGTTCTTGAAAATATCACTATGAGAATTTCATCAGAGGAATCCTCTGATTTACTAACCCCAGGCACTAACCCCACAACCCTGGGGCACAGTTTAACATCCTTTTTCACAGATAAATGTCTCTTCACAGTGCTGACCAGCAGAGGTTTCTCTAAAACTGACTTCTTGTGCCAGGGTGTACCTCAGTCTCAATAGCCAGCTTCAGATGTGTAAAGGACCCTCTGCATTCAGCTGAATCCATATCAGCAAAATCCATGCATCTGCACAGAGCTTTACAGAGCTCTGAAGAGAGAGAAAAAGCCTCCCTTTATAAATACAGGGAATGCATCTATGCCCTCCTCAAATCAATTCACTTACTCTCATTCATGCAGGATGCATAAAGGATCTTGGCCTTCTGTACAGCTTCACTGTCTCGTCTTTTGCTGATGGGTTTCTCTAGCAATGCTGAAAAAACAAATAATTTTTTTTAATACTTAGGAAAACGTAGACACTGCTTTCCTGTTTCAGCATTTGGTTTAATCATAGCATTTGTTTAATTAAGTATGAGGCTCCATGTGTACTTTCTTAAGCAGTAGCACAGACATAATTGCACTTTTTCAATCCCCAACAGAGAAGGATGTTTTATTTATTTATTTTAAAGAGAACTGATACAAAGCCAAATGACAGATGCAGCTTGTTACTCATCCTCACAACCAGCTACCCTCAGCAACTGAGGTGACAGGCAGTCGTGGGGTGAGGGTGGGAACCAACACACAGAGCAGGGAGTCAGGAATATTTTCAAGTGCCTCAGCTTCTGGTGTTGGTACATTATGAAATCAGGACCTAACTGAGAAGGTTACAGGATCCCAGGCAAAAACTGTAAATCAGCCATGATGCAGCTGCAGATAAAAAGCACTGTGGCTAAATGTGGAGACAGATGAGCTTCAGATAGATCTGCCAGCTCAAGTGCTGCACAACACAAGCACTTCCACAGCCAAGAGAAGCAGGTAACTCTTGAGCACAGCAGAGGAACAGGGCTGGCAAACTCTGCTGGACCTCATCTGGTTTTGCAAGACCCAAGCAGGTCCTGCACAGCCTTACCTTATTGTTACTGGGACCACTGGAAGGAGCGGCTTTGCTGGTATCAAGTCCCTTCTCTTGTGTGCTCAGTCAGAGCTAAAAAGCCTAGAAAAATTCAAGACTCCCTTCCCTGCACCAAAGTACCACCCAGGGCTATGAGTTTCAAATGCGCAGAGGCAGAACAGAGCAAATGTGCTGAGAAGCATGCTCCACACAAAAGGGACCAAAGTGCAACACAAGAGTCCCAGAGGCCTGTGAATGCAGAGAACCACTGAGACTGTGTAACAGCAGCCATGGCAAGACCAAACAGCTCCCACATAGAGCTAGATCAGGGTCAATGCAATGTTATTCCTCTTCCAGGACTGGCTGGGGACATGCAGAGTACCGAAGAGGTGGTGGTACTGCCATTCAAAAGCAGCACCCTCCTGCAAACAGTGGCAGCTGCTCACACTCCAGCTCTGCTCTTCCAGCAGCTTGCCAGAGTCCATCCTGCAGTGCCTCCTCTCCTGGGAAGCAAAAGGTGGGTGTGACTGCTGGGTTCTACAGCTGAGAACAGCCTAGGTTTGCACAGTTTGTCTCAGTATTAGGAGCTCACTGCTTGAGGCAGGATTTTAAGGCATTTATTTCCCAAAATTTCCATAGCACACTCAGGAACCAGCCATGCTGCATCTCTTAGATATTCCCTTCCTGAGCTCATGTGAGCACTCAGGGGACCATAATGCAAACCTCAAACTGTTTATTTCTTTATTACTCAAGGAATCCCATAGTGATGAGCAAATGCCAGTTGTTCTCTCCCTTCAATCCCTTTTCTCCTTAAACAAACAAAAACCCCATTGCCCAATCCCTTTGCTTAGACCCTTAAGAAATTTAATGAGATTATTCCCTTTTTGTCATGAATAAGATTTTTCCATACAAATACTTCTGAAGAGGATAACTTTGCTTTCAAATCCTCTAATATTTCCCAGTTTGTTAAACACAATATAATGCAAATTATCAATATATATGTTCAGTGTGCACAATTCTTAGCAGCATAATCAGAACTGTTGGCATTTTTTAAATGGCATTTTAAAAGAAATGACAAATGAATCCTCCATAAAATTTAGGATAAAAAACTACCCTCCCATTAAAGCCATTACAATAATTTCTCTCTTTGCCAGTGAGCTGTACAACCATGAAATTTTGAAGCTAATAAAATCCAATGGCTAAGGCTCAAGAGAGAAACAGATGATAGGAGCCAATAAAATCAACTCTAGAGATACAACTGCATCAAATTGCGTTAAAATCAGACCTGGTGTTTTCCAATCAAACCATGTCATTAATGTGACATCTACCCCATCTCACTGCTGCAGAGAGTGAGGTGGGGTAGATGTTGCCAACTTGCTCAGAATTCTTTTATGAAGACAATTTTTAGTTCTGATTACATAAAATCCAGTGATCAAACATGAAAGACTTAAAAAGATGCTTTAATTCTGTGGACACTGAAATAGGAGGTGTGATCCATGGATGGTCTTTAGGCTATGGAGGTTTTCCAGCCTTAACCTCATTTTCAGAAAGATTTAGAAGCTCAAACCTGGAGCACTGCTCACATCCACATGATTTCTACATTAGCTAGTATAAAATCCAAATACAAGATTTAGAAGTTTGCTTCTTATTTAGCTCACAAATACATATGGATTTTACGTGTCCTTGAGTACTTAAATTCTTAAAAATGAATAGCGAGAAAAGGCAAGAATAGCAAGAAAAGGCAAGAAGCACAGCATACTGATCAAAGATATATGTAATCAATTAGTCTAGAGGTTGTTTATCCATGGAAAGAAAGTCACTACTGTGATTGAAATCAATGTAGACCCATCAAGCTCTCTTTAAATTAGCAATATTGGGTCCTGTGAGTAGCCTGGCTGCAGCTGCAGGCTCTGATAAACCCACTCCATACAGAGCATATCTGTTCGTGTAGGTCGATGCACGCTGCTCTCTCTCTACAGGGCAGCCTTTGGGAGGGCAGCAGCTCAGTCTCTTCTCTCCCAGGACTCTGCAAGCTGAACAAACCTGCCCCAGGGCCATCCCACACTCTCTGAGCAGTGCTTCACCTCCTGACACATGACATGGATTTCAGGCTCTCATCGACAATAAGGGGAATGCCAGCCAGTAACACATGGAGAGGAAATTCAGCCCCTCTGAAAAAATTCACCTGAACTATAGCTGTCTGGGAGAATTGTCTTTCCACTTCAAAAAAGTGCAATAGCTTCAGATATTTTCTGTTTTGACACTAAATGTAAGCAAAACCTTTGGTGTCTTTCAAGGGATAGGAAGAGAAAGACCACCAAAGACCAGTTACTGTTGCACCTCATAAGATACCACAGATTTGCTATTTAGTTTTTTACTTTGTCTTCCCGAGTTCCAACTCTCACACCTCACCAAGGAACTGTGTGTATTCATATAAATCCACTGAGAAATTCAGTCTGATAGGCTTTCCTTAAGCACAGTTTCCTTAAACTTTGACCTAGTTAGGGAGAACAGGGCTACCAACATTTTGACTAAAACAGCCCACTTAGCACCGAGTAGGACATTGAGCTTGTTCTTCGAGCTGTCTTGCTTGCTTGCTTTCTTGTTTTCTGTTTTCTTGTTTCAAACTAAAAGTTCTAACTCCTTAAAGCAATCTTCCATTTTAGGACACCAAACTTTTACCTCTAGAGAAGAATTGTTAGGGATAGTTTTGATCAGATTAGGAAATACACATCACTCCAACAATATTGAAAAGACACCCTTAAAATAATAGCTCATTTGTCAGCTCTCAATTGAATGATACAGCACTAGACATAGAATAGCAATCTGGCTGCAGAGGTTAAAAAGAAACCACAACCTAAGCTGATTTCCAGGCATCTGAAAAAGCACAGAATTGTTATTAACGTCAAACAAAATTTAACAATTTATTGGTGCTACTGAGTTATACCACTAGCCTGCCTGTAAAGCAGAATATAATAACCAAAAATCACCAAGACAAACAAAGTGAACCAGCATAGCTTAAGCCAGTTGAATATACAGTTTGGATCCCATTTCCTTAGCCAAATATCAAGTATACATTTGAATGTCTTTTTTTAGCAAAACAGCTCTTTTTCAATCACATCTTTTATTTTCTTCACTTATAAATTATTTCCAAAGTCATTCTCTTTGTGCTAAAAAAAGATCTTGGCCTCTATCACTGACCTCAGCACCTCATTGTTCGTGTTTCCATATGCACAGGACGCCCAAATACAAGATTTATGTTTTCCTTCACATAAAACTTAGTTACGGCAAGTGTCAACACCCACTGTCAATTGCACTCCACAGTTCTGTAATAACGTAACTCATCTCATTAAGCAGCTACCACTTGCACAGACAGAAAGTGGCTAAAGGTGTTCACAATATCCTAAACTTCCTGAGGCTGCAAATGGCTTCATCATTCACTTTCTTGTACCAAGGCATTGGGGGTGCAGAAGTTCCCATTGCAGTCAAGGTTCTTGAACTTCTGTCACCCCAGGTCAGGCAGGTTTGTGTCGTTGCACTTCCTGACTCTTATATAAAACACAGTCTCAGCATCACCAGCAAAAAAAACCACTCCATAACTAGGAGTGATCTTCACTTGTCTGAACTGGAGATGCTCAGATATACAGTCAAGGAAAAAAGGCACAGCTGGGGGTGGGGAGCTGGGACAGGAAGGAAGAGAGTTTATATTGAATTGCCTTCACATAGTTCTTTTTCAGGGCAAGAGGGCTAAAAAGGGCCAGCTTCCTGTGGTTCACTACCCTTGAGTAAATAGCAATCATCTGCTGTTAAAAGTGAGAGCAAGGCACATTGCAAAGTAAGCTTTGCATGTGTGTTTATTTAACTGCAGACTATTCTAAAGCTGCTAAGGATAGTCTTGTGGCTAAGTTTTACCTTTAATCTTACTTTCCATTTCCAGCCCTTATTGATTTTCCAGCCCACTGTCTTGCACAGCTTCACTTTGGTTTTCAACCACCACATTTTATTTATGGCACCAAGAAATCCCGTACCCTTCCTTCTTCTGACTTGGACGGCATGAAAAGGATTGTAAAGCCAGATTTGCAGAGAAAAGAAACGTGCACTCCATCTATTCAGATTAGAAATATTGATTCAATTTCTCAGTGTCCTGATCAGATTGTATATATACTGTACCCTATCAGACAGTTTTATATATATACATTTGAAATCCTGAGAAATACTATCTTAATCATGAGGATATTTCCTATTCTAGTGAGAAAAATAAAAGTTTTCTCTGTACTTTACAACTCTGGATATAGAGAAATCATTCTGTTAGTAAAGACAGTAGCATTTTTTTCAGTAGTTTTTGTCCTTATCCTTTTACAAATGTTTGCTCTGTGTGGAAAATGCAAGTTCAAGTGTTTGCACAGTGATATCTGACAATGATCTGAAATATATTTTTATGCTTTGTATCTTGAAGAAAAACAACTCAATGTGCAAACATCCCCCAGGGAATATGCTTGGACTGTAAACAAACAAAAATTATACAAGAACCCCAAGGGACATCCCATTTCCTGGAAAGTTGTAACCCTGGAGGAGTGAAAAGCTAGAAGCAGACAAATAATTCAGCATGAACTCCCAGGGCAATGCTAGAACAGACGGGAGTCTTGGCGTCAAAACCAGAGAAGTATCAAAGTGGGGAGATGATCTGAGTGTATACACAGGCTGGTGAGACAGACTGGAACACAGCCTGCCCTTCGGCTGTCTGAATTGTAAAAACAATGTTGGACAGTTGGACAGAGGGCAGAAAAATATCAAAACAATTGAGTTGTTTCTTTGTACGATGTGGCTTGAGAAATAGAAGGGAGGGACAAAAAAAGCATGCAATGGGGGAACATGATTTTTCTCACAAGAGATGTCAAAGAGTGATGGGATCACAATATCAAAACACCTTTAGAAAATGCTTGATGCCAGAGAGGTCTTTTGAAAGTCCATTGAAAAAAGGCACAAAGAAAGTCAACTGTTGAACGATGAAGACAAATTCAGCAGTGACAGTGATTAACTACTGGAACCAGCAACCAGAGGAGATAGTGGCTCCTCTGCCCCTTAATATTTTCAAGACTTCATGCTTTTTGGGGACATAAACTTTACCCCAAAGTCAATTATGTTTTATCCCAGTGCAAGGCACTGAGATGCATTACATGGGTAATGTAGTTGTCTGTGACACAAAAAAGGTCATAGGGAATAATCCAGTGGTTACTCCTGCAATTGCACTCTATACATTTAGGATACAGATCTCAAAGCACTCTTAGACATGACAGACTAAGGAGACACAGCCATTATCCATTGTTGCAGATAAAGAAAGTGAGCCACAGATTGCTCCTTATCTAACTCATGTCAGAGGCCTTAGTGATTGGAACAGCGCTCCTTTATGAGCATAAAGCTTGCTGAACTTGATCCACACACTCAAAGAGCCTTTGGAGACAATGAATGTCCCTCAGTCCCTTTAATTTCAGAGACAGTGAGAGTTGCTTGGCATTGCCTAGATGATCCTCAGTACTAAAGTGAAAGCAGCTTGTAATGCATTCTTTTTGAGATCAGACTCAGAAAGCAGCCCAAGGGCCTATACATTCAGCAGGTTTATTTGCAAATACCCAATGACAGAGAATTTCTCTTTCAATACTTGAGCAATAAAGACTCTGCTAGTCAGCCTCCCCTCACTGTGCTCCACAGCTATAAGAACTGAGTTTCTTAACTGATGAGAAGAATAATTAAAAGAGCTGTTCCTAGCTCCAGGTATCAGTGACAACCTTTGTTTCCTCCCTAAGTAAGCACTATTTTTGCTACCTCTGTGAAAAAACAAAACCCAAATTATCTTTTAGAAAATTGTAGATGATCCTCTGATGCCAGCATCAGGTTCTTTTAAAGATGTTCTGTGAGGAATTACCTCTTAAATGTAGAGAAAAACCTTCTCAAACCTTGGTTGGAGTTTAGCAATTAAACCAAACACACAACATGTGTGCAGAATGTCATTCCCTGAGGTCCCTGAACTGTAAGATAATTGTGATTAATCTAGTCCTCCTTAAGAATGTCTAATCCTTAATTCCCATATTTTCTTCAAGCTTAAGAGGTATGGCAAAAGAGTTCCTGAAAAGTAACCTCTAAACCCAAATATCCAGCTGCACTTGTGCCACTGGGGTTGTTTAGCACTTCAGCTGTAGCATGAAGGCATCGCCCTTCCTTCGAACTCTCAGTGCACTGGATTTCAGAAGCCAAGGTCAGTGTGGTTCACAGAGCAAAGATTTGGCCAGGATGCCAAAGGGCACACAAAAAAACTTTAAAACCACACTGCTGTTACAGACATCACAGCTGGACAAATGTACAGTCTGAAGCAACATGAGCTTACACATTCCAAGAGTGATCATTCCAGAATGGTTTGGGGCCAGCTGACATTGATTTAGAGTATCTGGGTTTCCAATTCCTCCTTTTCAGGGTCCTAAGTGAAGGAGAGGTGGCAGTGGAAAGTTCCATTGTGCCTACGAGGGGCACAATGTTCTAGCCCAAAATAAAAGCACTGGCCAAAGAATATAAAATTATACACAAGACTGCTGTGTAATCATTCGACCAATGGTAACATTCCTGTCTTGATACATGAAAATAAGAATTTAATTAGACCACAGTATTCCAAGTTACAAAATAGTCAAAGAAGAAAATCTGATACATATATTTTTATTCTCATCAGTTTGGAAAAGGGACTCATAGCTGGAAGGGGGTCTAGAGGGGAGAGTGAAGAATATTACATGTATATATGTATGTACATATGTATGTGTGTATGTTCTAAAAGGAAGTGACAGACTAGATTGGTATTTCAAGCTGAACATGTTTCTTGGGATCAAGACAAGTATCATCAAGCCAAGATTATTTTTAGAGTTAAATCTGTTCCCTCAGAGCAGTCTCCTGAAAAAGACATGGACATCTGCTGTAGGACACAACATTTAATGTTTCCGTACAATTTTACCCTTCTGATCAGATTAATAGCACAGGTCAAACTCCCACACGAATGCACCTGCCCAGCTTCCATTTCAGAATTGTTTTGTATCTGGAAGCCTTGGAAGAAGAACAAAGCAAGATCTTGCCTGCCTGGAAAATACCACAGAGACAAATCTCAGTGGATGTGCAGATGCCTGCTCACACTTCTCGTCTGACATCAGTGTAACCCAAGCTCAAATACATAATTTCAAGGCCTCATTAAATTCCTTTATGCCTTTAAAACACAAGTTCTGCCGAGAATGTCTCCTGATAGGCAACTTAATTGTGGAAAACCATTTCTTTCCTCTAGTAGCAATAGATAGCAATATTTGGTTTCTGAGGTTTCCCTAAAATATGAGCTAACCTAAATTTATTTCTTTTTTTGTAAACTACTAGTTCTGCTAATAGCTCTGCAGTGCTTCTTGCTAGTTCAGCTATCTTATGCACAGTCAGACGTGCAGTCTGAAGCCCTCTTCCCCACCAGACACTTTATTAGAAGTGAACTGCAAATGATTGGTTTTCAAATAAAAATTTGTTTCCAAAAGTCAAAAATAAGAAAATACACAGTCTAAATATAAAATATTTACTCTCTCACAAATAAACAAAGCAATGAAAAATTTTCTTGCCACCCTAAATAAATTAAATACTTGCTAAATTGTTACTGACATTAAGGCTCTTCTTCCCTTTCTTTGCGCATTGGTGGCTGTAAACAATTCTCAGTTTCAGGGCACAGGAAGGAAAGCAGTCCAAGCCTAATTCAGTGCAAAATATATCTCATTGCATTTTATAAATACCTGTTTCGAGTTTCTGATGAATTATAGTCCAGATTTCTCTACTGTTTGCAAAAAATATATATGGGAGAACAAACTAGCATAAAGGGCTTGCAAAAAATCTTTCTCCATATGCTTAAAACTATCCTTGCCCAATTAAAGCTTTTTGCTTTGAGTGTCTAAAGTAAAATAAAATAGCAAATCAATACACCTTTCTGGTGTTTATAATGCAGTTTTTAAATTTTTCCAAAGGATACTTTATTTCCACTTTCATGTTTTTTGCATTCACTTCTTAACCAGCCTTCCACTACTTTCTTACCTTTTTTCTCTCAGTTCCCCATTGCTAATAATCAGATCACCAGAATTGTCTTAAGTACAATTGTATATAAGTGCTTGAGGTAATCACCCAAAGCAAATTTCATGGCAAACCACTTGTTCACACAGGAATATGAAATAATGCAGAGCACTGGACTCCTCTCAGATTGTCCTACACCTGCTTTAGTGTATACTCCCACTTCTTTGGAAGGCAGAACCACCCAGGATGCCAATGGGTGGGGCCATTAGTCACTTTTGCAAGGCCTTGTGTTGGCTTACATAGCCTCAGATATGTCTTAGATATTAAATATAAAAAATTCCATATTTTCAAACCAGTTACTAGCTTGTTTATTTGTTTTTTCTTTAATAAAACTACCACTGTATTCTGCAGTTCCATGAGTTCATTCCTCAGAATGGTCCTTGTGGAGTTGATGCCCTAATCTAAGCCTGCCTTGTTTTGATGAACTGCTTCTCCCTCCTCCCCTTGTTTTATTTTGTGAGCTGAGGAGAGAGGATGGGTTGGTGACTGGTTGGTGGGGGGGTGGAATTTGGTTTGTTTGCTTTTTTTAATTCATTGTTTTGGTTTGGGGGGGTTGGTGGGGGTTTTTTGTTTGTTTTGATTGGTTGGTTTTTTTAAAGGTATTTAGTCATGATAAAGACACCAGTTATCAATTCAGGAAACTATCTTTTGTATTTGATACAATTGATGTCCATCAGCCAATTTCTTGATGGCAGCATTCATCTCACTATGGATGGAGCAGTGACTCTTGAAAGTAACAGCCCCTCATTATTAATTCTTCTGATATTCCAATGAAGCATTTAAGTCATTATGAATTAATTTTGCACTCATGAGAATGTAATTAATATGAATATGTATGAATACGTATTAATATGAATATGTATGTATTCCACAGGAATTCATGAAAATCTAGTAATTAATCAATTCAAATAGGTTCTAGTTCCCAAGGAACATAAACCAAGTAAAACAAACATATATTCCCAAATACCAACTTCATTAAAGGATTCTGTATTTAGACAAATAAACCCAACTAATATGCTGACATTTTAGGGTTCCCCCTTGCCCCTTGAAAAGAAATTCCTCAATTCTTTCCTTGAGTGTCCATTTTAGCAATATGGAAGTTCTCGTGGAAATAGCATTCACACAGCTGTGCTTACATAAATGCTCCCTAATGCTGTCCAGTACCCTAATACACAGCACATTTCTGAAACGGAAATGTTGTTTGTTTACAGTTTCAGCATTTTGTAAATTCTCTGAGTTTGTATATCAAAAGATAAGCCCATCATGTGAGTTCCTCCAAAAGTCAACATAACTGTACGCAAGCTGTGACCAAACCAAAAATCGTTTTATAAGGAGGTGAGAGCCTCTGTTCATAAATCTAATTTCAATAATAAATCTTACTCTTTTGAGTAGAACTGCCCTCCGTCCTGCCCTGCCCCTCTGGCCTCCCAGTATTATGCTTTAGGAGATAACATATGTCATTATAATTTTTGGCAAAAGTTTTTAAACCACATTTAAACCAGAAGATTGCAAATTTCCCAATCATTACAATATAGGTGGAGCTCCATACTAAATGACAGCATTACATTTACTTCATTATAATAATACTTTCAACATGTACTTGTGGAATTTTTTTTTGTCAAAAAAGAGAATCAGATGTCATGGGTTGCTGTGCCTTCCAAGGTATCAATCCACATTCTGTAAAATTACCCACCCAAACACAGCCATCAAAAATTTTGAAATTCAGTATCTGCAAGTATGAATGATACATATCATACAAACCCCAGGCCCACTGTAAATTTAGGCGAAATATGTGCCCCATGTGGAACAGGAGTGAGCAGGATGCCCCACTTCAGTTCTAGCTGAGGGCTCACAGGAGGATGCCATTCCAGTCTCCAAACCAGGGAGACGCTGTGGGAATCCTGCGGCTCAGTTACTGTGCTGCCTTTAAACCTCATTTAGGAACCAAAATTGTCTCCTCTCTGTACTCGTGGTTTTCCAAAATCACCCATTACAAACACAATTTTCATTTTGAGCAGCCACAAAGCCTGGAAAAAGTCCTGTCTTCTCCACTTTTCACTTAGGTATTTCATTTTACCAAAAAGCTACTAACTTCTTGCCTGGAGAGATCTACCTGACTTGTGCCACTTATATTTTTTATTACATTCAGATAAATAAGCCACTATAGGAAAGATGTGGACCACTGAAAAAAAGTGTCTGTAGCACTGAAAAGAGATCAATTTATTGCAGAAAAAAACCCAAGCAAAACAGCATGAAGTGCTATTGCTTTTTTCTGCTTTCTTTCAGCAATATATTGGATGCAAAAACATAAATATCCTCTTTTATTTTAATTACTGCTGGTCTTCTTCCTCATACTTGGGACAGCCCTCAAAAAGCTCAAATAACTTTGAAGGAAACAAATCACAAGAGACAGGTCAGCTAATACAGAAATTCAGGGATGAGTGCCAGCATCTGCATTTCAGATTTCATGGGACACATCCAAACTATCCCAGTGGTCCCAGCTGAGCACCAGTTGAATAGTGGGAGAAAAAAGTCAGCCCTAAAAGAGCCCTGTGGCACAGGGTCCTCCGTGCAGGACAACCACTCAACAGCAACAGCAATTGCTCAACACCAACTCCTGGGATCAGTCTGAAAGGATATCCTATAGTCAAACAACATAAATTTCCAAAGAGATATTTTTACTTACTGGTTTTACTTATAAGAATTTATTTTCCAAAGGAAATCATTGCAGATTATCTTGGGAAAAAATGCCTACGCTGCCAAGATATTTCATTTGCTGTCTGTTTCTTGTTCTTCAGAAACCCACACATCATATCCTCCTAAAAGGCCTCCATTTCTTTCTGTTCACCACATTGGCAATTCTTCATTTTAAACTGACTGACATTCAGAAAACAGCCACTCTACAAAGCTTAGCACAGCAAATAAACCTGAAGTAGGTGTCTAAGTGGACCAGGAACAGTATGGAGACTTAATTTGTAAACTGGTTTCCACAGACATAATTTAAAAGGTCTGGAAGACATGTTCAGAAATTATTCACATAATTAAAATCAGCTCCTTTGCAGTTCTGAGATTTCTGAATGTTTTTGGAGTTTTGTTTTGTTGTTGTTAATTTAATTTATTGTTTCCTGCATGGTCACTAAGAGAAAGGAAAAAAAAGCCAGCTGTACACCATGGTACTTCAGACTTCAGAGAAAGGAAAAGAAGCTTCTGGGTTCACAACCAACATTTACCACAAGCACTGAATTAGGTGCTTCAGACTTCCAGCTCTGAACTCTTCACAAAAAGCCACTTGCTTTTCAGTGGAAAGACAAAAGCACTCCTAAAACCTTAATGGAGGTCAACAAATCAAAATGGAAAAATTCATCAGGAGCACAAATAGCTTTGCAGGAAATTTATGGTAAGTGGAAAAACATTTAGTAACTCATAGAGTTACTGCAATCTTGGCCTGACACATAGCTGAAGCTGTTACAGTTTGAGATCACTTCTGTTCATACAACACAGGCCACAACCAAATGATTCTTTCCATTTTGAAGGACTCCCTCATCAGAGGCCTGTTGGGCACTAGGAGTGTTTGCTCTTAACCAACGTGAGGTACTTTTTTACATGCCTGTGGTGTGGCTGTAAAGGAAAGGCTGGCTTCAGGTCAGGCACAATCTGGTGCAGCCAGGAATGGTTAAGGGGAGGTAGTCCTACCTCAGTCCTCTCCAAGAAAGTTCTATAAGGAACAGTTCTATAAGAAATTTTAACCTAAATATTACATGCTCCTTACCTAGGTTTGGGTCATAACCCAAACCACAAGCCTCTGCTTTTGAGATATTTTTGGCTTTCTACAATTATCTTCCTTACGTTCCTCTGCAACGCCTGAAATCCTGCTGAAGGTCACATCCAAGGAAAGACCTACCACTACTTTCTCTAGGCTAGAACTTTATTTATTTTGTATAGCCAGGAGATCAAAGTGAGTTACACGTGTGGTTTGTGGATTCCTCTGAGCTTAAAAAAATAAACCCAAATGACCCTCAAACAATGTATGGAAAAGAAATTAAAGGGGAAATAATGATAGGATTTCAGCTTGAATACATCTTAAGACAGCTAGGGAAACCCATGGGAGCATTATATATATATATTCCTACCCCATTATAAACCCAAATCTTAAAAAAAAAAAGGTATTTTTCACTATCACATTACATTTTGCAGATCTAGAAGAATGCCAAAATTAATGGTTCTAATCCTGAACCTTTAATCAACCACAGATATGCAGACAAAAATCTACCACCCAGTAGTTCTTAGCTATTTTCCATTGACCTACTACCATTTCCTCCCTTTGGAATTCCCTATTAAGGCACCAAAAACCTTCACCGATACAGAAAATGTTCTGCCCTTTTTTGAAGCTGCAATGTTGCTTGCTCTTGTGAGTCTCAGAAAACCTCCAAAAATCCCCAAAAACACACCAAGGAAAAAACCCACAAAAAAAGAAAACGAAACAAAACCCAAAACCACACACACACACAAAGAGAAACAAACAAAACAACAACCAAAGAAACCATGAACAAACCAAAACACCAAACACAAAAGGAATAGGAAAAAATTATTTGTTCTCAAACCCACTGACACCTCATGAAGGGGTCAGTACATTACATTAAATAGCTACAATTATATTTTTGGTAAGACCAAATTAATTCTTACACTTGTTACCCATTATCTACTGGAAGATCTTCTTCTATAGAAGTTGCTCCTGAACAAATAAAATTAAGCTTCCAGAATATTGAAGATACACTTGTGGAACCATTCTCAGGAACAGGAGCAGGCTCAGGAACATTCAGGAACCACAAGACAGATTAGATATCCAAATAGTTTATTTAAGTAACATAATTTTTAAATATATAGCCTGAATAAATGTTTCCATCTATATCATACCATCAAAGAAAATCAAATATGAAAAATGTGTCTTTCTGGCCAAGCCATGTTATCACTTTAAGATTAATAGTTTTCGTTAATATGATAAGTATTTCAGAGCATAGAACTTGCATAACAACCAGGTCTTTAAAGACTGAGACTTTTTTAATCTACCGTATGTCAAACAGGGATATTTACCATGTAGCACAAAGTTCTACTAAGAGTTTTTGAGAAAGGAGAGATTAAATTTGCTTCCAAGGTCTATTCAGCCCTATAACTGTTTCTTTATGCAGGAGTTCTTCTGTTGGTGTTCTGAGCATCTTGCTAAAACTTCTGCTAGCAAGGTTGTGATCATACACAAATTAACAACTCAGTGTTGAGCTAATATATTGAAATATCTCAAGAGAAAACACAAATATACCTAGAGGCTGAAGTTATGCTTGTTATTTCAGCTACCAACATTTTCTTTTTTCTTTTTTTTTTTTTTAATTGCAAGGAGTGTATTTTGGACAATTCATGAAGTAAAAAGTTAAGGAGGAGATTGCAAATGTTATATTAAAAACACTCCTGTACACCAACCAGCATTTCACAATTTTGCCCCTGTCCATGCCAAGGGTCTCCTATTAAATAATTTTGTATAAACTCCCTTTATCTAATATGGAGTTTCCATAAGGAAACACTCCCACTTGGATGTTTCTTTCTTTGTCTTGCATTTTTTCTAGCTATGTATTAGCAGCTTCTAAAGGGACTGCAGAAAGACAACCTAATAAAAATCTGGCTTAGTACAATGTCCTTGATTAGGACCTGTAAAAAGAAGAAATTAAGGATGACAGTGACAGCTTGCTACTCTATATTCAATTAAGACTGGCCTCTTTATGGCTACAGTTCATGGAGGATGTGCTGTTATCTAATACAGCCCAATTCTGGCAGCAGAACAATTACAATGAAAAGCGTAACTTAAAACAGGCTCTGGCAATATTTTTTTTCCTTTTCTTGTGACATCTTCAGCAGACTTTAAACGCAAATCTTGAGATCATATACTATGCTGAAAACCAAAACTCATATTCTGAACCCAAATGCAGCTTTTAAGATACTTAATGATGTGAAAATTGAATACAATAAGACTAAAGAAAGCAATTGGAGAAGGGCTTTGGTGCCTACAGAAAATCCAAAGAAAAATAAGTGCTATATTTAAGCATTGAATCCTAAAACTGACCTCTGTTCTGTGGTGAGCTCAAGCCAGGCTCTTATGTCAATTAATATGTCAATAATATACTCAAGGTGGGCAAAGCTCAAGCACACCACCAACAATATTAAATCTCGCATGTGTCCTTTTTTTTGAATGACTCACTTCTAGCCAAGACTGTAAGAATCTGGCAAGATTTTCCTACCTAACAGTAATCATCACCCTTTCTCCCCAGCTGGTCTGCAGGGCTTCCTGGTGAGGTAGCCATGCCCACAGAGTATAGCCCAAAGTCAAGTCACATGCAGATTAAAATACCTTTCTTCCTACACATTTCCACCCTGGGGCTATTTTTTTCCTCCAGAAATATTCTTAAGCAACTTTCTTTTTTACTGATGATAGCTCAGGTGCTTCAGTGGCAGCCTGAATGGCAGTGGGAAGGAAACCCAATACCCAAACAACCTCCATCTCCGGAAGCCTGAAAATTGCCTCTGCCAAGGGCTAGGTGAGTGTACTGGAAAATATCACTCTGGTTTGGCCTTATTATATTTTCCTGCTGTTGGCCACTGTTAGAGACAGCCTGCTGTCCTGGACTGATGACTGATTTTGGGACATTGTCTACATGTGTGTGCTGAGCTCCTGCACTCTGGTCTAACCATCTGCTGTAAGGGGGAAAGAGCTAAATCCCTTTGTCTTTTCCTTTCAGTATAATCGGTATCATTTCATCCCTTCATTCTTAACTGGTAGAATTCCAAGCATTTCCAGTAATTCTATACTTTCTCCTAAATTCTGTTTATGTTAAATTCAGTATCTCTCAATGCGATATTCAATTAAAAAAAAAAAAAAAAAGAGAAAAACATACTTAAAAGAGAACATCAAGTCAGGCTGTTGGATGTTATACAGTGATGAGAACTGTGGAGATTTTTGGTCATCTCAAAGCCAGCCAATTAACAAGTTACAGTGACAAGCCAACCACATACTTTTAGAAATTATCTATTTACCCTTTAGTTTGAGGTCCACATTGTGTCGCAGCCAGGGATAAACACCATAGTTGGACATATCTTCAGGAATGGGGTTATTATATATCCAGCCTTCACATGCAAATCGATAGAAGTTCTCACATGGATCCACGGATTGATTTATCTTGCTCAGGATGCCAGCAGCTGTAAAAAGACACTACATTGATTTTGTGGAACACTTTTTCTTAAGTAGAGAATTACACAAGGCTACAGTCCAGAAATGATGATTAATGAGAAACAAACAAACAAGATAAAATATCTGCAATGAATCTTCTTGAGTGCCATACAGCAATGACGACTGAACTTAGCACTACATGAACATGAGCTGCTGCAGCCAGACACCTGAAGACAGGCTCCCCATTGTTGCCACGATAGAATTAATTGCCTGAGGAATTTAGTAGTGATACATATTAAGTAGATTGTGATTAGCATTTCAGTAACTATGCAGTGTTTACCTCTAGTTGAATACTGCACTAGAAAACAAATCAAATTCTGATCTACCATACATTGGAAAAGAAAAATGTATTTTCAGCTCCATTTTGTGACTGCTTTCTTACCAGTTACTCTTGTCAGTAAAAGAGAGATCAGTCTGACAAGCCCAAGACTCAGTAGCTTTTCATTACTTAATCGTAAAATCATGGAATTGTTTGGGTAGGAAGGAACCCTTAAAGGTCACCTAGTCCAACCTTCTGCAATAAGCAGGGACATCATCAGCTAGACCAGGTTGCTCAGAGTCCCATCTAACCTGCCCTTGAACATCTCCAGAATGGGGCATCCACAACTTCTCTGAGTGACCTGTGCCAGTGTTTCACCACCCTCACCATAAAAATTTTCTTTCACATAACTAGTCTGAATCTATCCTCTTTTAAGTTAAAATCCTATAAAGTGTGTGTCAGATCTGGAACAAAAGCATCTCTGTGCTTAACAAATCACTTGCTAGTTTTCTGATAACTGGGAAGGAAGCAACAAAATGTACCTGAAGGTTAACATTTTGTTTCCTATTAAAAAAAAAAATAACCCCTATGGGAAACTTTGAGTCAACCTAGTTAGACTAGTATTAGGCCAAATTAAAACATGAATTCTAATTGTACAAAATAAACAAAACTGAAGCAACTTGAACAGCGACTTTTTAAAAAGTTTGGGGTTGTTGTTCTTTCTCCCTCATTAATTAAGCTTTCTGAGTAAAATGTATAATGGGAAAAAAATAAATGGTATAAATATCTCATTAACATACTATAATCATGATATAATTGAGAGGATAAAATTCAAGCTTACCAGCTTCAATGCATTCTGCAGTCAAACAGTACTGTTGCTTCGGATGAAACTTTATAAAACCTTGGCTAACTGCAAAATGGAAAACCATAATGAGATCATTTGCAATGAATTTTGACAACTGCAGCCAAATGTTGCATACTCCATCATTCCAATATCAGTGCAACCTCTGGTCCCAGTGCCTCTCTGACAGCATTTATTTAGAGCACTTACAATGTATATTAAGTAAATATTTAGAATGTATATTATGTAAATACTGCAGCTTGTACAAATAACTTTCCCCTCATAGTCTCACTTTTTCCTTCCCCCTCTTTGTTCACAGGCAGCACAGAGCAAGAGTTTCCTCTGCACAGTACCTGGAGTAGCATCACTTCAGCCCTACTCACTGACAGTGAGTACCACCATGACATAAACAATTCAGCATTATTATCATCTTCCAGAGCTTGGAAACACAGGAAAATAGAATGGCTTGGGTTGGAAGGGACCTTAAGGATCCTCCAATTCCAGTGCTCTGCCATGGGCAGGGACCTACCACTAGACCAGGTTGCACCTTCCATGGTTGGAAATGCAACACGGAGCAGTCTCACCACCCTCTGCAGGGTTTCCACAGCTCCCCTGGGCTGGGGGCTCACACTGCCCTGAAGCAGCACTGCACTGCCCAGCACCAACAGGACACTCCCAGGGTCTCCTTATTCCAGCCTGGAACAAAGCACATTGCAATGGGCACAAGGATAGCTCTGCTTTATAAGGCACAACCCAGTTTCTGTCTCAATCGTCTCCCAAAAGTATTGTAATTGCATTTGCTTCCAAAAGCCTTGCTGAGAAGAACTATGAAATTGTCAGTTAATTTTGCTCATCTTTTAAAAACATGTATTATGCCACTGAAATTTAAGCACAGGAATTGCTAATTTCAAACACTGCTCTCAGGCAGAAAATATGCAGATAATTGATACTTGGGGTTAGGAAGGGAGAATCCCAAGGGATAAGTGAACTAGCACTCACTAGATGTGCTCAGTAGGCATAAAGAAATGTCTCATTATATCCATTATCTTAATAACAGTCCATGGCAAAAATAAAAAAAGCAAGTAACACTGAACAAAAAAACCCAACAATGGAATATATTATGGTACCATAGCTTTAACAGTGCTGATAGTTATAAAGCAATTTCTGCTGTAGTTATAGGTTGTTCAAAAGTGATAGAAAAATATGAAACATCATTTCAGCCCAGGATTTTTTTTTTTTACAAAAGGTCCTAAAGCTAGAATTGAATATAAAGCTATTTCAGCACTTCCAGTCTCACAGTTTTAATGGCAATTCATGACAGAAATAGCTGGATTTCAACAAGTTTCTCAGAAAACAGGAATGTAAAACTATTTCTGGACAGATTTCCCAAAGCTTGCATTGGTTTAGTGAAACACAACATCTCAAACACCTTTGTAAATTAACCAAGAAATACACAAGGTTTTGAGGCATACAAAGATTGTAATTGGAATATTGAAGGACAGGAGAAAATAGAGAAGTGGAGATCTCCAGAATATGATTTTGAGCCACTACAGTGATGAACTACAAATAATGGATAATATCCCTTTTAATTAAGTGTTGCACTCCTCCCAACACTCTCTTTTTCCCTGATTATAGGTTTGATTAGAATTTAGCCCTTTAGAATCCATCCAGGTCTTGAATGTTTGCTAGACTTTTTTCTTAACAAAGCAGAGAAAGGAGGGAAAAGCCCAGACATAATTTCATTCTTAATCTGAAGCAGCCCTTGTGGTTTTGATACTTATAAACAAAAGAAAAATGCCATTTCAACTGGCAAACTTACAATTTTATCATTAGATTCAAATTTTGGCAGTAACATCTCCATTTTAAGTAATAGCTAATTTTGACAGAAAAAACTTTGCACAGTTTTGTTCTATTGCCTTTTTATTGTTAAGATAACTAATCATGAGATTATTATTTAGGGTCATGGTTATAACCCTCAGCATCCTAGCTTCTTCCTTGATAAGCCTGTTTCCAGATTTTTAAGCAAATACACACAACAATTGAGTTTAAAAAAATAAATCTATACGGGAAACCACATACGAATGTACAGAAGCAAAAAATGTGAACATTCCTGTGATGAGAGAAGCCTAAAGGACTACCAAGTCAAGAGGAGAGGCTCTCAAATTGACACTCAAAGCTGCCTGACTTCTCAGCCAAGGGAACTGGAGAGCAATCTGCTTTCTCCAAGGAGGAGGTGGCTCCTGCCCTGTCACAGTCCCCACTCCTACCAGAGTGTCACAGGCAGGACCCCAGCAATGCTCTGCCCTGGGAGCTCCCACTGAAGTCACAGGGAGGTCACAGCCAGTACAAGCAAGGAGCAGTAAACAAAACCTGATTCTCCCACATCCACCTTAGAAGTGTAGCAACTATGAGAAGAAGAAAGCAGGAGAAAGCTACATTTCACTCCTCAGGCTAGAAAATTGATTTCAGGTGTACCAGAAACAGCAAGTTTTGCAGACTAAATGAAAACTGAAGAAAAAAAGAACATCTTGAGGTGCCCAAAATGTTTCATATGGACAGAAAAAATTATGCCCATTTCTACAGTTAACTAAAACTAAAAAAATATTAAGCCCAAACTTACAAACAAAACCATGTCACAATGAAGCATGGAAACATTTAACTGAAAAAATGTTAAACCAAAACAATTTAACTTTATTCCTTGGTTCTTTAGGTTGAAAATTTCAGACAATTTCCAAACAAATCCTAAAAGCATTTCAGTTGACCCAAGGCCAGCATTTTCTTTCTCTTAGCAGTTACGCCAATGAAAACTTTGACACTGAATCCCTGCCTACAGAACATGCCACAGGCACACTTGGAAAAGTGTCCACAAGAATTAATATATTTGCTTGAATTTTCACACCTGGCCTATGGATAAAGTAGTTCTATTTTTGAGAAGCTGTGATGGTAAATGTCTATTGCTTTTATTGCTCTAAGTAAGAAACAAATAAATCTAGTGCAGGCAAAAAGAAATAAGGTCTCTCCATTATTACTCCCTGGTGTTTATACTGCATTCTTTAAGTGAAAAACTTTTTTTTTTTTCATCTAGAAATTTGAAGATTCAAATTTGCTCATGGTTATAAAAAGTTTTGTTGACTTGAATGGGATCACAAACACAGAAGTTATTTTCCTGCAAATGTTGCAGAAATTGTTCCAGAGCAGAAAAACTCTAGCCAAGAGTGAGCCTGATGCTTTAAATATTCTATAGAAAACCTGACATTGTTTTTTATGTTGTGAACATAACAAAGCAGACCTTTCAAACAAGATCACATTATCATAAAGCACTGGAGGAAAGCAAAAGGTATGCTTAGAGGCAAGGTTTCCACCAACCTAGGGAAATCTGTGTTGGTCTAAAGAAACAAAAAGTTGGGCTGAATTGTTCCAAAAGAAGATCCAACTCTGCAAAGTTCTTACAGGGTACAACACTGCTTCCTCTTTGGTTGGAGTTTCTGGGCATATTTATACTTCTACACATAATTTCAGAAGTGTCGGCATATGCTTTCAAGTGTTATTCTAACAAAACCAATCTACAGGCAATCCCAAATCTGGGAGAGGAAAAACTAATTCCTTCTCTGTTGCATCTAGTTACAGTTTATATATCTGACGAAAATATTTCAATTTCATCCTAGATGCACTCTTTATGACTTTTGTACAGGCGACTTTGCAATTCATCTTAGAAGAACAGAAAGATCTAAAAAATGTGCACACATATGCACTATTGAGGCTTTCTACAGGAATTTTAGTCAAGCCCTAAATGAAAACCAAATGAAGGAAAATCCAAAAGATTCCGTAAAATGTGTGCACTACACAGATTCATTTTCAGGAAACAGAGAATATTACTCCACATCGGTCACAACCGGTGAATCCGTAATCAGCATAATCTCACTTGCTTCTCTCTGCCCTGTGAAAGAACCCAATTCTGGTCAGAACACATTCAACTGATTATCCAAATTTAAATTCAGCATTCAAAATGTTACACAAATTCACATTGCATCTCCCAGCTCTAGGATTCCCACAACAGGAACTCCTTTACTGATTCATTTCCCTTTCAGGATAAATATAAAAAAGGGGGGAAATAAAAACAGACTTAGATTTTCACCAGAAGACATCGTGAAGCACAAACACGGGCATCCAGCAGACAGGCTGGGGAGGGCTGTGTTCAGGTTAGCGTCACTTACCCAAGAAAAGAGCGGTGCCAAGCACAACAGTGCCACTCACAAAGACACCGAGGGCGATCCGAGTGGCTTTGCTGGCCGCTCCTCTGGCCTCGGGGACTGTCTCTCCTTCCATCGGGACAGCCTGGGATGTGCTTGCTCTCGCAGAAGTCTGGTTTTCCCCTGCTGCTCTTGTGTCAGTGTTTCAACTGTTCACAAACTGTGCCCATGAGCTCTCCTCCTCCTCCTCTCTCCTATTTAAAACTCCAGGTTTCTGTCGTGAACCATTTCCTAGGCACTTCCTGCTCTCTCCCTCTCAAAGCAAAATCACATATGAAATAGTAGTTGTCTCCTCTGTTTTGCTCTGCCCAGGAGGAGGAAAGGCAAGGGGTGGCCACAGTTTGTGCAGCCCTTGCTGCTTGTGGAGCCTCTATGAGCCAAGAGCTCAGCAGTCCCCCTTATCAGGGGTTCCGAACACAAGCATTTCACAACGTCGCTGAACAGATGTTTTAACTATTCAAAGAGCTGCACACCCTCTCCAATCAAAGCAGGATTGCTGACAACTTCTACAAACACAAGTCTGATGGAAGGTTTTCTTTTTTTCTCCTTGCACTTATTTAAAAAGACTAATTATCTGCTGACTAAAGTTTTCTCCTTTTAAACCATTGCTGCTGCATCATTTGGCTTCACCAGAAAAGGTACCCACTCAGCAGACAAATCCCTTTTTAAAGCTTCATAAGAACTCTTAGAATATCATGTAGCATTTTATTTCGGGAATTTGGTATGTGACGCTGTGTGCCAAAAATCACAGTCAAGCAGCACAAAGCAATAATCAGCACAACCTACAGAAGAGTCTTGCTCTAAAAGCTAGATCTGTTTTTTTTTCCAGGCAAGATATTCCAGTCCTTGCTGGTACACAACACATTTTAAGAGATGATCCTATGCTTCCAAGTCAAGTACTACTATGAGCTTAGTGGAAAAGTATCTATTTGGCACTTCAAGATGGTGGGGGATTAAAAAAAATCTTATTTATATGGATTTCTCAGTGGAGTAGACTTGTAGCAAACTTTCTCCATTCACCAAGTAAAGAAATCAGCCATTTCAGGGTGAATTCTCTGAGCTGAGTGTGACATTCTGCCCTCTGAAGAGCTCTTGCTTTTTCAAGAGCTGGACTCTCAAACAAAACATAAGGATGCAGGGAGAGGTAGCACCATGCTCATGCTCTCAGCAACAGTTCATATGCCTGAGTTACTTACTTTTGTGGGGACTTAAAAGTCCTCATCTTGGCCCTCAACCATCCTGATAAAAAGTTGCACAAGTAGAGAGAAGAAAGACATCTATGTGTCACAAAATGTGTGTGATGGCAGTCATCAGTTTGGAGACTGAAACCTTTTTCCATGTGAGTACCTGCACACAAGTTGTCCTGGATGTCATATGGACATAAAGAGAAAGCCCACTCTATCTAGAAGAAGACTTAGAGTTTGAAGGTCCTGATCCTGAAACCCTCACTTCTCAATCCCCTATACTGCTTCATTGGGGTCCTGGAAACAAAATGCCCTCAGTTCTTATTCCTGTCCCTTTTCACCAGGAAGCTCCAAGAGGGCATTCTCAGCTCTGCTTGGCGCAGAACAGGAAAAAAACATTTGCTCCTCTTCACCTGCCTATTGTCCCACATATAACCCATTATTTTGACATCCACCAGCTGGGCAGAAGAGGAAAATGATGCTGCAGAACCAGGAGGACCACGTGCCTTCCAGTACAAAAACTCCCACTCATGCATGAATGACTCCATGGGTGTGAGCAGATATCTAGTTATAAGGAATACTCAGCACAAGACTATTACCAGCACAGGTTTGGGTAGGTATTTGTGTGACGTTGGTGCAAGTGAGTACTCATATCAGAAATCACTATCATCTCAAAGGGGCTGCCAAAAGGGCAGGGTATTGACCCAGAAAATGCATGGACACAGTGTGATCTCAACACTTAATCCACTATGTCCATGACCCGACCACTGAGTAAACCTCAGAGGGACCTTTTGACAAGTATTTGCTGTTGGTTACCTGAAGGTTTTCCTACTGAACCCCAACACTACAAATACTGATCTATTAGACCTATTAATACTGTCAGCTTTATGTCCCCCCAACCAACACTGAATTATCATATGCTTACTCTATTTCTGCATAATTCCTAAATTTCAGATTCTTCCCCCTTGAGAAGTACTAGTATGTACTAAACATCATGCTCCATCAGTGTTTCACTAGCACGATTTTGCTTTCATTGATTGTTGCATATAGGTAAAGCCTTATAAAATAAGGGCCTTGTTACCCCTGTAAAATCATGCCTCAGGCCTGCTTCTTAGGCCAAGCAGAAGGGAACTATGGAAGAATGACTCAGCTGGAATAGGGGTGGAGAGATGTGGTCCATGACTGCCGCATGTCCACATCGTGGTGGATGGTGGATGGTTGACTTCTTGTGCCTTAAAACTATGTAAACTGATAACCAGCTAACTGCTTTAAAAAAAAAGGCTTGGTTTTTGCAATAAAGCAGCTCTTCTTTGCACTGCCTGGGGAATCTGTGTGGCTCTGCATCGCCACAACTGCACTCTTTCTAGGACAACATCAAGCCAGAAACCAAGAACAGCTTTAAACAGACAAAACAGCAACCAGTTATATCTCTTTGGAAATCTGTGTCAGGGGAAAAGGGAATGGAAAGATAGGGAAGGAGCAGGGAGAAGCTGGACAATTCATTCCCTCTTCCAAACACTAGGTGAGGACTATGGAAACATGGAGCTACCCCAACTAAATCCAGCAAGCTCCAACTACAGAAGTCCTCTGGCGAGTCAGCTCCAAGCAGCACCTGATCCTTGTAGCAAGAAAAATCACAAATCAGCTGTCAGCAACAGAATGACTTTTCCATGTTTGGGTTTGTGGGCTTATTTACACTGTGGCATAATATAATGTGTCCTTCCCTCTGGCTGTAGAGTCTTCCTGCAGTCAATAAACCATCTTGGTTTCTCCAGCATGTACAGAACTATAAAATTACAGCTAAACCATAAACAGCTGCAGGCAACAGCTGCAGAGGTCCATTTCTGACAATGTTTGAAAAGGTGCACAGAGCACATGTAAATTCCTGATACTGACGATCTATGACAGAAGCCTGTGGAATTTAATTCACATTTTTGATGAGCGTTCTAGGATTTGGTTGCCTTTCTCATCCCAAGTCCAGCAGCTCTTTGGCAGGTACAGGATACATGGCCACACTTCCTGCTGGAACTGCTAACAGCACTCCTGGCCATTGCAGCCCAATAAGGCACTTAATGAGGCTGTGCAAAGACTCGCCTAAACATTCATAAAACATTGAACAGACACAGGGGGCAAAAAAGTAATAACTAAATGCTGCACACTCCAAACCACATTTCATTCACTCAGAATGTCACCTGACCAAGATCTCACTCAAAGAATGGGATCACTCTAGCACTTATAACAAAGCCAGGACAATGCACAAAAAATTCTACCCATGGTCATATGCCAGAGCTGGCAAACCCTCTGGAACATGCTCTGGATGAACTACAGCAAGTGTCCCAGCCTTTATTCACTGTCTGTGAATATAAGTGTGTGTGTGTATGCACACGAATGTTCACTCACAAACACACACGAGTGTCTGATACCCTGCTCTTCCACAAGCAGACACAATTCTCACTTCCAGCCATTATGTCAGTCAGAGAAGAGCACTTATCAGAGCTAAAATCAATAGGATCATGTTAGCTTCTCCTCATATAGCTTGGCCCAAGGAAGTGAGGTTTATTATTGAGTGAACGCTCATTATTCAATTGATCAAAAAGATCACTCATATAGCCCAGTTTTCATGGGACCAGTCAAAACCAGTTGCATAGGTGTTGGTGAATGTCTGGAACAGCAAAACAGCCTGAGGTCAGCACATGGTCAGCCCAAGCTTGCTTAAGGAACTTCCATGCAATGAGCCTGAGTACTGCAAAATATTTAATTTTTCTGGCATTTAGATAACTTCAGAACATATTAAAACAATCACTGATACTTTTTATACAAAGAGAAAAAAATTCCAGTTCAGTTCTAGATGCAAACCCCAATGTAACACAGGTAAAACATATTAGGTTACATCAACACATGAGTTACAGACATTGCCACAGAGGACACTGTCTTCATGGTGCACATTAAAGTTTTGCCCTATCTGGGAGGTGCCCAATGCATGTTAGTGCAAGTACAGCTTAAGGGGAGCAGTCCACAATCACAGCATCACAGCTTTGGTGATGTACTATTGAGCATTTTCAGCCCATGGTAAAAGGAAAACACAGCCATCATCACACTGATGGAAGCAGAGACACCAGATACAGCTTCAGTGGCTTCCTCATAGAAACAAAGGTATATGCTGGCTTCATTGAAAGAGATTAATTAGTGTGGGTGAGAGTAAAGGCTATATTCCATCCCATTTCAAGGGTTTCACCCTGGGCCTTGAACTGTTTTTTTGAACTAGGCAGCTGCTGTAGCCAGAACTGGGCTTTACGTACACAAAGAGTGCTCAAGAAAAGCCCAACATGCTGCATTTGAAGACAACTTGACCAGTTGTCATCAGATCTCTGAATTTTATAAATTACACTCCCTTGGCTCTAAAAGCTGCCAAATTTCTGTGCTGCAGCCAACAGAAACCACACTCTGGCACTACTTCATGTCCTTTATTCATGGGACAGATACAGCTGGAATTAAATTACTCTATTGTTTTCCACTGGTACAGCCACATCACAGAAGGCCTCAGTGCATCTGTGAGAATGTGAGTCATTAATTAGGAGTCAATTCCAAGCCAACAGGATTTGCAGAGCTCCAAACACTGCTGGTGGCAAGCTTTTCCACTAACTGTAACTGCAACTGCAAGAACACCCTACAAAGCAGAAAACTTTGTTCTCCAACATTTAATATCCCAAATCAATTTTTTCTTTTTCAATTCCAAGTAGACTAAGCTGTTCTCATTATCCAAGTAAAATTTTTCCCTGCTGCAGGAAACATTGAAGTCTCTGACCAAAAGGTGCTTATATCTAACCCAAACAGCAACTGACTATGAAACCCAACATCTGGGATGATTAAGTTACTCCACTCAAGTTTGCAAGCTTTTTATTTGCTGCTTTTGAAAAAGCACTTTAATGAAGCAATGCATATGTTCTCAAGCAGAAGGAACTGCTTTAGGTCTTCCGGCAATTTTTCGTCAAGAAGCACATTAAATTCTAGCTAAACCAAACACTACTTCTCCTAAAGGCCACATTCACACTACAGCCAGAGAGTGTTTAGACAGAGCCATCACACGGGCATCCTTCCCATATGTCATCCTGCTGTATTGATTAAACAAGGGTGCATGCTGACAGGGGCTGTACAAAGGCATTTCAGTCAGGGATTAAGAAATATACAATATACCCTGGCAAAACTCAGAGCAATTTTTTGCTTTTTTTAATATAATCTAATGACGTACATAGGCTGTAAAGACACTGAAAAGGACATTGCTGGGAAATGTCACTTTTCCAGTGAACACAGCTGTAGGTGCAGGGAGATAGAACACAAGTAAGTATCTGCTGTTTCCTTAAAGTATTGTATCATTCCATCAGAGTTTTACCGACTTATTTTGCTTTGTCCAGATGTTTGCTCACAGCTGTCAAAGTCTATTTACATGAGTGGAAGCAAGAAGCTTGGTTACCAAGGAGTTTGTGTCCCCTGGATGAATTTCCAGGCGCGCAATGAGGCACGCATTCACTGGCATTTTAAATTAAAAGAGGAGAGCCACCAGTCCTGCATGTGACTGCTTTCAGCATCTGCCAAAGAGATCCCTCCACTGTGACCTCCTGTCTCTCGGAGAAGCACGACTGCCTCTGCAAGAGCAATGATTCCTGCTTGCTCTCCCACTTGGATCTCCAGCAGCACAAATCTGTCTCTGGCAGCAACAGAGCTCAGACAGCTGCAGCCAGGAGCAGAGCAATCGCTCCACAGAGGTGCCACTGAACAGGTAACAGGCACTCTGTCACTGCTATCCACTCAGAGCTTGCTTTTGTAGGAAACAAAAAAAAGTGAAGCAAAAGCTCCTCCAAGTGCTTTAACCCCAAGGCAGTAGAGCTCAACAGTCCCATCAGGCACAAGCTCTGGTGAAAGCTCTTCTGGCACAGGGGCTGTTGGGTCACATCCCCCTGAATGGCAAATGCACCTAACCAAGGGCTTGTGGCAGAAACAAGACACCTTTTCATCCAGGCAAAGACTTGTCAGAATTAATACCTTCGAACCCAAATCCCCTCTGTCAAATTTGACTGAAGTTGGTTGGCAAGGTCCAGCATTACTTAGCAAGGCTGGGTGGGAGAAAGGGGACACAGAGACAGGAAAGCACAACTGCATAACCTCTGTTTTCAGAAGAAATCAGCCTGGCAAAAAAAAATCCGAAAAACTAGAAAACCAACAAAAAAACCCCAACCACAAACCTGAAAAATTAAATCCTGCTCTTCCAGGGTATTGCTACAACCAGCTCAGGGTCTTTGTGAAGTTAGTTCTATTTCAAAGCATTTTATTCCACTGAGTTCTTTTTCTTCTTCATCTCAAAATGAGATTAAAATTCACTTCGCACACAGCTAAAAGCCAGAAAAATCACACATTAAATATGATGTCCCTTGACAATGTGAGATTTTGTGTGTATTAATTCAGTGGAGGTATTTCTAGATATTGTCTGTTCTTGTCCTCATCTTGGTGCAACTCCAGTAACAGACATGTACATATCTAATAACGCTAAGCAGCAGCCCCTCAGCAGAGTTTAAACGTATTTAGCCAGCAAGTTCTCTGTAAAGGGGAGACCACAGTCAGATCAGGTTGAAAGCACAGCCTGAGGCCCCATGGGACAGGATCATCAAGACCAAACATTTGCTTTCCTGAAGCTGCAGAAATCCTCAAAAATCAAACAGTTGGGCACCGACTATAATTATCCTTACAAGTCAAATTGCTATGTCTCTGACAGCCCTTCCCTTAAGTTTCCAACATCTCTATTTCAAATAAAGCTTTGTTGTCTTCTTTACTATCAACACAAGGTTTTAGAACAGAATAAGGATCTCTGTACTGTCAAACATACCCAAACTACTTGTTACAGATCAAAAGCTGGATCATTAAATGGTATTGCTCCCCATAAATTTTCAGTAACCTAAAAACAAGTAGCTGGATTAGGGAAACTGATGAAAGAGCCTCAGTAAGGGTCTAACTAGCTACTCTTAGACATTTAAATAACCATGCAAAGAAATTAGCAATGCTGTTAGCAAAGTTAATAACAATGACAAAAACAGTCATGACCAAGCTTGCTGAAAGGGAAGGAAAATCATGCTGACCAAAGCTAAATCCTTGCCTACAACTTGCAGAAAGGATCATGCTCTTCTGAAAAAGTTTCCTTAGCTTCAATGTGCACTTCCCAAGAAAATGACAGAACTTTAGTCCACTAAAAGACACTGATAAATTCATAGGTCTTTAATAATTTAATGCTGTTTCTGTTGCTAGTTCTTTGAAATTGCTGTGAACATGATCAGCCTCTTCCTTGGTTGAACTGGTTGACTGAAATGGGGCATTAATTATCCAACTTTAAAACAATACTCAAGTAAAACTTACATGAAGATTGTGCTTTTTATTAATAAGTGATAGATGCGATAAGTGTCTTGCAATTTGGACTACCAACAGAATTCAGATTGGCCAGAATTTACAGCATCTCTTTTACCTAAGCAAAAGCCCACAGGCTGGCAGTAAGTTTCTAAAGACAAACTAGGAGTATCATGGCGCTTGAAGCAGCAATTAATGAGAGAAAATACAAGCCTGGAGAGGCATATTCCATCTCCCCAAAACAGAAAGCACTCACAGCCAGACTACATCTGGACTAAGACACACAGAAGTATTTCCTAGTGGCTCTCCACACCTGACTTAATTCCACATTTGGGTACAGCCCCCACCGTGTTCAGGGCACCTTGGGACAGAAGAACACTGGTAAGACCTTGATGAGAATTTCCGTGTGCCAGGGTCATCAGAGAGATCAGGATCCCAGGCTGTGCTGGAACCAGAATGTGGTCCCATAGCCCAGGATATCAACTGTTTTAAGTGAAAGCACTTCATTTTCTCACAGGTCTTTCTTATATTTCCTAGAGGCTAAGACCTGCTCCTCTTACACAGGCCTTTCCTAACTTTCTTTCCCTGGAAAAGCAGTCTGAAAAAATGCAGTGCCATGTTCCTGCTTTTCACCAAGGTGCTGATCATTGCTGAAATTAATTCATTCCCTTTTCTGTCACTACTCACACTTTTCAGAGCTCCAGAACACATTACCAGGAATGATGCAAATGCAGCTCACTTCACTCTGAGTCAATCAGATAAACTCACACTCTTGTCTAGGCTTTCATAGTGTGATGCCATGACTACATTTTCTTGGGGCATTGCAGCCTTTGCCTTTGGAAAACATGCTCTTAAGAGGTATGGAAAATTTTCAACTTCATTTCATAAAAGCATTTATGGCTTACTGCTTTTATTTTAACCACATATTTTTCTTCCCTATATCTGGGCATAAAAGCAACTATAAAACATAATTTTAAGCTAAATAAAATACTGAATGAAACTCATCCATTGAGTTTCATTGAGCATGAATCATGCTCATTCCATTGCGCATGAATCTGGATGCACTATAAAATATTTAAAGCTATTTAAATCTATTTTGATCAGCATGACATAAAATGTATTTTAGTGTGTTTGTATTTGAGTATCATTTGTTCACACTTAAATGCTTAAAAATGGTGACATTTCTGTTCACTGGAAAAAATATTCACTCACTGCCACTAGACAGCCAAGCAGTGCTGGAACGCCAGGTCACAAGCGTGATCCGGACCTAGACCATGTTGTTCTGCTCTCCCAAATAATACATGTTCAGTACAGAAAAACACTTCTACTGGATGAAGGAACTCACCATAGCCCACACAGGTTCCCTGACACTGTAACTCACTGAGCAGGAGCTTGACTTTGTGACAGCATATAGCAGCAGTCCTTCTGCAATGGTATCTAAAACGACATTGCTGATTTTGCTTGTAGTAAAAATGAAATTAAATAATGGGCCTCACATTTCTTTCTTTTTAAAGAACAGAGCAAAGAAGGTCAAGAGCCAGGAAGCTCATGTAGCACAAAATGGGTGTCGTCCCCATGCTCTTTAAAACAAATTCCTTGTGAGAAAATGTATCTAAACCTTCAGTAAAATATTATCATATTTTTAATCTAACCTCAGAAGAACAGAATAAAATCAGTCCATGTAACCAAAATCAACTGGGACAGTCAAATTGGTGACATAAAATTTTATTTAAAAGTTTTGAAGGTATGAATGGCAACAAGTAACTGAAAAACAACACATACACCTACAAAGCTACACCACCAGCAGAGTACTGACACAGATAAAGCTTTTAATTCCCACTAGATCAAAGTTACTAGCTCACTTTTTATGTGCTCTCAAGAGCTCAAATGATTTGAAACTTCTGGATGACTGAAATCATAATACCATAGAATATCTTTGGGTTGGAAGGGACCCATAAGCAATTCAGTAGTTGGGGTCAGAGAAAGACAAGAAAAAAACAAGGGGTAGCCCCCTTAACAACTCCCCTCCATATTTCTAAAGCAAGTAAAAACCATGATGCTCTGCAGCTTTTACTTTAACATTTTTCCCATATCCTATACCTGGCATGACTTGCTCCTCAATCCCACCACCAATTCCCGTTCCTGCTCACCACTGAGCTCTGCCAGCACACGAGGAGCCAGACAGGTCTGTTTGAAGCACAGACAGCTTTTTAATCCATTCATTTCAGCAGTGTAGCTGAGCAACATCAGTTTCCCATTTCCCTTTAAAGTCTCTCCCTGCCTGTTTTTAACCCACTTAGTGGGTCACATGGCCATGGGAGAGCTCCCTGAAACCCTCATGGCAGAGGGGACAACACAAGGTGAGGCCAAAGCAATGAGAGTGCAGAGATACCTGGGACCATTCACATGGCACAGTTACTGGAATAAATTACTCCACAGCAACCCTCTCCCATAACCTGTGGCATTAGAAGGACTGGGTTAAACAGACCTTAGAAAACACTCCAGTCAAGAAAGTCTGATATATTTGAGAAGTTACAGCTAATTAGATTTCCATATACCTCATATGCATTTGCAGCACTTCTAGAAACAGAAGTTTATAGAGACAGTGGACAAGAGGGACTCTACTTTCTAGCCTCAGCAAACCTAAGGGTTAGGTCTGTACTGGGAGCAAGCTCTTAAAATAGTTCTAGCACAATCCCTAGGCTGAAAACATACACTGCAATAGAAAGGCTTTGGCAGTAGTTTGGCTCTTTAGATTTAGCTCAAGGTAACAACCTCTTCCATTGTTCCAGAAGTTCCAAAAGTTGTTAATATTTTTATGCCTCCAGGCTAAGCAGTCAGCAACTTGAAAACGGTTTGGCCTCCTCAGTTTTAATGAGGCTGTCTCTTGCCCTACTTACCTAGAAGAGCACTAAATTCCTCTCTTGTTTTCCCAGTCATACCCAATGTGTCACCCTTTTTTTTTTTAAAGGTTGAAGGTGTTCCAGGGAGTCCTAAGAAAAATGTCAATCCTACAGGCCTTCTAGAAAGGTGGTGAATGCCTCAAGCCTGTCAGCATTTAAGAGGCATTTGGGCAATGCCCTTTAACAACATGTTCTAACTTTTCATCACTTTGAGGTGGTCAGAAAGTTGGACTAGGTACTACTTTTTGCTCTGGATGTTCCTTCCAGCTGACCTTCCATTCCATTAATCATTTTACCAGTTACCAAATTCAATGTGTTGCCAGTTAAAAATGCAGGGAAGCAAGCAACAAAGATTAAACACCCCTCACATCCCAAGTCTTTTTTCTTGGGTTCAAATGCACTTCTGCCACTTCCCTGTCCCACTCCCCTGAGAAGTGCAAGGCATCAAGCTGGGCCCAGTCACTACCACCAACTCTACCCTGCTGCTCCATCTTCCACACACTTTTCCCTTGCTCCAGAGTGGGATCCCAGCCAAAGGCCACAGTCCTTCAGGATAAACCTGCTGCCAGAGGGGCTGTAGCTTCTTCAGGAAATATCCATGTGCCCCAGTGCAGGTCCTGTGGAGAGCAGTGTAGATCCCTACATGGCCTAGTTCCCTCCAAGGGCTGCAGGGAAGTCCATGCTCCATGGCAGTCCTGCCCAGGGCAGCACGGGAAGGTCTCCTCTGATGCCTGCAGTACTTTCTCCCCTCCTCATCGCACCTTGCTGCTCACAGGGCTGTGCCCAACACCACTATGCAGCATTTTGTCACTTCTCACCCTGGCCAGTCCTGCAGCTTTGCTGCTACCAGGCCCAGACACCCATTTACCTGCACCATGAGTGACCTTCGCAGCTGCCCAGGAGACATAGGCAATCCTTCTACTTTGGAGCAGTGCAGAAAGAAAAGCAAAAATCAGAAGTCTCTGCACACAAGGCCATCTCCCAGAAGCCATTGAACTGTATCCAGAGGTGGGTGAGGCTGCAGCAGTGGGGTGAAGACCTGACAGTCAGGAACAGAGTAACTCCAGGGCCTCTACAGACCGTTGGGGGTTCACTCTGTGGGACCCTAGAGCACAAACCTTAGGAGGAGCAGCCAAGGCAAGAGGGTTTCTCTAGCCTTGAAATAAGACTGGGGAGACATTATTGCTCTCTTTAACAACTACCTGAAAGGAGAGAGGTGGGGGTCACTTTTTCTCAGAAGTAATAAACAGTAGGACAAGAGCCAATGGCCTCACTTAGTGCCACAGGTAGTTTACAGTGGCTATTAAGAAAAGTTTTCTCCACTGAAAGCATTGAGAAGCATAGGAACAGGCTGTGCAGGGAAGCAGATGAGTCACCATCCATGAAGTAGACATGGCACTCAGGGACATGGGTTAGTGTTGGCAGTGTTAGGTTAATGGTAGATTACCTTCATGCTTCTATTAAGTGCATCTTGACTATAACTTAAGTCAAATGCCCGTTGGCAAATCAGCTCCAGAAAATGCCAGCAGATAACTTCCCTTTCCTTAGTATTTAACTGTTATATATACTGTAATAATTCTACAATTGTAGTAGAAACATTTTAATTCAAGACACAGGTGAAAATTTCTAACAGTATTCAGTCCTTTCTAAAAAGAAAAGTCAATGCATATTCCTGTAAGTGTTCTGTCAGTCTTCATTGTGATTTTAAACAATGAGCTGTCAAAATTTTCTTTCCTGAAAAAAAAACCTGTCATCCTTCCACCCCAATTAACTAACCAGTGGTTATAAAACATCATTGAAAACACCTGTGTTACAAGACATGCCAATCACTAGGAAGTAATTTCACAGGATGTCCCACTGAGGAGCTTAAGTGCAGAATCAGGACAAAGCATGGAATAAAATAATTTTTAAAATCAAATCCATCAGGTTTGATCATTAACTAAATTTAAATGGGGAAGTGTTAGATTAACACTAGCAGCTACCAGAACAACAAAAGCCTTCAGAGCTGTACATGGTCATCTATGCTATTCCCATCTACTAAAACTATTGTGCTAGTCCACTGGTGCATTTCTGTGCCTATACAAAGAACAGCTGCATGATGTTTCCATTACACAGCAATAAGATACTTTTGTATTTGGGTGCTGCACAGGCAATATGGCACATTCATCACTGACTCATGAAACATCCTCTCAAGTAACACACAAAGATATCATGGCATGTTGAAGTCAGATGGCCATAGCAGTGCTCTTTAATTATTGTCATACGTTTGCCAGTTCTGATCAGTAATTCCAGTTCCATGAGCTGAAGACAGCAGACACACCACTGGTATCCTGCCTTCCTCCCTTCCATGCTCAGTGACAATCCACAAGTTAAATCCCACAGCTGCCTTGCCTTTGGACTTCATGAAGTTTATCTTTATTTGCTTTAGTAATCAGTCTACCCTCAAACACTCCTTAATCTGAAGTTTCCTTTTAGTCTTCATTTAATTTCCAGCAGTTAAGCTCTTTTCCTTCTAAAATACTTATAAGACATCTTGCACTCATTACTCAGTTAAAAACAAAACAAAACAAACCCAAATGTTTCCAATTTCTCTTCCTTCTCCATCCAATACCAGCAGAGGACAGGCTGAGCAGTGACTGGCACTTCTTTGTATATCCAGATGTGTTCCCCAAACCCCAACACCACATGTGTTGTGCTGTCCTGTTTCTTGGTTCCTCCTCCTGGCCCATTTCCCCAGTTCCTTTCCAGCTTAATGCCTCTTGCCCCTGCATCCTTCCCACTCTTGACACTGCACAGGAATACTTCTCATGACACTTCCAATTATGAAGTTAATTTCACATTTTACTTTTCCTTTCTACCTTCTTCACTTCTACCTCTGAAGTTCAAGTTCACTGCAATGCATGACCACAGTATGAACTTCACATCCTCCCAGCTCCCATTCCATATTCCTTATTCCTTGCTTCCAAAAGCATTCCACATTTCAAAAAGGCACTTCTAAGCTGCTCAATGCTATTATTAATCACTGCAGCAGTTGCCTACTTTGTTACTTCTCTCACTTGCTCCCTCGGCATCTCTAATGACTCCAGCTACCCTTCTCTCTGTGGGCAAAGTTTGTCAGCTTTCTCTTATTACCCACAGGCAGCATCATCTGCAGTCTCCTATTCCTCAATTAAAATAAGAAATTGAGTTCTCTTCCTCTCACCCATCCCCTTGCCCTGTTCCCTCCAGCAAGCTGTCAACACCTCAAACTCTCAGACAGCAAAAACAAAAACCCAAGATACCTATCTTCCCTACTGTGCACGTAGGCACTGCAAAATTACTCCTTGCTCTACCCTCAGTCTGTATGTGAGACTTTTTTCCCCCTCTAGAGTTAAGCCTTCCTCCTTTCTTCTTCCCAACTAGCAAGCCTTCTGCTATCACTGTACTTAAAGCAGATGTAAATACTTCTCTTTTCCAGTTAGCTGGAATTCATGTAAATCTCTGTATTTTCTAGAAGTCATGTTTTTCTTTCATTGTATGACATTATTCTAGGGTGTGATCTGGTAAGATTAATAACTTCTTTGATGTGCCCATCCTGTTCATGCCCTTCTCCCTGTTTCCTAAACTTCTGTGCCAGTTTCCATCATTCTCAATGTCACACTGACTTCTCCTAAGCCTGTCCTTTCTCTGTGCCACACAGTGAATCACGCTGTCAGCCAAAGCCAACTTACTGCTTTAGCAGAAAAACTCAAACTTCCACTTAGAGACCTACAAAGAATTCACATCTAAAATTCTGTACAGAAAATTAACTCTTTCTAGGCAAATATCACTGAAGTCCCAAGTGATTCCCCCATTACAAACACTAGTGCACTGTTCCATACTACAGAGTATCTTATCTGAGCACTTATTATATGGAAAATAACTGAATTTATTAATCTGAGACAAGGAAAAAGGAGGTACAATGGTAAGCATCATACCCATCAATTCTGTGATTTGAACACTGAATCCGCAATGGATTTAACAATTTAAACACACAAGTAATGACAGTGTACCTTTATTTTAACACGTGCACTGCACTGATGCAGTAGATACAACGCCAGCAGTCTTCTCCTTGCACAAACTACTATCAGTCAGTAACTTCTTCAGGTGGAAGCAGCATTTAGTGCAAAGAACAATTAAGAAACCTCTAATGTTAACCATGTCTTGGGAACTGTTTGCATACGTAGTACAGCAATCACAGCCATTTCCCAACTGGCCTTAAACATGGAAACCTGATCAGCTATAGCAGTTTGAATTTGAAAATTCTAACACAGAGACTTGTATTTCTTTTAAAAAAATCTACATTACGGCAACAAATAAATAAAGACTAACAATGTGTATATATTTGCTCAGAATCAATTCAGCAACTTAAAAAAATATAATGTTCAGTGTTTGCTGAATTGTTTTATACTGCATCTACCACTTCAAAACACTACACTAAAAAAAGTTAAAGAAAAAAAAATCTTCCAACTCTCTTCGTACCCTATTAGTTGAAAAGTTTGCAAGCATTGCTGCATCTCAGCTATTAATATCCAATTCAGATCCCCTGGTTATTCTGGGAATCTTTACAGAACAGCAGCCCCCTGTGCAGTTATGCTAGGGGGAAGCACAAGCCCTGGTACAATGACCAGATTAAGTCATCACTCCTTGCTAAAAACCAAACCACCCCCACTTGTTGTGACTGATTTCTACATCTTCCAAGCTCACCCAGGAACATAGATGCTCTGAGCTCTGTCCCTGTGTGCTTCATTTCACCTACATGAGTAATCACACTAAGAACCAATGGAAATATTCATGCTTGCAAAGTTACAGATACACCTGTTTACAGGATATCTGCATTTATCTGCAGACAAACTGACTGCAGTCCTGGATCATAAATGAAGAGTCTCTACTAGATTATCTCTACTAGATTATAGGTAATAATATCAAAGTATTTTCTGGGATGCCTACAACAGACCTAGAACACTCAGGGAAATACAGGAAACTTTATTCTGCTTAGAGGGAAACTGTTCTTCAGGAGCATTCAGTGATGCACAAGCTGTAGGCCATGGAAGAACTGCACCCTCTGTATATTAGAGAATTAACTGAGATAATTTAAAATAGTAAGACTGAAAAATGCTTCTATTGGCTATCCAAACTGGAAACTTTAACAGTTTCAGACCAATTATAGACAAAAGAAAAAGCAAGTTTTGGCACATTTTCTAGCATCGGTCTAGAATTCTGCACTGGCTGCTCAGATTCTACAAAGAGTTTATATATGTGGGACGCAATAAAATTTTTCTTTATGTATGGTTTAAGAATATAAAGGACAACTTTTGTTTGGTTTGTTTTCATTAACAGTATCTTGGTGGGGCAAATCAACTCTCTCCAATAAAACTAACAAAACATTGATATGGGTGTTGAATGACATTATTGTTCAGGATTAGAGTGTTTAGGGAAATAGTACACATTTTATTCTACCTTGGAAAAGTAAAAAATGCACATATTGGTCATATCCTTCCTACATCCTTTCAAGTAGGATTTTTAAACACAAATATTTTAGTTGATACATAGCAAACTCTTACAAAAATATAACTTCTGACAGCATGAGAAATTGCTAAAGAAAAATGCATCTTCTTTCAGAACAGAACTACAGTGCACCCCAGCTTCTACTGATTTTTACACTGCAAGTGAATTTAACTGAGCAAGAGCCTCACACAGTATGGGCCAACTGTGGCAATACAATCATCACTGACCCTACTGAAGCACACATACACACTTGCTTCAAAACATTCAGTACAGGTGCACATAAAGATAGATCACATCACACTCACATTTCTTCATCCTCTACACCAACCTTTACTGCAAAAAATCTAGTGCTTCTTGTAAGGCTTGGGAGAAGATATGCCCAAATGAACCTCACTACACTCAATTTCTTGCACTGTGGTGGAATGAAAACCCAGCCTTGATCTTCTTGCATCCATACAAAGCTACTGTCAAATCTGTATCAGAATCCAAATAATCAATACAGCAGCAACTAAAGAATTCCAGGAGGTAAAAGGCCGAAGATTCTTCTGCAGCAGAGATTACAGCAATGATGAATGAAAACAGGGCAAATAAAAATTTAAGACTGGCTTTCTTCCCTTTGTAACAAAGGACTTGGGGTATTCTCTCAAAAGATTTTTTTCTTTTTAGTTATGCCCTTCCCTATATGGAAGCACTGCAGTGTTCATTTATTAAAAAAAACCAAAACCACACAAAAACCCTCTCCCATTTTCAAAACGCACCATAAATGAAAAACCTGTTGGAAAAAAAAAAAAAAAACAAAAACTCCATGGACCACCCTTCAGTGATGAAATGCTAAAGATGTCTTTTTTAATCAACCAGTTTGTGAAGATCTACAAAAAAATAAAAAGGATCACATTCTAAAGGTTCAGTGCAGTCAGCAGCTATATAGATTTGCTGCTTATTCATCTTTAAGTTGACGTTCAAAAATAACACCCTAGCTTGTCAAAATATACATTTTCCATTTGCTTTTAAATTAAAATAATAATAAAAAAAATTTAAAGAATTCACAGTCAATAGCATGACTAAGTTTCCAGATCATCTACAGCATATAATTTAAAGGTTCAAGATGCCAATATGCAGCATGTGGCAGGCCTATACGCTCCATGCAGCATGTACATTTAAGATAATCTCAAATAATCTTGATGTTCAGATGCCAGTCTGTTTCTTCCAAATCGTGTAGAATACCCATCTGGAGAAAATAAGCAGTTAAGGGGAAAAAATGTAACATTTGTACACAGTTAAAATGTAGTTCTTTTTACTTATAATTAAATTCTGAAAACTTCTGGTAGCTCATAAAGGGTAGGCAAAACACTCAAAAGTGAAATCTCCCTGGATGCTCTTCTTCACTCAGCAGTTCAAAGATGCCTACTCTTCAAATCACATACATGTTCCATTAAGGCCTGGCAGATGTAAAGGCAAAAACAATCACTTTTTCTGAAACTGTAAGCTTTAAGGGCAAGTATCTTGCCATCCTTCACATTCTTTGGTCTTGAAAATGCAAGGTCAAATCTGCATTTCACCAAGAGCTGACAATAGTGAGAAGCAGGAGGAGCTGGCTATAGTCAGCCTGGAGTCAGTACAGGGTCAGTGTGGAGGCTGCAGCAGTGAACACTACCAGGCTTAGACACACAGAAGGGAGGCAAATGAACACACAACAGAAGAAAGGCTGTGCTTAATGTATTATGAATAAGAAGATTGTGGAAAGATGTTTCCTTGTCAAGAGAGACAGCCACAACAGGCTTCACCCTGCAGAAACATTTCCAGGGAGATCCCACAAAAGCAGCCAACACGAGGCAAATGCAGCTGGCAGAACCACATTACAGTAGATCAAAATGCCCCTCTCATGCTAAGGGCTTGAAGTTTAAACTTCTAGGCACCTTATATAACTTCTTTGACACTCACAAATTGAAAAAATTCTGAAAGATTATTTTTCAGAATAGGATGTTGCTGAGACTATGCATACCCCTCTATTTGGAATATTTTCTTCCAGTAACACTAACTAGTAATGATTGTTAGGAATCACTCTTCCCCATTCCCCAGCCTTAAAAATCAAGCCTGCACTGTATGTTCAAGAATAGCTCTATCAGACAATATTTAAAGATGTGGCTCATGCTAATCTGTATGAAGTTAGTTTCTTATTTTAGTAAAAGAAAAAAGAAAGATACAGCCTTGTTAGAACTCCCAGGCAGCATTACCCTTATACAGTTTATCCTATGTCACATACACCACTCAAAAACATTAACAAAAGCCTGTTCATGAAAGGTGCTAATCATTTCACCAGCTGTGAATTTATAGCACTCTTAGAAAACAATTCCTACAACTACCCTCAAAACAAAGCTGCAGTAGTTCATTTACTATGAAAAAAACATTAAGTGTTTAAATCAGAACTGCCTTTCTGCTTGAGTTCATTACCTCCAACTAATCTATGCTTGCTTGATTTATTAATACACACTCTCCAGTCTTCTTCAGTCTTTAAGGATACAATTCCATGTAGGAGGGAACACACACAGTTTCTTTTGAAAACTCCACAGGACAATAAAGCCTGCTAAGCTGTTCTTCATACAGAGTCAAGGCATCAGTCAGATTGATACAGTTTCCCTGAAGAAAAAAGAAAGTCCCAGTCACAATCAAGCAAATAAGCAAAATTTCAGATTAATACATACATTTTGACATTACTGCAAGGCTCCCACATATTTCAGAACCAGATACATGCTGATCTTAATATTTAATACTTACAAGGCAAACACTGAACAGCTTGTCTTCATTCTGCCTACAGCAAACAACAATTTGTATCCTTTCAAGAAAGAGTAAGTATAGGGGGATTATCTATATGCTCATTAGCAGAAGCAACCATTATATGAGGGCTTCCAGTTAAGACAGACCACCATGTGTTGTTTACCTATAAAATCTACTCCATAACCATTTTCTTTATGATTGCTTAAATGCATTAGTAAACAGTATTACAACATCCAGATTTTTCTCAGTTATTTAACATTGCCTAGATCTTACAGTGTTTAAATGCACTATTAAAAAACTACAGCCTATTAATTTTAAACTGATTCCTCCACAAAGCAATATGACAAAATACATCAAATTATACAGAAGTTCTCTGGCTGCGGGCTACATTGTCTTGAGTTTCCACATGTTATGCTTCTGAAAAGGAAGAGATTCCAACGATATTTTTTAGTCTTAAGGGTGAAACAAAATCATTCTTGGAATACAAACATATCAAGGATTACAAAGAGTGAGGAATTAAAAAAAAAAACCAAACCCACAAAACAAACACCACACCCCCCCCCCCCCAAAAAAACCCCAAGCCCAAAAATCCCCAAAAAAACTAAACATCCACCCCCTCCCCTCCAAAAAATTAAAACAAAAAACCCCTCCCAAGCAACTCCTATTTGCAAGCACTACCTTGTCCCAAGATAAGTATTAATAAGAAGTTACTACAGTGTATACCTGGGTTGCCCATATGGAGAAAGCTCTAGTCAGAAGTCTGAATTTCCCATATCCACAACACATTTGAAGATTTAGTGGTTACAGTGAGCTCCCCAGAACACCAGATTGAGCAAACACCAACTACCCAAAGCAATAAAAGTTAGCTGTGCAAGTTCAATCAAAAAAAAACTTTTGACAAGTTTCTTGACTACATACCTGAGTAGACTAGCAAATACTTTACTACCTTAAATTCAACAGTCTCTAGGAAGAGTGCAGCAAATACAAGTTATTTGGACACTAATTTGAAATTAAGTGAAGTTGAATACAGTCACCACTGTGTGGTACACAAATCACTCAGGTTGCTTTTTTCCAGGCATAAGGCACCGAATGAAGACTCACCAAAAAGAAGTATACTGCTGCTGTGGCACAGCACAGAGATAATAACTCTCTGATGGTGGTCAAGGTGGAGATATTGTTAAAGGCCCTCGATGCACTGACAGCCAAATGAATTTATTTGTGATCTACTTCCAGCACTTTGCTGAGGAATCTTCAGCTCAACCTATATGCCCCAAACACGATAAACCCACCATGCTGTAACACTACACATCAACAGCAAGTTTATGACGACTATGAAACTCTCCTGCCCACACAGTATGTGCCAGTCTGGCCATATGTAGGGCAGGATGAGATCTTCAGGAGAGGCATGCCCCCATGTTCCCCTAATGGTTGGGTTTACTAGCACGTAGTATAAATGTCTTCTACAGCGATCTAGCACAAAGCCTGATTTCCTGTTCTGATTTCTGATCAGTAGATACAGAAGCATTAACTAGCATTTTCCAGAGTTAATCTCAATATAAAAATCCTCAGCTTTCCCACACATTTTACCACTTCTAGCAGAGGAACGTTTGCCACAGAAGATAAAGAGAACAAGAAGGAAATTTTTATTTTAATGAATACACAGTTCCTAACAATCTAGCATGAGAGCCAAAGCCTCACAAAATGATGGCAAGAAATACAAGGCACAGAAGTTGTGTTAGAAAGAAAAGGAGTCTAAAGCAACAGCCTCCATCTATGGAATGACAGGATGTCCCTGCTGCTCTGAATGACTTTGGAAGTGTTTGTGTGTACACACAAGAACACATAATTTTGGGGTTTTTATAAACTGACCAGGGAATGCAGTATCTTGTTTGTTCCTGCCATTCAATAACATGTGTAACATGCACCTGACTGTGAAAGAATGCAGATGGCTTAATTAGAAAAAGCTGTATCTAATGAAAAAAATAAGCTCCCTTACAGTCACATCTTAGTCAATATTTTAGGACCTCTAGCTTGAAATAAGGACCCCAGGAACCAAGAACTTACTCAATGCTTCCTAAGTGTCTGACTGCCTATGTTTCACACATTGTGTTGCTCTGCTAAGACACTGCAAAGCTTTTAAATCCAGGAGCAGAGTCTTTCATAAATACTTGTTTTACTGTGCAACTTATCTTTGGAGCTCACAGATTTTTTTAAACGGCCTTAAAATTATTACATGCACACAGATGCAACTGAAAATTAATTTTCACCAAGCAAGGAACTAAGATGAGTCTGAACAAGTACTATCTGTGCTCTGTAAAACATACAACATGCAGAGGCCAAAATAAGCAGAGGTCACATTTGAAATCAGTATTTCTAAACAACTCCATTTACATTGCTTTTTCCACGTAATAACATCAGATGATAACTAAGACCAAAGTGCAAAATGTACATTCTGACTTTGGGATTTATACTATTTTTCCTACTTTTTATTGGTAGGATTTTTTCACAGTGTATTTAAAACATTTCTATTTCCAGAGGAAGTGAAAAGAGAATTCATTTCACTCATCTTCCTCTGAACTTTTTGCTCAATTTTTTGATTGTGCTCAAGTTTTTACAAGTAGAAAAAAACACATGAACTTAAAAAAGAAAATGTAAACACAGAATCTTGACAATGGTCTCAGGCACATGCTGTGATTCTTGGGGTTGTCCTGTACAGTGCCAGGAGCAGGACTTTGATGATTGCTGTGAGCCCCTTCCACAGCAGGAAATCCTATGACTCCACTCTATTCCACCACTCATCTTTTAAAAATCATATTTAGGAAAGCATTCCTTCAAAAGAACTTGCATAAAACATGTTTGATTATAATTGTGATTATATTGCACAAACAAACCAGTACTTGTTTATTTGGTAAAGGAAGGTGACATGCTGTCTATAGAACTTCTCATATTTCAGTTTGGGTATCAGAAAACAAATGAGACTCAAAGAGGAAGAAGACTAACACTAACTGAGCACAAGGAACAGACTGCTGCAGTACTTGTTTAGTAACCTGTTATTATCCAGGGGATTGTGGTGGGTTTTTTTGGTTCAGCTGCCCTTTACCAAACATATCATTTTGTTTCAACATCAGAATGAATGCAAAAGAAAACTAAAAAACAACCTGTGTGTGTAATTTGAGTCATAAATAGGAGCACTGCTAGGTAATTTACAGAGCACACCACTATTACGTAGGAAGTTGAATAGGATACAGAATGATAGAAGAGTATTCAGTTTCCCAGACTGTCCCTTCAGTACTTCATCATTTCCTCCTTCTCTAGCAAGAGACAAATCACTGCAGACACCATGGAAAACAAATTACAGGAACAATGAACATGCCAAGAAACAATTTTTACTTTTCAAACCCACAACTCCCTAAACTCCAAATCAAGACCTCACCTAAAGGGTCAGACAACTCACCTGGCTCTTCCATCAACCTTTTTCTTCTGGAGAAGTACTACAGGATTTTATAGTTCTGCATAGTTATTATCTTTTGTAAGTATCTGGCTTTACTCAACACAAAGTTAAGCACTCCAAAAATCAAATCTACAAAACTTGAGGCTTATTTCAATAAACTTCATTGAAAAATGACTATTATTAACACCTTTCCTTAAACATGACCTGCTTTGTTAACCAAGACAACAGTGTTACTAACACTATCAATCACACTTAGATGTTCCAGTATCACTAAAATGCCACAGGGAACCAAGCCCAGAAAGCAGTGCAGAGATCTCTCCAATAACCTGTGCTCACTTTAACTCCCACTGCCTAATGAAGAGTTATATGGCAGAGCAATGCATTGTTTGTTCTGAACAGACACCCTATAACTCAAACAATAGCTAATACTGAATGCTGTTAATAAGGTTTAAAGCAGATGACTCACCAATTACACATTTTCAAAAAGCAAAATTACTTTGTTTTTTCTCATGTAGGGTTCAGCCAAATTTTCAACATACACAGAAAGCCCTACCAGATTCTTCTGGCCAGCCCCTCTCACTTTATCTCTATTCCATGTCAAACAATTTGACAGGTTAGAACTAGGAGAGTGATGCAAATTTTTTACCCCTTAAGACACATTTTTCGGACACAAAAGTACTTGAGGCAGTTTTAACTTTGAGATTAGCAAATCTTAATCTCTAAGACCTTGCTTAAGACAGATGACTCCTGAACTGTTTTCACAGCCTTTACATCCTGAGTCTTCTAAGTGCTTGCACTTACATCAACAGCTCATGCCTGTCTCCCAACATCCACTTTTCTGGGCTCCTATAAGGCATAAATTCTGTAGTTCCATGGGCTTAGTTTTTAAGTTTCTACAGGACAATGCACAACAAATTTAAATAACAGGCACAATTCTGGACAGACAAAAAACATTCCTTAAAATAAGCAGCAAAAAAAAAAATTGTTTAAATTAACAGAGTAAGTCCCAGTTAACTCTGCCCATCTATAAAGTGGACATGTCCATCAATTGGTTACAGGCTGAACTTAGGCCACTATGCTTCCTCCAACCCTCAGAAGGAAAACTAGTGAGTTGAAAGCATGTGAAAGAGTCCCTTTTCCATACTTACCCATTTCTTACATGTCTTGATTTCTTATGTCTTACATTTCTTAAATGTCATTGTCACTGGACACCTTCATCTGTGACTGTATGCCAGAAAAGTTTAATTTTTCTTTTTAGCATAGGTTTCTATTTTTATTTTATAATGATGGGCCAGAATTGGACATGGCCAAGGTTGGGTTTTATCCTTCTTCACTTCAGAGTGACTGCTAAGCAGTGAGACACAGTGTGACACATGTAGCATCAAAACTAGGCTTAGGTTTTGGGAGACAGGGAGGGCTGTTAAGGAAATAATGGAGGCAAACCTAAGTACTTCCACTGGCTGAAGTCTCAGTAACAAAAGGAATGAAAATGTCTGTTCCTTAAAGTCTCTCAAACTACCAAGAAATCACAGAAGCTCACACAGGGACAATACAGCCATTCTTCCAGCCTCCTTTCATGGTTCAGTCATGGAGAACCTTGCTCCCTCATTGGAAGTGCTAATTAGAAAGCCCACACAGCAGCCAAAAAAAGGAGTCTAACTATGGAGCAACATGATGATTGTCTGGACATTTAGAGGGCTGTGTAAGAGAGTGGCCAGGAAGAGACAGCTTAGTGAAGGGCCACATGGTCGCGTGGGAGACACATGATCCCTTGCACCAGGGTCAGCGCTGTTTACTGGAACCTGTGAGTGGTCTGAGTTTCTATCCTGCCTAGGCTGAGTGACCCCAACCAGGAAGTCAAATTCCTGTTCAGAGGTATTTTTGAAGGTTCTACTACATAAACAGACTGAAAATGATAGCCTTCTCAACCTCAAAAATTAGATCAACAGAACAAAAACTTAGCACAAAAAAAGGCATTTTCTTAGCTACACATAATCCACTGTCACTCAGAGACAACTTATAACGAGTCTCAGGATCTGATAGAGTATGGTTTCACAGCTCTAGGGACAATCCTCACATGCTACTTTGAAGGCACAAGAGAGTGATGGTTCAGAAAAACATAACCCACATACCATGCTGATACTTAAAAGTATATATACACACTTGAAAGAAATCACTTGGGCCATCTAAAAATCATACTTTTAGCAAGTCCAGTACTGTAAAAACACTTAATGTGTTCAGAAACAAGTTGCTGGGAAGGTATTTAGAGATGAAAGTGGACCTCAGGATACACCAAGGTCTTACATCCTCATCAACTCCCATTTCTCTCTACAGTGATGGCCGGGAGCCTGTACCTCTAACTGTCTCTCCTTGGAAAACACAACACCAAGCACCTCACAGACATGGGTTTGTATCATGTATCATTAAACACTTCAAAGCACCAGCTTCAGAAGAAGAATGGAAATAAGAGCATGCTATTGAACCTCAGAGTGGTGGGATTATGTTTAACAGCCAGTTTTCACAAACAAGCTTCAAGTCTTAAATCTAAACACAGGTTTGCAAGTTCTGCAGGCTAAGGGCCCTAAAGCTCATGTCTCTCTTTGCAGATCCTGTGTAGGCTGCAACACTCAATATGGATGATGCAGCTAGAAAAGCAAGGGTGTATAAAGCACGGCTGCTACTCATACAAGTTTTTGTTCTAAGCTGTGATTACTATTTGCACAAAGGAAGCATGGAGGCATTTTTCCCCAAACACACTCAGACACAAACTTAAAGCAGAAGAGAATGGCATCCATTAACTGTCCTTTTATATTTTTCCAGAGCTGAAAAACAGGAAGAAGTCCCTCCTGCATCTTAAAATTGGCCACATAAATTCTTATATCCCCTAGGAATACAAATAAATAGCCTGAAAATTCTGCCTGTGGAGATTTTCCACAGGCAGAACCTCTATAAATGTTAATAAACTGCCAGGCAATAGCAGTTACCTGCCTCCACCTAGTGGTGACAGGGCATTCTGCAGCAGCATGTGGAGACCACCTTGAGAATCACCAAGGAAGGAATCCCGAGGGAACCACCAGGTGTGTGAGGAGCAGCATGCCAGAAATAATTATTTTTGTAATCTCAGATAAATTACATCCATCTGGAGTTAGACAGCACTAGACCCTGCCTGCTGACAATTCACGTGCAGATCAGAACATTTTCCAAAACTTGTGCAGAGCTCAATGAAGAGGTGATGAGCATTCCCCTTTATTTTCCCCAGCAGTGGCATTTAGACAGGCAGCAATACAGTATGGGAAAGGATGGCACTTTGTGAACATAATTCCACTTTTGGGTAAAGCATTTCTTCAGCATTGAAACAAGTGACCTCCTAACTAGATGCACATCATTCTGTTCAGGGTGCAAGGAAATAGACTACAAAGGACAGAAATTTTCAGTATTACTACAACATAATGCCAAGGCAGAAGAGGCAACTGTAATTGCTGGCTAGCAGTCACCAGGACAACAATCCTTTTGCTGCATTTTTCCTATGAGACATTTCCTCATCATAGCAAAGATGAGGCTCTAACAAGTAAGTGGACATTCCCTCAGTCACTTTTCTTGGTGATAGTTAATATTTTTTGCTTTAGAGAATCAAATTGCAAAGAAGGGACTGGGGGGCACACAGAGTCCTGTATTTTAAAAACACAACTGCCTTAAAAGGCACATGATTTCTTCAGCAAGGCCTGCTATGTAACGTAAGCATCCTGGAAGCAGATAGTTGAACCAAAAGCAACCTAAATTCCCAATGTTAATACACAGAGCTAAAACCACTGGCAAATAACAGCAAATACAACAGAACATTCAAAATCTTTTATGAGTTCCCAATGTGTGACCAAGCTGCCAAAGTTGGTAGTGGTCATGTTTGAACTTCTGTCTGTAGTCTAACCAATCCTCCAAGTAGCCAGCTTCAGTTAGTTTAATTGAATTTAAATTTAAGTAATTTAAAGTTATAGACAGGTAATTTTATTTAAAGCATCCCAATAGTCTGTTCATCCTAGGACCAGACTGTTGAGTTGTCTGAGGGTGTGGGGGGCTCACCCTGGCTGAATGCCAGGTGCCCACAAAAAACACACTGTCACTCCCCTGCTCAGCTGGACAGAGGAGAGAAAATATAGCAAAAGGCTCATGGGCTGACATAAGGATGGGGAAAGAACATTCACCAGTTACCATCACACGCAAACAGATCTGACTTGGTCAGGAAATTGAGGAAACTCAATTTCCTCATCAAATCAGAATGGGATAATAAGAAATAAACCCAAATTTTAACAACACCTTCCCCTACCCCTCTTTTCTCCCAAGGGTGAACTTTACTCACAAATTCTCTACCTCCTCCCCACTGCACTGATGGGGAATGGGAATTGTGGTCAGTTCATCCCATGTTATTTCTGCTGCTCCTTCCTCCTCACACTTTGCTCGGCTCCAGTGTGGAGACAGCCCTCCAATGAACTTCTCCAACATAAGTCCTTCCATGGGCTGCAGTTTTTCATTACTTGCTCCAGCATGGGTCTCCTGCAGGGTCACAAGTTCTGCCAGGAAGCCTGTCTAGTGTGGGCTTCCCATAGCAACACAGCCTCCTTCAGGTACCCACATGCCTCACCATGAGGTTCTCCAGGGGCTGCAGGAGGATCTCTGCTCCCCTGTGGAGCTTCATGGGCTGCAGGAGCACAGCCTGCTACACCATGGTCTTCATCATGGGCTGCAGGGGAATCTCTGCACTGGTACCTGGAGCATCTCCTGCCCCTCCTTCAGTGACCTTTGAGTCGGCAGAGCTGCTTCTCTCACATGTTCTCACTCCTCTCTCTGGCTGCAACTGCTGTTGTGCAGCAGCTTTTGGCCCTTCAAAAATCTTATCCCAGAGGCACTGCCACAGTCACTGATGGGCTCAGCCTTGGCCAGGAGCAGGTCCATCCTGGAGCCAGCTGGCATTGGCTCTGCTGGACATGGAGAGCCCTTCCCACACCCCCTCCCCTACCCCCCGCTACCAAAACCTGGCCACATAAACACAATAGAGGGAGGGTTATTCCATTTTCACAGATGACTACTTTGTTTTTTTCAGGCCCAACTGGGAAGTGACTACAAGGATCATCCAATGGGCTGAGTAGTATCAATAGATGTATCAAAAGCTCTGACAGCTGTCTGCCCCAGTATTAGGTGTCCTTTTTTCAACATCTTCAGGAATACTAAATTGCTAGAGAACACTGCTTTCATACTCTAGTCCTTGCACCGGCTACCCAGTAGCCCTAAGTCCAATTTTAAACCACATTAATTTTAATATTGTTTCTTTCCCATCCTGCCCTGTATCACCTTGTTGCTTCAGGACTGCAAAATATAACATTGCATAGTTTCACAACAGTTTAAACCCACCAGGGCTGGCTCAGGATTGCTGTCCTTTCTTTCTATGCAAGCAGATGCTGGAGAGTTGACTTATCTCCTCCCATGAGGACAAAACAAGCAGCAGGGGATGCACCAGTCTCCACCTCAGCTGCTTCCAGTTGACACAGAACAGCCCCCCTTTCCTCTGGCTGCAGCACAGCCATCATTTCAGCTTTCAGCACAAGCTTCTTCTCAAGAGTCCTACTGTAAAGTCCAACAAGACCTGTCCCCAGACATACCTTTACCTTCACTCCAATAAGGCAAGATCACTGTGTATGCTACAAGTAGAGGAACTGCAACGCAACAACTTGCTCTGTTTCCAAAACATTTAGCATACTTCTGATATCAAAATCTGCCACAAATATTTCCACTATTAACAGGACAGAATTGTCTGACAGAAATTAAAATTTACAGTGTGGTAAAACCATGTTAATCATATATTTCAACCATAATATAAGTTTTCTTGCCGATACAACCACAGCATTTTAAAACAGAAGCACATTAGAATTGCCAGAAACCTCATCCCAAAAGTTTTGCATTTCTTTATAAACCTGCACAATTTTACAGTAAACTGATTTCTATATATTTCAGAGCTTAAGGATATTATTCTAAAACACATTACTTAGATTCTCCACACATCAGAAGACTAGTTTATGAGCATGACAAAAGAAATACAACTTCAGAGACTTAGAATTCACTGAACCATCTGCTGGCTCCTGTCACATTCTTGTACAATTGCACACAACTTCGTGGCATTCCAAATTCAGGATTACCTGAAGTATTTTCTGCTGAAAGCTATACCACAATTCTATTACCTATGAGGTGGCTATACTAATTTTCTCATCCCACTGCACCTATGTCAAATTCTTACATCTTAATGAACGACAAATTTCCACATTCTACACTCTACAACTGGAGACATTAGCTTAAAATCCCTGTATCTCTTCATGAAGTACATTTCTTCTGCTTTTCCAAGAATTGTTTAGCTGCAATATTCTGCAGTATGCCTTGCTGAGTCTTAAAATTATGCTTTTAAACTCCAGACAAAAGCACTACATATTCAGCTGACATAGTGAAAGGCAAGTCAGTTAGCAAATCCTAACTTTCATGCCTGATAAGTCATTAAAGGGAGACAAACAGCCTGAAGCAGATTTTTAGTTAATTTTGTCCTTTTTTTAACTGAAAATATGCAAATTGCAATAGATACAACACAGTGCTTTATTACATCCAAGTATCATACCTGTGTGAAGTATTTTCCATCTTGCTTCAGAACTTTCATTGAGAGGTCAAGAATCAACCGTAGAAATTCCCACGTGGAATCTGCATATGGGGAATGATTGAAAAACAGAACAGCACATTATTGGCTTGTTTACTTACTACATACTCAAGACTTGAAAAGTTTTTAAAAAAAAAAGCCTAGATTGAAAAAAAACAAATGCAAACCACACACAATGGCAATGATGGCAGGAGTATTGTTTTTCTTCATAGGAATTTTCCTGAAGTTTCCAATAAATTATGCAGTGAGGAAAATTTACTGGAGTATGAACTCCAAATACTTCTCAAGAACTACATTAGTTTATATTATTCTGGAATAAAAGATTTTAAAAGAGTGCTAGGCACTTGCTAGTCTTTTATAATATTCAAAAAAAAATTTTAGAAAACAGATGTCTCTTTTTTCCTCTCAGATTTGCTTTTTAAATGGAAAAAATGAAAGCATTATGCTGCAGACTATTATGCAGAAATATTGAAAATTCTCAGAAGTTTAAGTAAATAAACTAGAAGATTTACCTTCTTCTGGAGATGTGGAGATTGGAACAGCTGTCAGATCATTAATTACATAATCAAACATTCTTCCTTCTTTGGCATACCTCTTCAGTACAGGAATACAGTCTTCAATGAGAACCTAGAAGAATGAAATATTGTTGCTAGTCCTAAAAATACCCTAAAACTGACCAGGTAGAAGGAACAAATGTGGATTCACAGAAATTAAGACAGAAAAATTACAAAATTAAATACATGTTTAACTTTAGGCTCCACTTTCAACTCCTTACATCATATAGAAAGGAGAAACTTTGTAGGAATTGTAACAATGAAAACACAGGCCTTCCAGGACTTAAGTTCCTAGATCTGTGACCACTGTTCTTCCTACCAAATGCTGACAACAGTTAATAGTTCCAACATAGGAGTTATATTAGGCATTTGAAGGGCCACTGATTTCCAGAGTAGCATATGACTTCTAGTAATTTTTTGTGTATTTTTATTAGCTCACTCCTGTAAGTCAATATCTGACAATATCTAAGGGCCAGTAATGATAACAGAAACATGTCAAATTACACCTGGGCTCATTTTTAAGTGCTGTCACATGCAGCACAAAGACCTCAGCTGCAGGGATGCATGACATTTGCTGGAGTTTTTATTTTAATATAATAGTAGTGTAATACTAAGATTTTGCCTGCATGTTAAAAATCATTGTTAAATGCATATTACAAATTCAGGTATTTTCAACAGTATAGAACAACTAAGAAATATGCATTTCTTCTATCTTTTTAACAGTATAAGGAATGATGTTAAATACTACATTCTTACTCCTATCTCCTCTTCATTTCTAAGTTATAGCAAACATTCTCCTATTTCACATTCCTCAAAAGCTACATATGCAATCAATTTTAGAAGCCTGAAGATGGATAGCTAAAATACTTCCAACATGAACTCCAGTTATTAAAATATGCAAGCGTCATACAAAAGGAGAAAAAGCTTCCCAAACCTGAGTCAGAAAACTTGTCTCCAAAACTTTGCCATAGCAGTTTTCCAGACTAGGCCTACACGTATTTGAAATAAGACTTGTAATGAAAGAAAAACAGAACATTACCTGGTAGCACTCTCCTTTCAGACTGTCTAAGACATCTCCGCACGTTTTACGCATGTGTTTTTTACACCCATCAATCACCATTTGGTCAATGTTTGAAGCTTGTCAAGGCATAATACATTCCAGAAATAGAGGTAAAAGATTCTACTTCTTCAGAAACAAGTTCTCAAAGAGGCACTCACAAAAAAAGAATTAGATGTGTCTGTTGGTATATATACTGCAATAGCCAACCTTTTGTACTGGCCTCCAGATTCAGTTAGATGTCTAAGTGCTGATTTTTTGTTTCAACCAGTATTTTTGATACTTTAGGTTATCATTACAGTGAAAGCCTGAAATGTGAACTGTAAGACTACTGAAAACTCCATGAAGTTAAACTAGGTTAAGATTTCAATCTACATTTTTAAAACAATTATTTTTAGTCTTAGCAAAGGGATCCCAAAACCTAGCCATATGAAATATTGATCATCCTAAGACTGGTTTACATTACAAACTATATGAACTACAGAATGTTGAAAGCTTGATTTGTGCTGGTATTTTTAAAACAGGGTTGGCCAATACATTCATCAAGTCGTGACATTCCTATTGATAAATTTTTTTTGCTCCTAGGCACTATTTTTTTATCACGTTCTTTAGGAAAACAGATGAACTCAAGAAGGCAGAAGCGAGCCCAAAGCACAAACTTGACAGACCTGACTTCTTTTATTAGAGAAAGCATCAATCTGATAACAGAGGCATTTCTTTCCAGCCTTATGTAAACTGCTACTCAGAGTTATGGTATGGATTGGGAACCTGAAAGCACGTGTTGCATAATGATGCACCAGTATGTAGTCACTGCGTCTCTAAACTGACAAAAAGATTTCATTTCAGACCCTATCTCCTCATGCAAATCAGAACCTGATAAGTAACTGTGCTCAGTGCTAAGGAATCAGCAGAAAGCTCAGGGTGATATGAATGATGGGCCATTTGTCAAAGGATATCTCTACCATAGTAACCATCTTTGGCTTCAGTTTGACTATCTCATATAATATACCTCCATCACCACCTCCTAGGATTAGCACTTCTTTCCCAGTGTAATCTTCCTTTCCACTGCCCATTATGGCTTGAGTGTATGCCAGGTCACTTTCTGCCAGATCTGAATGGAAGAAAGAATTGGACAGAAATATTAAATCCCCAGTAGTGCTCATTAATCCAGAGGTGATACAATATAGACCAAAGCAAGAACATCTATGGAAACAACCCAGCTCTCAGAGACAGTCCACGTAATGAGATTCTTCTCAGAACCCCACACAGGATTTCTCCAGTTCTTCACATGAACCCAACAATGTCCACCTCAGCATTGGGAAGTATTGTGTGCCAAGATAAAAAGTAGCAGAGCAAAACCATCAGTCTTTGTAACTCAATGCTCACACTTGATAATTCAGGGGGTTTTTTATCTCAGACTTATCCTGCAAGAGACAGATCTGGAAATTTTTGAAAATCCATTGTGGACCTCAGCTAAAAAGAGCAACTTAGATGCACACCAGGGGATCCCTGCACAGAAACAAACATGACCTTTAACACCCAGGTGCTGAAGGGCCCTGCAGCTTGCCTGCTGCCAGCATTAGCTTCAAAGCAGGCAGTAAAACTCCCAAGCTACAACAACAGATCTGCACTACAAGGGCCAAGCTTTGTGCAGCAGCACATCGTGGCATATCCTGTCATTCTGCCTGGTAATCACCACCTCACTTATGAGTACACAACAACAAAATGAGACAAAGCATTATTTCAAAATCCCATGGAAGGGAAATTAGTAATGGCATACTTCCCTTTCTACAAGGCACATTGTCATAATGTTCAAGCAAAATCTCATCTCCATATTATACTCTGATGAAAATTTGTGGCTAGAAGTATTGAATACCCACTTTGATGATTTCTAATACAATTCTATCTGGATTAGGAAATACCTTGCTAATGAATTCAAGAACAGTGCTTTTCAGCTGCCATCTGCACAGAAGCCCACTTGACAGTTGCAGAAAGGTAATTGAATTGTTAGAGGTACTTCCAATGATTTCAAAAAGCTGTATTTCAATTTCTTAATTACTCTGCCATTAGAATGAACATAGGTATTCTGTGTTCTATCCCTGGGCAGCAATATCTTTCATTTACCAGAGCCAGTCCTTTTCAACATAAGAACTAAGATTTTACAAAGCATAGTCCTCTTAGTGCCTAGATTTTCCAGCAAACAGCAATCTCCAGCTTTAAAGAACAGTAGCCCACCTTCTCCTAAGTTCAATTTCAAAAATACAAAGGTCAGCAGGCACAAAGTACCACATATAAAAACCCTCATATAAAGGTTGGGTCACTATTTTGATTAACTTACAAGTTCAAGTTCTATTATTTTGAAGAAGAGTCAAAAGATGTTCATCAATAAAGCAGCTAAATGGTTTGAGATACAGCTGTCCTATATCTCACCAAGCAGGAAATTCCCTTAGAAAAATCAAGGGAGCAGCAGGATTATACACACACACACACACCCCCCAGGTCCCACTTTGTATTTCTTTAGAACTCCATTGTGTTTTGAAGACTGACCAAGTAGCTTGTTTTACTGTCAAAGAGAAGCTCTCAGAAGGTTGGAGAGGCAACAAACAGAGAAAACCTCATATAAAAAAATGGAGGAAAGCAAGCTCTGCTATAGAACACCATCTTCTATTCTCCCAGGCCACTTTCTGCAGCAAAGACACTAACTCTGGAAAAAAATTTTTACTCTAGATTGTACACTGGTCAGCCTGATTAACATGCTTAATATACAGGAACAGATATATGTGTACATGCACAAACAGTTTCCAGCATCTGAACCACGACCCTTAGACATCCATTAAAACTGCCATAGCAGGATAGAAAACAACACTTCTGACATTTTTAAGCCAGAGATGCTTAAATGAGATGATACTTACTAACATCCCCACTGAGAATAAGAATATTCCCAAATTGTTTTGAATGCAGAATTTTAATATTCTGAAAAGGTGAATCTTCATCATAAACAACTTCATCTATGTCATATTCCACCAGGCGCCCATCAGCTGTGGGCCAGTATCTATCAATGACACCTCCTCTCAAAATGGCTGGCAACCTAGAAAAAATAATATGAAAGATTAAAAACATTTGAAATGTTTATTTTTTAAAAATCCATTTTAAACACAGTGTGGATTCACCACAATAATATTTATAAGAGGAATCTAAGAAAGCTTGCCACATTTGACACTTAACAGATATAAGAAATCTACCAGTCATATGTTAAATATACATAACTTGCTGAGGGACAGATAACATACACAGCTCTTCTTGATGTACAACTTCGACAATGTACCTGTGAATTTCTCTCTATTCTAAGAGACAGAATTTACATAATGTATAAGCCTCTGTAGAAGAATCAGCACATGACTAGAAATTGATACAATACAAAAACAGAATGTAGGCAAAAAACCATGACAAAACCTCTTCCATCTTCAGTTCAGTTAAGAATGCAACTTTTGAGATTAAGGGGATCGCACTCTGAAGCTATACTGAGACACATTTTAATACATAGAGAAACAACGAAAGAACTATTACAGTATTTCAAAGTGAGCTGGGTCAGCCTGCAGTACACAAACACAATCCTTGATATCAGTCAATAGCCTGAATTACTTTTTTAAAGTGGTCCAAGCATCTGCTAAGATTGTTTTGGGTTTGTTGTTTGTGGGTTTTAGGCTTTTTTTTTTAATTCCATAGAGATGCACCTTGGTTCAAACCAGAATTTCACCTGTAAAGACAAACTGTATTTGAAATGACAGCAAACAATCAAAGGGATTGCATTTAGGCAAAATGTGCAGGCAGAGAATTTTTTCCCAGAAGGCTGTAGGAGAAGACCAGACACAGACAAGCTTCTTTCAAATTCCCTAGTGATTCCCAATCAACATTCCGGAAACACTTCCTACCCTCAGCGAGCCGCCAGATGGCAGCACACGGTGGGAGCAAGAGCAACCTTACCTTAACAAAGACAGCAAAACTTCTCCAGCTACATCCAACCCAATGCAGCTGCATGTGTGCAGCTGACACCAAAACGATGCAAAACAAATGAAAAAGAACCACCCCCCCCCACCCAAAAAAACCCACAAACCAAAAACAAGCAAAAAAAGACACTGAGGAGCACATGACAAGATCCATGCCAGATGTACTGTTCTAGGAGGCTCATCTTCCTATATTAAGGTAATCAAAAAATCTAGACCACTCCACACAGAGGTTGTCCTGACCTGTTTTTAAGAAATTCCTATCATAGAGATTCCACAAACTCCCTCTATCATTTCAGCATCAAAATCGCCACAGAAAGCTTCTCCCCCATAAGCACAGAAGCAAGATCATCTATGTTCATACACTGTGCACCTTTTATGAGGCTTCATCAAGTTGAAGTAATAAGATTAATTACTCTGTTTTACATACAACTGCAAAACAGAAATAACAATATCCAACTGTAATACCATTTTTCTAATTACTACCATTTTACTTGCAGTCTCTCAACCTTTAGGTCTACTTTCTGCCACAGTACTGCTGAACTGTTTTCCTATTTTGTAGTTTGCTCCTTTGCTTTACTGAGCCTTGCTGATTTCACACTTGCTTTTTATTTTTCTTGACCCATTTTCACTTTTATGTTCCTTCAAGTACCCACCGCACTTTCTACCATGTGCATGCCTACAGTAAGCGCTCGCTGGCTTCAAGGTATCAGTCACTGCCAGACAGTCACCACAAAGACAACAACATGCCACGTTCAGTACGAAAATTATTTCAGCACCAGGCCACAAGCTGCAATTTGAGTCCCTAAATTTTAACACATAGCCTTGAATTTAACTAATCCAAACTGACAAAGGGCTTGCAAAGTCTCCATCTTTAATTATAAAAAGTTGCTACAAAATGTATCCATCTTCTTGGCAGGTCCCTAAATCACATATGCCTACAGTGAGCACCCTGAGGCACAGCAGAGACATGAGAAAGAGGTGCAGGAAACCTTGTCAGGGCAAAGTCTCCTCTATGGGCTTGAGCTCCATTTCAGCTTTAATGCTCACTCCCTGGTCCCTGTGCCAGAGCTGGACTGCAGCTCTATCCCCACCTGCCCAAATCTTTTGCCAATCCTTGACGCCCAGCTCATGCTCAGAGCTGCCTCAGTACCATAGCCCAGCCTGGTAGTCACAGGGCTGGGTCTGATCCTGGTCACCATCATCAGCTCACCTTCTCCATGAGCTGTGGGATCTGGCCCATAGGGTACAGTTTATGCCCTGGCCTATTCCTCTGCCACCCTTGGCTGCCCAGCCCTTTCAGAGCAGCCTGCTCCTGCTTCCACATTGCATTTTCTCTCAATATTTCATGCAATCATTGCAAGCAACTGGAAAAAAATCCATCCATACCTTCATACTCCAGGCTATTCAATGCATTGCAGCAAAGCATACCTTGCTTATTATCTTTAGTAACTATGCAGAGGAGACACATACAGAAGTAGAGGTACAAACTTACCGTTTCACTCTTTTTATGTTACCACGGAACAATTCTTTCATTCTTTCTTCTACTTTGTTTAGAAGCTGCAAAAAATAGCAAACAAGAGGTAAAATTTGTAGGTCAGCACTTAATGCAAAGTATCTGTTAAATTAGACTACCTGGAAGTCAATAAAACATAGCACCTGCTATGGAAAGGCTTTGAAATGTAACCTAAGAAGCCCATGAGTAACTAGCTGGCCTCCTCAGCCTTGTTACTACCAAGAACGTGCACATTTCAGCAGCTGTCATCACTGCATTTAGCTGTTCTCCAGGACAACACAGCTAAAGAGGGAACATGAGAACCATTTAAAGTTCCATTCCTGTTACAGCAGTGGCCTCATTCCCTGCAATATTCAATGTCTAGAGCCTTCATGCCAGGGAAGGTGAAGTCCTTTTTCTCCATGGGGCAAAAGATTGTGTATGGAGGCTGCCCATCTCTCAGAACAGAGAATACAAAGAAGTCTCACACCAATACACCAGGTTGCAGACTGAGCATACTCATGTCCTGCCCTGGGTAGCTGAAGAGACCCAAGCCCTAACCAAGGCTGCTGTATCTTTACAACTTTTACAAAGAACACAAGGCCCAGTACTTGCAGAAGAGTGTGTGCAATCATGCACTCATCTGTGTGCAACTTTAACAGGTGCTACTGTTCCTCATCTGTGAGCATCCAGACCTGAAAAAAAGGGGCTCCCCACACAGTTAGGTAATCCTGGTAAAATAAGCAACACTCATACCTGATCAACTTCTTCTCTTCCTCTCATGTCATCATTGTAGCTCTGCAGATCCACCAACACTAACCCATGAGGGTGAATTCTCAAATTGGCAAAACTACAACAGAGACAGTGATGACAAATTTATTATCAAAAATCAGCGTAAGGACAGAAAACCTAAAACAAGTCAGATTAAAATTTAGAATGAATATCTTTTTCCCCAGCATCTGTAATTGTTGACTGTGTCAGCTCAAGTCTTTCTCTGCAAGTCACAAAGAGCAAAGCTCCAAGAACTTGCCTATCACTACACAACTAATAAAACCAGTAGAAAGCAAGGCAGTAAAACAGGGTGTTTAAGCCACAACAACATTAAATGAGAATACTGTGCTTGCTAGTCTATAAGGCCTGCTGGAACAGGTGTATTTGTTTGGTTTGGGCTTTTTAATTGAAAACAAGCTTTAAGAACACAGCTGGACACGTGCCTTCCCCTGTATTTTCCTTTTCACTTCTGGGGATGTGTGTCTCCTTTGTTTTGCAGGCAGGGTGGCTGGGGTTGGTGTGGGGTTTTTTTATAGTAACTATTCAGAGATACTGATCACATCAAAGCCGAATAAAAATCTGTAAGTGAAAAACAATAAGCATCCTAGAGCAAACCACAGCTTTGACTGACACAGAAATCGCAGCAGCAAACTGTCATTGATGAATACAGATGCAAAGTCAACAAAACTCCTACTGCATATTTAGTACAGGAACATTTAAAGACCAAAGAGGAAGGCTTCACCATGGTGAGTACATCAGGTGAACAAACAGTGAATCTTCCAGAACTTGCAACAAATATAAGAGCTAAGTGCAGTGGAGAAGGACACAAGAAAACAGTGTAGCAGAGGCAATATCCTTCCCATTCTAGGGAGGGGAGAAGACAAAAACAAACAGAAAGGCAGCAAGGGGATTACATAAAGGAAGTGGGGAAAAAAAACCACACTGGAAAAAAAGCACAGAAGAGGGGATGAGAACAGGAATGGCTGAACAAAGAAAGAAGGGTATTCAGGGATAGAAATGCACTAGTACGACACAGAAACCTCAGATAAAGCTGTATCATTCTCTGAATGCTCCATTCTTCGCCTGTCTGCTCTTATCACCCCATTTAGCCCCCAAAGGAAAACACAAACCAATGCTTGTTGTGACAAAGCTTATATGACCTTTCATCTCCCCACGACTCCCACCCTTTCTTGTCTCTTCCAGAGCTCCTTTTGCAAACTGTTAGCCTCAACAGGAACACCACCTCCCCCATCGTGCTGGGACCTTCAGCCCCCAGCTGCAGTCAGAGATAAAACCCTGACTATTCTGCGTTATCTGAAGATAACTTCGGGTAACAATCAAATTAGAAAACTGACTGAAGCAATTCAAGAATAAAAACACCTTGCTGGCCTTGGAACAGCAGCGATCTGCAGCTCTCATGTATTACTACTGTCACCCAGCTCTCTTCAGAGGATGGGTCTGGACAGTCTGAGTCTTTCCTCAGGACTCTGCAGACAGGTCTTGCCCCCAGGAAGAAAAGGCGTTTCTATTTACCACACACATGCACAAGCAGAGCCCACAGACCGTCACCACCTTGGAGCAGCTCTCCCTCCATGCCAGAGCCTCCCCACTAGGTGTCCTCCGACACAGGTTTTTGGTTAGGGAACACAAAAGCCTAACAGGATTCTGTTTATATGAGGGATTGGGTTTTTTAAAAGGACAGAAAGACAAAAGAGCAGAACTTGAAGATGGAAGTACTGGTCACTCCAGCAGGTTTTGGACATGACCATTCACAATGAAATGGGTGAAGTCCATAGGCCCTCAGCTGTGGCACTACTGACAGAAATACGTATATGCAGTTCATAAGAGAGATCTGTAATTCAGTTCCCTGAAAACTGGCATGGTGTCAAATATTTTCACTGTTAGAAAAACTTTTTATCAGTTCATTTCCATATTCTGGGAGTTGTTGGCACAAATAAGCAACAGACCGACTGCCCCAAGACTCGTGTTCTCTTTTAAACTAATTTCCTACAAGAATCATGTAGCTATCCTAAGACTGGACAGCTGATACGTTCACTTTCCCTGTGACTCCATGAGAGCCTCAATAGGGGAAGTTCCTGCCCCTGCTTTGAGGTGGGAGGCAGAGAGGAGAGTTGCTCTGAAAGTATAGCCACACAACTTCAGATTTGTAAGTGAAATGACAATATTAGAATACAGAGACAACAGCACTGCAGAACCAACCACTTCGTCCAGTTGACACCTCTAGCAGAATAGCAGGGTCCTGACACCTGGGGCAAGGGGTAAGAGATGAAAAGCAGGCAGCAGGCCTGCTGGGGACAAAATGCAATAGAAATTTAAATTCCAAGTTTCTGGCAGATATTCTCAGCTACTTTATGGTAAAAACAAAACCAAACAAAAAAAACCCCACCTTAAATGAAATCCAAAATTCTCAACAATAATACAGGTTCAGGTTCGTTATACCTTCTATAAGTTATCTGGATAAAAACAGACACCTAAAATAAGCTAAAATGCCTATAAAGATTTAAGCACAGAACCAATAGTACAAGTGTACTCCAAAAAGTGAACAGTCCAGTACTAAGCAGTATTAAGCAGTAGTGGTAGGCCAAAGCGAACTCACAAAAGAGTTACTAGCTTCACTCAGCAGACAGCAAAGACTGTGCTGGCTTTTATCACTTCACATTTGTCTGCTTGGCAGAATACATATGAACAAAGGTTTTTATCAGCAGCAGCTCTTTTAATATGTGGAAGAGAGTTCTTTAAAACAATGAGAATAGTTTCCATTTTCTACCTATGAAAATACAGGAAAAATTATTTCAGAATCTAAATGAGGGGGGAAAAAATCAAGTTTGCTTCAAAATTAGCCCCTCCTGTCTCATCTTTCTGAAAAATATAATACCTGTTTTAAAAAACAAGCCCCCTGCCACACTTTTGGTGTGTGCTTGCATGTAATTTCATAAAAGTAGCAAGGGGAAAAAAAGCTCAGTGAGGAGGTATCCTCTTCCTATCCATCTGGCAAGGAAGTCTGCATCTGAAAAGCAGCCCCCACTGTAAGAACACTCCACTTGTTGCTGCACCTGCATATCTGTCACATCCTCCAAGGCAGTACTCAAGCTCTTTGTGCTTGTGTGCAAACAGGTGCCAGCTACAGACACAATTCTATTGAGTCCTGCATCTTAGCACCTGAACATCAGAAAACACCAGATGTCAACAAGTATTTCCAAACTGCACAAATCAAAAAGGAACTGCTGGAAACAGAACTAGGAAGCTGAGATCAAAATATTCTAACCCAAAAATGTATCATACTACCTTAGTTACTTGTACTGCAGAGTATGAAATATTGCAATCCCATATACCCAAGAAAGGATTTCCCAAACCACCACATCCAATAAAGCTGGTTAGACAGACAGATACCCACAAACTCCTCTTTACCCATCAAAGCTTTTATCTGCTGACTAGCTTTGAATCACTATAAAACAAAATATTTCAAGTAGTTCAAAAACAGCTTGCCACTGAACATATTACCTGACAAACTACTTGAAGAAATAAAAATTTGCTTATACTAGGAAAATGTAAAATTTTGAGAAATGGCATGACCTTGTTTTAGTGAAACATACTCTTTTATGAAGTGTTCTTCACCTTAATTACAAAGTACTTGAGGGTTGTTAAGGAGCTAGGCAACCACATTTCTTCATTACACCAATAGTCCAGTTCTGTTTTTACAGAATAAGAAAATTAAACCAATGAAAGCTACCATGGTAGCTGTTGCTGATTCCTACCAACTGCTTCCTATTCTCCAGCCCGTTTTTACACTCCGGGTCACTCCACAGGCAACTACAACATTTTAGCCTGAAACAAAGAGCTGAGGAATGTTCATCCTGCTCCTTTAAAATATGCTGTTTAGCATACACAGTGGATAGCAAAAGACTAACAAAGAAAAGAAAAAAGTAAACACACTCCCCTCTCCCTCCACAGTGTTAACATATTCATCAGCATCTCTGTGACACACAAACCAAACTCAACTGGGTAAAGCTTGCACTGCTGTGAACAGTGAAGTCAAATGCCAGTAGGATTATACTTCTCTAAACAACAATTCAGACACTGAAGTTAAAAATGGATATGTGCATAGAGGAGGTCAAAGCTTTTTTAAAATACACTCTTCTACTGTAGAAGCAATGACTCAAGTTTTGGGGATTTTTGAAAAACTTCAAAGTGGAACATGACAAAAGAAGGAGCATAGATGCACAAGGAAAAAAGTCTCATAGCTCTATGCAGTATAATAAAAGGCTACTTGCTCACAAGTAGAAATGAGATTAAAACAAAGTATTAGTTGAAAAATATATCAATTTCCAAAGATTAGCTTCACTGATTTTTCTCCTTAACTTAGATGTAGTAACAATTCTCAATCTGTTGAAATATACTGGGTACTATGACTCTGCATAAAGTCACATATACATTAAATAAGATAAAAACTTCACATGTTTTAAACCTAACTTTTAACTGGTTAGTGCAAGATAGTGACATTTCAGTAAAAGCATGCTACTTAATGTGACCCTACAAACCACTCAACAAGGAATCTAAAAACCACACAGCTCACAAAAACAAGACTGCTGGGGCCTCAAAACTCAAGAGACAGAGCTCCACTCCAGCATATGCTACTGTTCCCCAAGCTGTGTTTGGGAAAGGGGCTGGCAAAGCAGAGAGGAATGCATCCATCCCCACCACTTCAGAGAACTTGAGTGGCTCAAGTGAGCCATTCCCTGCCCCACTCCAGAGCCGTGTGCTGACAACCCCGTTAGTAAATGTCTTCAGCTGAACCTCCCTCAATTAGGTTCTTCGTCAAAACAAATCACAAAGTAAATGGACCAGGTAGAGTTGCCACATATGACTTTTGCTTACTTAGCTTTGGACAAAAGAGAACAGGGATCTGTTGCTTTGGTAATGACAACAGGAAAGCATGTCTTAATCCCCAAATCAGCTCCAATTCATTCAACCAGCACAGCCCTCCATGGGGCTGTTCACATGGCAGCTTTGTCAGAGACAGTTTTGTCAACAGCAGTGCCCACAACTCCACAGACTGCAGCAGGGGTACCCTGCAGGTTATGGGGGTTATCTCAGCAAACTGTGGAGTGCAGACACTGTTTAGCAACATACTACTATCTCACCTCAAATATTTTTCTCAGGGATTAGTACCCAGCTTGTTACATCAACGGCACATCTCTCTTGCTATGGCTCAGTCACCTCTGGCTGGCTGAAAACGTTTGTGTGCACATGCTCACAAAACCCTTACAGCATCCACTCCATCTCTCCTTCTAGGAACTTGTGACAAGTTGCAGCCAGTCCTCCTTACAAAAACTGCTCATGACATACCTACCCCTCCATCATAATTCTGTTTTTCCAAGTTTTACCACAAGCTGCATCTGGAAACGAGGCACACTCACTGTTTTGCAGGGAAAAAAGAGGAAAAATCTGCATGCCCTGGCTACTTTCTTCCTAGTAGTGTCAGGTAATATTCTTATGTTAACTAAAAATGCATGATACTTTAGGGCACTAAGATAAAGTGCAGACTAACTTGCTGGTATTGAAATAGAGCCTATTTAGTCAGTATGAAATCCTCCAAACGCTCATCAGTTCATTCTTACAACTTGTGAAACATATTTGTTTTGCAAGGTTTTTTAACTGTCCAGTCTGTTGGGTTTTATGGGTTTACAACCACGTTTAAGTTAACTGAAACTACATCAAACAAATACAAACTACACTAGCAAAAATATACTGTTAAAAAAAAAGTATTCAGGCTTTTTCAATAACCAGAGGAAACAAAACTGCTGAGGCCCCAAAACTCACAGAAAGTTCTCCTGCACACATGTTCAGTTGACAGTGTAACAAAAGCAATCAAGTCAGATATTTTAAAATTTAGGTTTTTCTAAGAACCTTTCTCAGAGATGCTTCCAGGTGCCAGTTCACTTATCTCCTGGAAAAGTTATGCAGCAAAAGACTGTTTTCTAGGAAGTTCCTGGAACACATCAAAAGACAGGCAATTTAACTCTGAAACTGCTCCTTTAGAAGAGGCCGTCATCTTAAGGGGAATGATCAGATGAATGCACAAAAAGAAAACTCAACTTGAGAATTCACATCTCATGTCCCTCTAAAACTCAATGAAATGCAGGAAAGCAACATGAGGCCATGTAATCAAATATACCCAACCTTTTAACCTTCTAACTTCTTTTTACTTTTAGGTATATTATCTTTTAATTCTTCAGAGTTTGTAGAACCTTAATATCATCTTCTTACAAGAATTACATGAAAGCTTAACTCAACAGAAAGGAAGGATAGAACCAGAGTAGAAAATTACCAACTTCACTATCTTTTCAGCAACTCAGAGACAAAAGGTTACAAGAACTGCAATGTTGATCAAATTATTCAGGAAGAATAATAAAGCACACGTAACTAAAGACAGACTAAACAAGGCTGTACAAAAGCAAGACACAACTAACAGTTTTTTCTAGGTGCATCAACTATAAAAACCAATAATTTTGAGCAGAAAAAGCCAGTGCCACATTTGAAAAGCTAACGGAAATATACTAAAAACTTCATAGAGCACAACTGAGAATGATAAACATAGAAATACTCATATCCACTTACTTGTTACCTTTGTTTGGGTCCCAAAAAACCCCCCACAAAAAATCCTAATCAAATAAACCACTAAACAAAACAAATCCAACCAGCAAAAAACAAGCAACTCCAAAACAGCAACTGCCACAATTATGTCAGGAACAGGTAACTGAACAACTATAAAGAGCAATAAAATCATGGTAGTTGCTTATAACATGGACCAGATTAATGTATACCATAATCAACTAACCCTCACACTGTGAAGCAGCATCAGGAAATAAAGTGAATGTAGTTTAGTTTATCAGTTTGTCCCAGCAGACTCAGCTTTTGTTTCACTAATGACACCAACCATCCTTATCATGCTGTTAATTACTTCAGAAGCTGCTTGAGAATTTGAAGCATAAAAGGGCACGTAAATACAGACAGACACAAAGTCGTCATTGTTCACATGCTAAGGTTAGACTCCAACACGTTTAGACATTTCATGGTCAGAAAAATTACAAATACATTCAACTGACTTGAGCTGTCCTGCATCTGGCAGGACTAGTGCTGAGACCAAGGCACCATTCTATGGTACAGACCAGACTGACCAGTTCAACTTTCTGATAGCCAAACTGCAAGATGACATAGTCCAGATTAGAAACAATATTCTGCTTCATCATAACTACTTCATATACAAGGCTGATAAAAGGACAGCTTGCCCTGTCAACACTACAGGAGGTGCGACAGATGGAAAAATAAAAAATTTAAAGACAGACAGTGGAGACATAACCAAAAGAAAATCCACTCACCTGCCATTTTTTTTGATGTAGGTTACTAAATAACCATGGTCTTCCCAGTTATGAACTGTTTCTGTCATTCCCTGCTCCTGAAAAATGGGCTGTAGAGCTTTAAGAACGGCATTACAATCAGCTGCAAAATTAAGAGAGAAAAAATAATCAGTGAGGATTTTCACTCAAGTTACTTCTGCCTTTTTTTAGAGGCTGGAAAGTTTTTCCTGGCAGCCTGTATTAATTTTTCTTTAAGTACCAACTGAACATTCTGTCATGTATCTTCTCTTCTGCCCATCCTCATCCCCCTAGAGATATTCCTCAGTACACGGGTACCCAAACAACTTCCTTTTAAAGTAGTTTTCACACCTGAGCAAAAATGGTTATCACTATGGATGTTATGAGAGTATTTTTATTATGGTTACTATTGATCATACACTGCATTACAATCCACACAAGTCTTTACTCACATAATTACTTTTAAAATCACTTAACACACAAACAGCAATCCCAAAAAAACCCCACAGCACCAACAAGAAACCTCAAAAAAAAGTTAAGCTGTAATACTGGATAGCTAGAAAGGCATTGACGACTAACCTATTCACTCTACCTCTACACAAACATCCTTTTTTCTAACATCCAGGCCACAGCAAATCACCTGTTGAAATAGTCCTGATACTATGGAAAAGATCTCTCAGAAGAGCACACAAAAACTCACTTGGAAATAACTGACATTACTCTGGTAAAATGACCTTCAAAAGCAAGCAGATAATTTATCTATAAAGGTATCTTTTCAGTCAGAATATGCTAAGTTCAGAAGTCTCAACATAAGCCAAGGATATTTAATAAAAGTAGAAATCTTTACTCATTGCTCATACTATCTGATCTCAATGCACGTTCTGAGATAGATTTATTTTTCACCTCCTACATCTCTCTCATTAACTCCATGTTGCAAACTAAAGGCAAATAGAACCAACAAAACTAAATTCTGTTAGACCACAGTGAATTATTTAACTCTCCTTCTTAGTCAGGAGCCCCACTGATAAAACACCACAGTCCACTACCACCAGGAAACTTCTTCCTTCCCCTATCTTCCTGTAATAATCTGCATCATCTGTACCAGTAAGATTTTAGACTTCCTATCCAGTGTCAGGTTCTACCATGGCACAGGCAATAATTAAGGCTCAGAGTGCACAGCTTGTCTGTCCAGTAACCATGGTTACAGTAGTAATAAGTGAGCAAGCAATCAAACCAACATGTTTTTCAGACATCAAAAGAATAGATAAAGGGGGCCATAACTATGAGCCACAGTTCTTAAACTGGTTCTAACCTCTGCAGCCTTGCACTGGGAAGGGAACTTTGCAATGCTCACTTAAAATTTGCAGCTTCTGGCAGGCATCAGCCCTTTTTGGGGAAGGTAAGAGCAGCTGCTCCAATGTCAGTACATTCACAAAGATTTTTGGTCACTTCTGACATGTGGTCCCCACTTCCTCAGTAGCATTTACTTCCTTGCCTAATTCCTTTACCTTCTCCATTGTTTTCAAAACAAATGCCCATTTCCATCTTTTACTTCTTAAGTCACTCCCACAAAAACATTAAAGAACTCTGTTTACTAATGCATCCCATACCCTCCCAGGGCCAAGAGTAACACGACATGAAACCCAAGCTGAACTAGAGTCCAACTAACTCCCAAAGCACTTCACTTCTTCAGCTCCTGCAAGAGAGCAGCAAGATGGTGAATAGACTGGAAGAACTGAAGTACTCATACCACATTTAGCCTGTTTTCAACAGCTTTAAGGAATCCTGCTAGGTGCATCCTGGCAGACACTGCAGGACAAATCATCACTGATATTATTCTGCTCCATGAACATACCAACCCCTCACATAAGGCTCATCACTCAGCTGCAGAGTTCTTTGCTAAGAACCCAGGCACAAGCTTGATTAAGCTCTCCCTATTATGCTATTAACTTTAGGAAGTTAAAACAACATGCTCTTTCACCAGGTATCCTGAGTTATACCACACAAGATTTGCCTTGGAGGGCTAATTAATTCTCCCCAGTTGGAGATTCCTTTATAAAATGTCTGAGGCATAAGTGGTTGCTTGAAGGCACCACAAAGTTTCAGCAATCTCAGGATCTCTCACTCAAATCCACTTGTCACCACTTTACTCCAAGCTCAGATATGCTCTTATCAAGCATTGATAAGCAAATAGGACAATGGTGATTAAAACATTAGGAACACCTTTGAATCTACATCTAAATGTTTATTCAAGCAGTCATTACTTTTTTTTTGTTATACAGGAACAAAAGAAACAAACTCTGGGTACCAAATATAAAATACTGGTTTAGGTATTTGATAATTATTTGCCAGAAGGAATGAAAAATGCCCAGAATTTCAACTTCAGAGAACAGGAACAAAACCCACTATACAGGATCTGAAATACATGCATTTTTCAGGAGAATTACTGCCCAGTTTAGCCAGAACGTTTTGGAACCCCAGAACATCTGAAGACTTGCAGCAGTTGCAGATGTTCCTCTGAATTTGAGTAGCAGAGCAGTCAGTACTTGACAGTAATCTGTGAACATGAGAGCAAAGTCCAGAGTCACCATAAGCATCAAGTCTGGCCTCATGCACAACACTGGCTACTCCCAGCCTGATAACTGAGCTCAGTGTTGGAGTCATTGGCTATTGAGCCAGAATATATCTATTTTTATTCTGGCTTAAGACTTCTTCATGCCCTATGATTAACAATTTCAGTAAGCTATGGGAACAGATTAATTTTCATTTGAAAATATTCACCCCATTTCCAATTTCAATTTTTTCTTAGTCTGATTTTCAATCATTTCTTCTAACAAGTGAGAATATAGCATAACCAAAACAATAGAACACATCAAAGCACTTATATATGATTCTGCATCTGATGAACTTTTCCTTGGTACCTAAATATTCAATAGAGAAAGATGAAGAAAACAAATCAAACTAAGTAGTTCATTAAGAATATATTCAAGAGTTATCATATATTAAGAATCAAGATGCAGAATATGCTAACAGTTAATAGCAACCTAAACTGCTGGCATATTCTTTCAGTTCAGAGCTGTTTAGGTTGCTTTGTTGTAATAAAATCCTTGTGTTTTGCAAGTCTAATATCCTTGCATACAGGCACTCTACCAATCTATCAACTCCAATTCTTCAGAAATCTTACAGGACAAGGAAATACAGAGACAGGCTGGGAGGGCACCACATACAAGTGATGAAGGGAACACTCCTGACAGAAGAGATTCATTTCTAGGCAGCTGAGGTCCAGGGGCAGTTCAAGAAGAGCAGCATGAGGGGGTGCCTTCAACCTGCTACAGCTGCAGGCCTGACTGCCCTGGAACTGAGCCCCCCACAGTCCAACTGGCAGCCCCTTCCACACTTCTTACTGGAAACAGTGTCCTCAGGCTTGAAGGTGTAGAGGGAATCTCTTACTCACAGATTAATCAAAGGCATTTTTCCAATGCCAATATTATATCTCAATCTTAAACATAAAAATACTACAGAATTAACAGGTGTGTAGCAGAAATGTTTAGTGAGCAAGTTTTTCATAAACCTTAAAAACGCAGAGCCAAGGAGAAGCTTCAGGAGCTCATGAATTTTCCATGTCCTAGATTTCCTTTAGCATTTGGAAAACAGAAATAAAAAATGAAAAAATCTAAAAGTCACAACAGTTTATGGAAAGTCAACAGTTGCCTCCTCCTCCTAGGTCCCCCTCTCCATTGTACATGAGAGGAAAGGTAATATAGTAAGTACATAATAATTTGTAGATAACTTGTTATCACTTGTAATCAACTCCTGCATTGCAATCGTTTTCTTAGAACTAGAAAACTTAAGAATTGTACTTCTTTTGTCCCAGTTAAAACAATCTGCCTGCATGGAAAATGAGTGAGCAGAGCACAGTGGTGTTTTAAACAGACTATCTAGAGAAGTTTTCACAGCAGTATCACAGGCTCAACTAAAGTCAGAATGCCAAGAGTCACCTACACCGGGCCTTGTCCTCCAACAACAAAATAACCCCACACCTCACCAGAATGAAAGTGCCCCCTCCAAGCATACTCCAACAGCCCTGCCTTCATAACTGCCCACAACAAAGCAGGTAGCTTTTTCCTGACATGTTAACAGAAGCAAATGAATAACAACTGGCTTTAGCAACATAGACCTTTCTGGGTATTAAGTTTCAAAGTCTCCCATCAGAACACACACAGAGGAAAAATCCTTTGTTTTGTCCTTGCCAGGTCTGCAAAAGACTACAGCAGGAGGCAGAAAATTATACTAAAATTACTCCTTTCAATCAATTTGCACCCATAAGGACCATCCTGATTATGGTGACTTAGATACAAAAGTCAACAAATCATGTATGGCATGAGGCTTAAGGGGGCAGCAGGGGGAAATAGCCATCTACTACTCACTCATCCACAAGAAAACAGATCGTCAAGTTTCCTAGTGCACTCACTCTATTGCGTTATGTATTACACAAGGTTAAGAGCAGAAGGCTGCTTTTCCAAAGGTTTCCACAGAACACCTCCCACACTCCTATTTTTAAGGATTTCCAGCTACATACTGAATGCAGGCAAATCCAGCCATACTGTGTCACATCAGCAAGGGCACGAACTTACTGGCACTCACTTCCATGTGATCACCACAGCCAGTGGGAGTCACTCTGTGCATCCAAGTGTACTTTAGGAAATTGTGGGTAAAACAACCATGATCAGAATGAGCACTCAAGTATTAACAATACCTAGCTACAAAAAGGAGAATTCAACTCTCTCTCCTCCCCTGCACTACTACCACCTTTGTATTAGCTCCCAAATCACTTCCAAGGGAGAATTCCACAGAAGATCTCAAGTTTTCAGCAAATACAGGTCTATGAGATCTGTCCACTCCCATAATGGAATAAATACACTAAAAAGTTATTCCTTCACCCTTCCTCTGCTTTATTTGCTGTATTAGGGCAATGAAAAATAATTTACTGCACAAATACAGGGTGCCTCTACTTGTGGATTCATCATTACCTGAAGGCTCACTTCCAATGATTCCTGCAGCACAATATATTAAGGAAAATGAAAAAGAATCCACCACAGAGACCTGTGAGAGGGCTTTTCCCTTGTTAGCTTTTGGCAAAATTTTAGATCATCATTGATGCTGGAAGCACATTAGGGACCATATTTTCCATCACTATTAGAGTCTCCCCCATTCATTCTGACATTTACAAATTATTTCTTTCTCTATTTTTAATTAAATATATGCTTTAGAAGTATTTTCCTATACCTGGCACCTAATTGCAGCTAGTAATGATATGGCATCCTACTACAGTTAACTTTAAATGCTCATTTTCTGGAAGCGTGCACAACAGACCGCAAAACAATTCTCCAGTAACTCCAAAGAAAACCCAAAACAACTTAGGCCTCCACTTGAGCCTTGGTATCAACAAGTGTAGTTTCAATGCCATAAACTTCATTTGTCTCCCAGTAACACACAACAGAAGTCCACCAACTGGCATACAAAGACAGCTCACATTTTAAACCTTAGCATCTGTTGAAATACCTGTAGCCCTTTCACACAAAAAAAGCTGTAGAGAAGGAAACACTGGGTAACAGAACTTCAGCAAGTCCAAATAATATCAGCTCTTCTGGTCACTTGCATCTTTCAAGCCACTTTAATCACCTATGACCTGACCATCTTCTAGAGAAGTATTAAGCATAAAGGATTTTAATATTTAAGAGGTATAGTCACAGAAATGTATCTGAAATGGGAAACACTGTGTCAAAAGCAGTCTTCATTTCCTGCAAGAATTTGCTCTACAGCCTCAAACCAGAGCCTCACTGTCCTGGGTTGTAGTATGGGATGCACTACACTCACAAAAAACATCTCCCACACTGTTAGCCTCCACCTTTACAGGTGACAGTTCCTTCATGTCTGAGCAAGCAGCCATTGAGAACTTGACATCATGCTGGAGAATCAGATAATTATATTTTCAGAGTTCCAGTCATAAAGCATTTTAATCTCCAAAACTAGAAATCAACAAAAGCAGGGACTGAGTTCAAAACAGTCCTTACTGCTAAAAATGGAAAGCTATTAATACCTGTATTAACACCTCCTGACAAGCCCCATTTGTTCTCTGACACTCAGCAGGCCAGTTCCCAGTCCAGGCCTGCCAGAACTAGACCAGGGAGACCTGCAGGGCTCAGCTCACAACAGCCCAGACAAAGGCACAGGCTGAGCCCACACTGCTCATGGAGGCTGCTAAGGAAACACAACCAAAACAGACCCATTCCTCCACTGCAGCTGCAAACACACCTTTAGCCAAGGTTGAAAACACAGTTGCAAGCTCCAGAGACATCTGAGTCTTCTTTAATCCTTGTTTACATGGTCTTCACATACAGATCATAGCTAAGGAGTCAGCAAATTTTGCTCACGTATCATAAATCAATAAGGCAAGGAGATAAGCCTATCATGTGCATGTTATCACTGCAATCAGATGTTTCAGCAGTTCAGACAATCCAGTGCTTGACAGAACCAGTCAAATTTAGCTAGAAGGATCAGAGATACCATTCCCTTGAGAAGTTCAAATATACTTAAATGTGTTTTTACAGCTAACTGCAGCCAGCTCCAACCAAAAAAGCAAAATTTGTCTCACAGGAACAAACAAAGCTCTAGCATCTCTAGTATATCAGGCAACAAAAGCACCCACTAGAGAACAACAAATTAAAAGTAATTCTCTACATAGGTAAGTGCATAAATCTTTCATTGATGTGTTTCATTTATAATCTTAGGCTTGAACTAATACTGAACTTGACATCTTCTTGCTCCTTCCTACACAAGATTGACTTACTTGAGAAAGAAACCACAAGTTTTCAAGAAAAATATGAAGTTTTCAATGCCAGTCATTTCCTCCTGCATTCTCTGCTATTTCCACACTTACTATGGGATGAACAATAATTCAACATCTAGAACTGTTGATTATCTGCTAAACAAACCAAACCAGCACCAGATCCAAATTGTCATTACTACAGCAAGACATAGTTCAAAACACAAGCAAACTGAACTCATGCAGCATTTTCCCAGGTAGAAATTAGGGTAGAGATTTCAGAAATGCTAGCAAGAAAGAGCCAATACAGCACATCCCACTCACCCCAACATTTAGCTCTCTTAAACACTCCTCTTCCCAGGAGATTACCCTTTCAGGAAGCCATTTTCTTAATTAGTTCTTAAAGTAAGGAAACTCAACAAAAAAGCTTGTCAAGTCTTTCCCCCCTTCAAAAGTTTAGATCAACACAGACAAAAATAAGCACATTAAACTTGAGTACTGCTCCACGAAGAACATTAAAACTTCTAATCCAAACAAAGACAAGAATTAAATTATGTTAACTGCATTCAGTTCAAATATTTAACAACTTGATAGCCTAAGTAAAAATTTTAATACTGAAAGAATATTTAGAAGTAACTCAGAACATCTGATAGTTAAGATTTTTCCTCCCTGCAATGTCAGAATTGAGCAGTGGAAACAACCCTGCAGACAGGAAGAAAGCTACTGACAGAGGATGCTCAGCCCACAGAAGGTCATTCCCTTCTATCTCCTTGAAAACATTAATTTGAGGAAAACCAGATCATGTGCACAGACGTTTCACTTAAATTTTTTCCTAAAAATTTAAGAATTGCCCTACCTGCACTCACTCCAACCCCAGCATTCCCAGAGTGTGTAATTCATCCAAGAGCTTCCTAAGCATTTGTTTTAGTAACTGTGCCAGCTCAGGTAACCACTGCTCTCCTCCACCAGCTCATTCATCTGTGCCCTGGCCCTGAGTATTATGGGCACAACTGTTTGTGCCACTGTACCATGAATTACATATAATCCCCCCAGCAATAATCCCAAAGAGCAAACACGGAGAAATTCAAATTGATTTCCAACTAATTTGCCTGTCAAAGCAACTTTCTGAAGCAAAGAACCCAAATCACATAAAGGTCTCCATATTTTCTCTTCCCACCCTTAGAGAAATCTGAAAAACATTAATCCATTCAATACTCAACAACCAAGACTAAGCTTAGTTGACACATTCATGCATGGATGAAAAAACTCCCACATGCAAGCTGATTTACAATATACAGTAAAATCTAAAATCAACTCTGTACAGGTATAAGGCATCAAATATCTATATTCTTTCATAAATCTATATTCTTTCATAATAAATTCCTCAAACTAAGTAACTTGTGTCATCTCAAAATCAGCTCTTCGGACTAAGAAAAGGACACAACTAAAGCTTTCTATGCCCCAATTAAAGAAGGCCAGCAAGCAACATCCATTTTTATAAACGTTGAAATAGTCTTTCTGTATTTTAGGATAGGGAACACTATGCTGCTTGCCTGCTAAAGCTGTCTGTTTATCTCCAGGGTCACAGATAAGCAAAATATTTCTGTTGAAAGGGCTGAGCTCTAGAGTTGCTAATTTAATCAGCTCTTGAGAAGACCATCACTGAAAGTCAGGCTATGCTATCCAGCTATCAAAGTTTCACCCCTGCTTATATTTAACTGACTATTATTATTCCTGAGAAACTAATGAGATGCCTAATTAGAGGAAACAGTTATAAGGACAGGCAAAAGCCTTTTTTTTTACTAGCACACAGATTTTTGTAGTATACAAAAAAATTTATTGAGAAGTTTGAATAAGCTGGCAGCTTTTAGCAGAAGTACATAGCTTTAATCATCTCATGCAACCCCATTCCCAAGCCTGTGTTCCTCCATCTCAGACCAATACAAGAGGACCTGTTTTCTCTAACCCCCCAGACCCATGTTTTCATTGACATTGCAGGCATTTCCAACATGACATTGCATTCATCCCAATGAAGGGATGGAAGGGATGACTGCAAATACTAAGAAACAGCTACATAGAAGTTATCATTCTCAAGATCCTTGCTGAGCACATCTGAGTCCTGAAGAATATACATGACAAGCTCCACAGTCCAATACTCCAAGGCAACTGGATTGCCTGAAGAAACCAGGGCTGTTATTGAAAGGGTTTTTAACATGCCAAGCAAGTCAGCCAGTGAGAACAACCCACCAGAATCCACATCACTCTGCAGCACAAGCAGTTGCTAATAGCTGCACAAGTATTAACACATGACAAAATCCCATCTTCCTCATGCAGAGCTGTGTCCTGTGCATCTTTTCCCTGCCAGCAACAGTCTCCATCCCTTACCCACAGAGAATCTCGATAAAGACAAGTCACACATATCAGAGAACAAAGTCATAAACAGATCCCAGAGAACTATTTACATCTCAGCCTTTATAACCATCCTCAGTCTTGATGGTAGACAATTACAATGATGCCTTTGGATAGCTGCCGTGTTAAAAGTGATTATTTCAACCATGTATAATGACTCTCAGACCAAGCAGATTCCTAAAAAAACCCCACCATTACCACATACAGGTACTGCAAGACACATTGCAATAAAACAAACAACTGTACAACCTTCCTACAAAATACAGATGCCATTTATCTGGACTTCTGTAAAGCCTATAACAATCCCCCACAGCATCCTTCTTTCTAAACTGACAGTGGCTGGACTCTGGGTGAACTGTTTGGTGCATAAGAAAGTGGTTGGGTGGTCACATCCAGAGGGTGATGGTCACTGGCTCAGAGTTCCAATGGACATCAGTAACAAGAGGTGTCCCTCAGGGGTCCATACTGGGACCAGTGATTTAATATCTTCATTAATGACATAGATAAAGGGATCAGGGCACCCTCAGCAAGTTTGCAGTGGTGTGGTTGCCACACCTGAAGGATGGGATGGCATCCAAGGGGATCTGGACAAGCTTGAGAAGTGGCTCATGGGAATCTCACGAGGTTTAACAAGACCAAGTGCAAGGGGCTGCACCGAGGTCTGGGAAACTCCTTGTACCAACAAAGTCTGGGGATGAACAGATCAAGAGTAGCCCTGCCTAGAGGGCTTTGGGACTGCTGGTGGGTGAGAGGCAGGACATGACCCAGCATCAGGCATCTGCAGCCCAAAAAACAACAGTGTCCTGGGCTGCATCCAAAGTACTGAGGGCAGAGGGGTGAGGAAGGCGATTCTGCCCCTCTGCTCCGGTGAGTCCCCCACCTGCAGTGTTGCCTCCAGCTCTAGGGTCCCAGCACAGAAGGGACATGGACCTGTTGGAGCAAGTCCAGAGAAGGCCACCAAGATGATCAGAGAGATGGAGAATCTCTTCTACAAGGAAAGGCTGAGAGAACTGGGATTGTTCAGTCTGAAAATGAGAAGGCTTTGACGTGACCTAATCACAGCTTTCCAGTACCTGAAGGGAACTTAAAAGAAAGCTGGAGAGAGACTTTCAAAAGAGCCTGGAGTGACAAGGGAGAATGGCTTAAACCTGAAAGAGAGTAGGGTTTGGTAAGATGTCTGCAGAAAATTCTTTACTGTGAGGGTGATGAAGCAGAGAGAGACTGTCCAGAGAGAAGCTGTGGTTACCACACCCCTGAAAGTGTTCAAGGCCAGGTGGGATGGGGTTCAGTGCAACTTGACCTAGCCCAAGGTGTAGCTGCCCATGGCAGGGAGGTTGGAAGTAGATAACCCTTAATGTCTCTTTTAACCCATCTGTGGTAAGTTGGCAACTTTTGTTAAATTAATACCTATATAAAAATACACATTTTTCAAAAACAAGGACACAATTAATGTTTTGAGGAACAAGGAGTGTGCATTTACTAAGTCAACAGATTCTGCCTTCTCCAAAATGAAGAAAGATGCAACAGCTTTAGCTGAGACCTAGAAATAACATGTTATCCTCACAAGATCTGAGGGTCCAAAACCACACACTTAATTTTACTAAATGCCATTTCATGGTGTTCCAGACCATTCAGAAGTCTAATTGTCCACCTAAATTGGAGAAAAAAACTCAATTAGTTGACAATCTATGATTAAGCTAGAAGGTTTAATTCCTGTAACATAAACTACACATGCACACTCACCAATTTTTTTCTATTTAGATGACTCTTGGTGCTTTGAACCATAAATACTAGATGAGAGGAAAAACTCCACATAAAAAGTACAAACCAACTACTGAGCTGTCACAGCTGAAAGAAAGTTCCTCATGTCTCACTGAAGATGTCTGCTTTGTTGAGACAAACATAAGAAGGGAAAAATGCTTCTTCCTTCCTTTGATCTACACAGTAACACTTCTACAGTGGGTCCATCAACCCACCCCCGATTAAGTACATCCATCTTGGTCAGAGAGAGATGCAAACATTGTCCTCAAAAGTAAAGGCAAATGGAAAAGCCTACCTAAAATTAAAGCAATAGTTAGGATCCTTACCACATTCTCTAATTAACAGCATTGTTTCTAACATCATAGAGGAGCTAACACAGCTATGGCATATTGTCAATACACCTACTTTATCCTTGGTAATTTTAACCATTCTGCAGAAGCCAGTCATTGTTTTAACTCTTTAACCCATGATAGTTCAGGGACTACAGAGGCAAAGAGGTCACTGTGGGGGCCGCCGGTTTCTATGAAACTAGTTTTTACACTAGTCTAGCTTACCAATTTCTGCTCATACTAGATTAGTCAAGCACGAGGTGCAAGGAAAATAGCAGGACTATTTCACTTGCCCTTAGATCACCATTAGAGTGGCTAACCTGGTCTGAAAAAAACCTCTGTGTAAAAGGGAAACTGAAAGACTTCCGCTGTGAAAACCAAGTACACTAGCCTAAAGCATACTCTTTGCGAATAACCGCAGTAACACCTTCCCCTCCCTGCTCCCGGCTCTCCGAAGCGCACATGCAGCAATGCCACAAAGGGTACAGCTCGCAGCAAACCCCCTGTGGTCAGGAACCTCCTTCTCAAACCAAGCTTTTAACAGATTTTGTCTGCAGATGCAGGGAACTGCTTTCACACCAAACCGGGAAGGAGAAAGGGGTTCGGCACAGGAGGCCAGGCCAGCCCAGGGGCGGGTGCCGGGAGCGGGAAGGCCACACCGAGCCCGCGGCCTGGCTCAGCACTCAGCGAGGCGCTTTGGCGCCCACGGCAGCTCCCCCCTTCCCCCATCAAACCTTTCCACCCAGCTCGGCCGCCGGGAAACGTGGTTGTCGCCGCAGCTCCCGAACGTGCTCCCTGCAGACACCCGCGGGGTCAGGCCCTGCCACAGCCCGGGGCTCCAGCCCCAGTCCCGCACGCGGTTCGAGCAGCACCGCAGTGACACCGCACTCCCATCGCACTCCCGCGCCGCAGCCGCGCCTCGCTCGGCGGCAGCTGCCAGCCCGGTTCGTCGCACCCGCTCCGAGCGCAGCGCAGCCGCGGGGAT